>VDFB02168118.1:32418613-32438160 GCA_007258455.2 Sequoia sempervirens | reverse complement strand
GAGAGATAAAAGGAGTGAGTGAGTGAGATAGAGATATTTGAGAGAGGGAGAGGGGGTAGGGGGGAGAGACTTGAGAGATAGAGAGAGAGGGAGTGGGAGAGAGATAGAGGGTGGAGGATAGAGGGTATATTCATTAGGGTAGAGGGTAGAGGGGAGAGAGATATAAGGAGTGATTGGGTGAGAGGGAGAGAGAGCTAAGTGAGGGGGAGGGGTTAGGAGGGAGATACTTGAGATAGAGAGAGATTGAGGGAGTGGGAGAGAGATAGAGGGTATAAGGGTTAAGGGTAGAGGGTAGAGGGGAGAGAGATAGAATTAGGGTATAAGGGTTGAGGGTATATGGGTTAAGGGTAGAGCGTAGAGGTGAGAGAGATAGATGGAGTGAGTGAGTGAGAGAGAGTTGAGAGAGGGGAGGTGGTAGGAGGGAGATACTTGAGAGAGAGAGAGGGAGATAGAGGGAGTGGGGGAGAGAGGTAGAATTACGATATAAGGTTTGAGGGTATAAGGGTTAAGGGTAGATGGTATAGGGGAGAGATATAGAATTAGGGTATAAGGGTAGAGGGGAGATATAATTTTGGTATAGAGGGTATAAACAAATAGAGAGAAAATAAATCTATAAAAAAACCAACTTTCTCATCATGCAAGCACATTTTGAAGTACAGATATGACCATTTTTATCAAGAAAGAATGTGTTTGTGTTATAACACGAGTGCATTATAATGTGAGCGCATTATAACACGAACGTGTTTTGGATTACTCTAAAAATTGTAAAGAACTCAATATACCCATGATCTCAAGGCCCACATTCTGAATATTATCCTTGTTCTTCACGTGCTCCAACAAAAAGTAACTTTTTGATGATGTTGTGAAGTGTACATACATGTTTTTCATATTCCACCACCTTTTTCATGATATTTCCACCACATTTGATGAAATAGTAGAGTTTTTAGGTTGAAAGTCATATAATATCAATTCAAGTATGAATTCCATTGAAAAGTGATATACAATTGAAGTTTGGAGGGGAACAGGCTTTTGGAAAAGTCAAATTGTTGAGGATTTTGAAGAAAGGAGAAGCAAAGGGTACATAATTGGGTAGAACTCCTCCATTTGAAACTCTAGTTTTTTAGGTGTGTGAAGTATTTACACATTTTCTTTCATTCTATTATGGTTTGCTTTCATTTTTGTTATTTTACATATTCCATGTTGATCATTTTTTTTTCCATTATAACCTTAGGTTGTCAATGCACATTTTAAATTACACAATTCTATACACTTGCCAATAAAAATTTTAAACCACATCTCTTTGAGGCATTTTGTTATTTAACAATTGACTTACCTTGTGTATGCTTCCACATTTTGTATACACATATATATGACATAAGTTTTAAGGAAGTAAAATAAAACATCATTTCTCAATCCTTTATTATGGATGTGCATACCACTCTCTAAATCTTTCATTGAGGTATTTTTTCAAACAATTATACCAAGCAGCTGATTTCCTTGTCTATGCTACCAAATTTTCCATACATGTCTCTAAAAACTTGGAATATACTACTCCCACATTGATAGATCTTTGAAACTATTTTGGCTTTCATCTCTATTTCTAAATTTACCTCATCACTTATGTTGTGATATATTTGAAATGTTTCCTTGATTAGTCTACCAAAAGGGATTCTAACCCTTCTCTCCACTATTTCAAGATTCTTTATTCAAGGCTAAATTAGCAACATGGGGAAAGGTGCAACCTATCTTGAAATCATGGATCAAAATGGAAGCATGCACAAAGAATTTGAATTGTTTGAAAATAATGTTTTCATATACATCACCATGAGTCCCCAATTATATTTGGCATACACTACCCCTACCTTGTCAACCTTATTGCATTGGAAAGCTAGTCAGTGAGCTATCTTTCCAATGCTCCACTAGTTTTCCAATGCAGTAGGGTTGAGAAGGTAGGGGTAGTGTATGCATCATAGAAATGGAATCACATGGTGATGATTATATCACTGTGAGACCCCATTTATATGAGGCATACACTACCCCTACCTTCTCAACCCTACCACATTGGCAGGCTAGTGAGTGAGCTCACTAGCCTACTAATGTAGTAGGGTTGAGAAGGTAGGGGAAGAAAATGCCTCATAGAAATGGGGTCTCATGGGTTTCCATCACTATGAGACCCCATTTCTATGAGGCATACATTGCCCCTACCTTCTCAACCCTACCACATTGGCAGGCTAGTGAGTGAGATCACTAGTCTGTTAAAGTGGTAGGGTTGAGAAGGTAGGGGAAGCATATGCCTCATAGAAATGGGTTCTCATGGATTTCTATGAGTCATACGTTGTCCCTACCCCCTAAACGATACCACATTGGTAGGCTAGTGAGTGAGACCCCAATACACTAGGGTTGAGAAGGCAAGGGCAGTGTATGCCTCATAGAAATGGGGTCTCATGATCCCATTTCTATGAGACATACACTGCCCCTTCCTTCCCAACCCTACCGCATTAGCAAGCCAACTTAGTCACTAGCCTTTCAATGTGGTAGGGTTGAGAAGGTAAGGGCAGCATATGGCTCATTGAAATGGGGTCTCATGGTGGTATATGAGGCATATAATTCCTCTACCTTCTTAACTGTACTGCATTGGCAAGCTAGTGGAGCATTGGTAAGCTAGCCCACTCATTACACTACCAATGTGGTAGGGTTGGGAAGTTAGGGGCAGTGTATGCCTCATAGAAATGGGATCTCACGGTGATTTATGCTCCAATAGCCTGCCAAAGCGGTATGGTTGAGAAGGTAGGGGAAGCATATGCTTGATAGAAATGGGGTCTCACAGATACATCACTATGAGACCCATTTCTATGAGGCATATGCTTCCCCTACCTTCTCAACTATACCACTTTGGTAGGCTAGTGAACTCGCTCACTAGCCCACCAATGTGGTAGGGTTGAGAAGGTAGGGGTAGTGTATGCCTCATAGAATTCACATGCCTTGTCCATGCTTCCATTTTCAACCTATCTTGCAATCATGGCATGCCACATTACCAAATTTATTTAAGGCATTCCATCAAAAAAATTCATGTGACCTTTGTCTATGCTATAAATACTCTTCTACAAGATGATTGTAAGTATTTTTTATGAAGCATTGAATGAAATATATTTCATTTATTTAAATGGATACAGTTTTTAGGAACTAATATTTGTCTCATTAACATTCTACAAGTAAAATTATCTACCATGACAAAGAAACAAACAAGGAATAAACTAACAGATGAAGAGTATGAAACCAAAAAATAAAAGGCGAGAGAACATGTGGCGAGATATCGTGAAAAGAAGAAATTGGATATGATTGATAGAAAAAATCCAACTGAAGAGGAACCTCAACCATCAAAAAGAGAATAGGCATTGGTAGCACAAAGGGCACAAATTTGAAAGCATTGTGGTAAGACAGATTTAGATATTGTAGTTGGAGACACACCCTCTACTACAAGTGAATACGAAGGGACACCATTAAACACAAGTGAATATGGATGAACACCATCTACTGCAACTGAATATAGAGGGACACCATCTATCACAAGTGAATATGGTTGGACACCATCCAACACATCTCAAGTTCAGAGTACATCATCACTCATATTTGATGAAGAAGGTATGTCATCATCCCCACATGAACCTCAAGGATGTCTTCTAGCCCACCTCAATTAAATATTGATGAAATTCCTAATGTTGAGATGTATGTACCTAGGAGAACACCACCTAGAGTTTTGTGCAAGCCAAGTATTTGATTAATATTGATAAGGATATTTTGCAGCACATGGAAGGTAAGATTCCAGCATGCACTTGTAGAAGATATGTTTTTAACATTTGAAAATAATTCTTTCAAAGGATAAACGAGACCACAAGATGTCAACTATTTGATGAAATGATGTGGGGTATAAAGTATAGAAATATCATGAAGACTCTTGGGTTAAGAACATCAAATGGATCGAGTGGAAACACTATTGTGAAGAATCTAATGGATTCTTATGAGAGTGTGGGTAAGACCTCATGCTCAAAGGATAGTAATGTTACTTGACCTCTCATTAAATTGACTTTGGTAAGTAGTCAAATAAAGAGAGATCATCTCATTAGAAATATGAGTGAACAAATGAAAATTAATAGAAAAACATTATCAAGAGTCATTCAAAGGCAACAAAGAATTGAAGGAATCAATTCAAATTAATTATGGGAATTCTTAGAGAGATTTCCATGAAAAGATTAAAAAAGTTGTTGAAGCATTGAGGGCACTAATTGAAGAGTATTTGAAGAATAATACAAGACCGTCTCTAAATCAAAAGGATGTGGTAAGAAGGAAAATCAGTAGTTGGAATCGTAAGCCACATCCAAAACATTTTTTGGATACTACTCAAATCCAATTTTTTCATAAATTTCAATAGGATTATCCTCAAATTACTATTTTTCAAAGATATTTTGAAATTATTAAACTTTTCTATGTCAAGACAAATCACACATGGACTAATTGTTGTTGTAGACTACATATTGAATTCTCTAACCATTATGATATTTATCGTTCTATGTTTAGATTTACATACTAACGATGTTTTGCATAATTGTGGCATAGAAGCCCCACCAATATCTTCAAGAGAGTTCTTATCAAAAAAATTATGTGAAATACAGGATGGCCAAATATTCTACAGTCCACAACATGCTTGGATGGTTCATGCAAGCATTGTGGTGGCTTGCAATGTATCCCAATATGTCAACATATGGAAAGCACATATGAGGTGGGAAAAAAAATAGTAGAGTTTGGGAAGTATAAAATAGTGGCATACATTACAAAAGATGGGTCTCAAGAAAAAAGGTGTGATTTAGTTATTCAAAAGATTCCAGTGTATCAATTTATGTCCATGTTTCATGATAATATAGTGTATGAGTATGCAAGACATACCCATAGAACCCGATGGATAGAGATGCAATTCAAGATATGAAAGGAAACCTTTCTAGTTGGAAGCATAGTATCAGTGGTTGACTTTGTAGATAACTACACTCTATAGCCACAGCGTGGGGTGTAGTTATAGTATTATAACTCCACACAGGTTTCAATATTTGTGCACATAGAATTCATTCATACTACTAATAGTATAGAGGACCAAAGGAAGGTATTGAGAGAGTATCACTTTTATAGTTCAAGAACTCGTGCATGTTCTACTGGTTGAGAAGCATGCATGCCATTACAAGTGTTGAGCATATGTGGAATTTTTGTGAGGTTGGGCATGGAAAGGGGGAGCTTGACGGTGCAGGAGCATGCATGAAAAGAGCATTAGAATGAGAAGAGATAAAGTATAAAGACAGTGCAAAGTTGACATATGCAAGATCAATCATTGAGTGGTGTAATGCTTTGAGGGGTCTAGGTAGTGAAGGTACATCTTCAGTTCATATATTTTTTTGGTTGATGAATGATACTAACTTTCCACCATATGAGGATTTTTGTACACTAATAGGATTGAGTGAGGTACACTCTTTTCTTAGCTCAGATGTAGGTTCATGGAGTATCAATACACAGAAGATGGAATGCTTTTATTCTTCATGTACAATACAAGCCTAGAATGGTTGTGAGTCAAGGGAGTGGGTTGATAAATGGTTGAAAAGTTATCTTAGCCCACTTCACACGTATCTCCCTCTGACGAAATTGGAACTAACATGAATGGAATCATTGGTAGACTTTAACCACGTATCATATCTAGTTCAATCAGGTAATATATCTACTTGCTTAATTTTTGAAATTACTATTATTATCTTACTTTGTAGTGTATTTGTAATGTTGAATAATTTCAAGAGATTTGTTCCACATATCAATGTAGGGAATGTTTATGTAGTTATTGAAAATCCAGAAAATGAAGAGGGAACAAAATATTACTTGTGTCATTGTGTTGAGGCCAAAAAGAAATTGGAAGCCCCAGTTATAGATGGAGAAAGCATTGAATACCCTACAAGCTCAGTTGTTGTTATTAGAATATGGCTTAAAAGGTACCAACATAAGAGTGTTAAACATTGGTTGTTTCAAGACTTTGACATGCATCGTAAGATTATTCATTACTCAAACCTTGTCATGGCATCCAATGTTTGTTTGACCAAATATTGGGGTATACCTTTGAACAAGACCTTGTGGAAGATCTATGAGTCTGACCATGAGGAAATACTTGACACAATAAAGAGTAGAGTAGACCTGGATGGTTCGTAGGATTAATTTGTTAAGTATGCACATTGGTTATTATTAATTTATACTTGTATTCATATTAATTTTTTTGATGCCAATGCTATCATCTTCTTTTAATTTTCCTATTTGTAAGTAACTTGCTAAAAAATGATTGGTGTCCCCTTACAAAAAATGCAAATTTATGAGCCATCCAAGAGAATCTCATCTAGAAAAGAAATGCAACATCCTTATTTTGATGATCTTGACAAATGTCAATTTTGATTTTAAGCCATTAAAAAAGTGTGTACGAAGCTTGGTGAGGGAATTTTAAGTTATTCATTTGAATTTAACCTTATCGTGAGCACCTATGATGTAGAACTTATAAGAGCATCTTAAATTTCAATTTATTCTATTCATGAGAGGTGTTGTGTGCAATAGGTATCTTGGAACTCCCGGTGAAGACGTATGACTAGGAATGTCTAAGTTGAGAGACTTACATACCTATCCTCAATGGAAGCATCAAATTTATGCCTTGTTGTTCCTGAGTTGGAACCAAATGGTGTGGATTTGTTGTTTGTAAGTTTCTAACTATTTTCATTTTATTTCCATTTTGCATGCTCTTTCTTTTTCTTCTTTTACTTTGCATATTTGTAAGTAAACTACCAAAAATTGATTGGTCTCTCCTTGCAGAAAAGGATGATTTATGAGCCATCAATGAGAATCTCAACCAAAAAAATAATGCAACATCCTTATTTTGATGATATTGACAAATAGCAATTTTGATTGAATCCATTTTAAAAGAGTGTGTGATGCTTAGCGAGGGAATCTCATGTTACTCATTTGAAGTTAACCTCATCATGAGTACCTATGATGTAGACATTATAAAAGAATCTTGAATGTATGAGTGACATTGTAAAAATCTATAAGAACGGAGTACCTAAGGCATTGTACCTATGGTGCAAGGCACCTGGGCCTTCATTTTGTAGAAGGGCTTTAGTATGTAGTGTCTTTATGTATAAGGTCATGTTTTTGTTTTGGAATAAGGTCTTTAAGACCATGTTGCAATGTTTTGGGTCAATTTTGGTTAGGAGTCATTTTAAGTAAATTTGGTAAATTTGAAAAAAAATTACATTAGGAGGATTGAATAACAAAGATTCATTATTTTCTGCATTTTCCTACATTGAATTTTGTAGCTACAACAACTTGTACATTTTAGTACAGCCTTGAAAGTGCTCATTTGTGCATTGGAATTGATGGAGAAGGGAACTACCTTTCATTTTCATCTTGTCTCATTTGATATAATTATATATGAATATAAATATAGCATACATTCTATTGAAATAAACACTTGTAATGATATTTTCTCAAATATTGAAATTTGGTGCAGGGGCACCAAGGTTATTGAGCAAATTTAGTTCATGAAAGTCTTAAGTTAGTTTTTTGTTTTGTGTTTTTTCGATTGAATAAGGTCATATTAGAAAAATTTATAATGTAATAAGTCATATTAGTTGGTTTTAGGGTCATTTTGGAGTTCATGTGGCATATTTGTCAAAATGATGTAAAATTGCAAAAATTGAAAAGTTGTCAATGTGAAAAAAGTGAAAAAAAATGTAGACTTGAAGAAGCCCAACGATCATAGGAATTCAAAGGGTATTTAGAGCCATTTTCATAGGTTTTTTAAGGTTTAAATATCTTGGAAACTTGAAGAGGTTGTTGAAGGTTTTTGTGAAGGAAAAACAATAAAATTCCCTTGGTTTCTCTTGTAATTCTATGTGTTTCATCTAATTTTTCTGTTGTAGACAATTATACTTGGCCATACAGAAGTAGTATGTCTTGAAAGCTTTTAAATTTGGTAGAGATATGTGTTAGCTATTTTTTGGCTTCAGAGTGAAGGAAATTCATTGAGTTTTAATAATTTTATTGTTAAATTACTGACTGCGGGTTTGAACAACCAACCATAAGGACTTGAAGACTAAAAATGAATAAATGACTCATTCCACCTATTGTTTCTTTTTTTGGCTTGGTGGAATGAGTTCAAAATACTAGGATTAGATGTAGGAATATGATTTATGACTAGGGAAAATTTTTAGGAGTGTTTTCAGTTGCTATCCCATAGGAAGTTGGGTGAATTTTGGCTTTAAAATGGAGTTTAAATGTTGGGTTTTAGTGAAATTGTCTTAGGAAATATTGGGAAATGATTGATTTGGAATGAGAAGGAATATATTTAAGTGTTTGTAGCTTTAGAAGGGTAGGGAAGGTGAGTTGAGTGCCTAGGCATGATGCCCTAATTGTCAAACTGTGTATTTTGAGTGAAATTTAATGGTTAGAGGAGGGAAGTTGTACTCTTGGGGGTAATAGATTTTGATGAACCTTCAAGTATCCTTGGTTGGCTGTGTAGAGTCATGCAATAGTGTTTTCAATAAACCCATTTAGAATGGCATAAAGTAAGGATTTCATGTTTCGGTGTCATAGGAAGTGATTCTTTGATCAAAATTTGTGGATTTGGAGGTTTTGTAGACTAGTAAGTGACTTTTCATCAAGATTTAGGGTTGGAAATGTGTTTGAGAGGGTGATGCTTGGTTAAAGTGACCTAATTAAGGTCTAGGATAGCGTAGTTGCATGATTGATAGGGAGTGGGGTTGGAGGAATCAATCACTAATTTCTACTCTAGGCCTATCCTTGTAAGACCTCCTTGATGCTTTGCTTCACCAATCTAACCTATAGGTCCCTACTCATGACTAGCTTCCCCTGGTTTGTTTGACCAACCCCTCTTCTATCACAAACTCCAACCACCAATTCCACCTTGGTTCATTGCCACAACTCTTCCATTGGCCCTTACTCTTCTTTAAAGACCAAATTCTCTCCACATTCAACTTGATAACTTGCAGAGGTGTAACACATTTAAAAAGCTTCAAGGGACTCTATCTAGGGTTCTTGTACCTCCTCAAGACTCCCTTTAACCATTGCTTTCACAAATCCCTTCCTAGGGTTTAAAAAGGCTACAAGCCTTGAGCCCCCAATTAGGCCTCTGAACAGAGACAAAGTGCAATTTTATCCTAAACACACTAAATGACCTGGGTTCTTTGCTTGGGATTGGTGGTCTCTATTTCCACACCTTGAATATTTTTAGGGTTTTAGAACAGCACTTCCTGTACACTACTCAAACACAGAAATAGACAAAAGTGGGTTTCCACAGAAACTTACCGGGTTTGATTTGGTATCAAAGGGATTCTCACCGGTGACATTTAGGGCGCCATACCAACTATCTCCAAGAAATAGCTAAGACCCTCAATAAAATTCACAAGAAATAATTTCTTGAATATCTTAATTCCCTTGCAAGTTATAAGGCTTTTACTCCAAGTCTTCCCTAACCGGACCCTGCCTAGGTCGCCTAGGGCAAGACATTACCTGCAACACCTGCACTGCCACAAACCCTACAAGCTACCATATTTACACTAAGGGATCCTAGACACTAATCCTAAAGGTCCATACAATTTTTACGATGGGAAAGTGCTCTAAAGTTCCATTATTTCAAAACTGCCTGTTACAGGCCAGAAAAAGATAGTAATCAAACTATGTACAAATGAAAGATGAAAATGATTTACAAAGAAAAAAATATTGGTGAAATAAGCTTTCACAATGTTGACACTACATTCTACAAACAAAATAATAGTAAATCTACTCCATTAAAGCTCAATATGATAACAAAACACATGAAACTGTCTTTTTGAACGCTGTTTTCCTCAGCTTCTCAAATGTCACTTCAACAATAAAAATTATAACCCCATTCCATGGTTGAGGTATGCCTTAAATAGGCCTTCAAAACAATTTATTTTCTTTGATCGAGCCTTTTAGATGACCTAAAGCAGAGATTATAAAACCCACTGTGTTTTGCAAACTTTGGCAACGTTTTTACCATTCAACAAAGTGAGCCTCTACACTCATTGAAATCTTGAAAAAATATTTCCCAAAGACCAAAAAAATCCTAAGCACCCAACACAATGGTGAACATGACCTTATGAAAAGCAAAATCAAACTAACCCTCTAGGTTTCTTCTTTACCTAGAAAACTGCCACTTGCTCCTTAAGTGCTCCTGCACCAATGATTTTGGAGAATTTGGTCCAAAGTGACCTATGTTTCTTTTGAGATATTGTTTGTAAGAAGTTAAAGGGTGTTTGAAAATATAATTGGTTAGTGGGTTTGAGATTGGATCTGAGAGTTTTGGTCCAAAAACTAGGTCTATAGACCAATAAGGGAATTTGAGTGAATTTGTGAAAAGTTGGAGAGATAGGTTTAAAAGGGTTGAAAAGTTATTTCTAAAGGCTTGAATTGTTATTGTAAGTTTATTTTCTCCCTACTCTACACCAAAATTTATTGCTTCCCTCAAACATTTATAATTCAAGCAACATAATCCCTTCATAGTCCAAATTACAAAAGGGAAACAATATTTGACAACCTGTTACCCAGATATCATGTTGGTTATGAGCATTCTGTCTATGGAATCAGGATCATGTAGGGAAATTATACAATAACCTCTTTGATTTTTTGTTATCTCAAAGTCATTTTTCATGGTGTCCAATTTTGACTTGATGGAAAAAGTGTCAATTGCGAGCAATGTAAAGTTGCAAAGTGGTGCAAATTTCATTCTGCAACTCGTGTGATCAAATACACTTTTCCAACACATCATAATGGGTGAATTTATGCTAAGAATGGTCCTCTTTCACACCTAAACATGTGGAATCACTTTGAGCTACATTCAATTGGATTGATCCCTTAAGAGTCCAAAGTGTAAAAGGGCAACAATCTTTGACGATATATTACTCAAAAATTGTGATGCTTAAGAACTCTTTTTCTGAGTCTACATGATCACATTAGGTCCCTTTATAGTAATATCTCTCATTTTTTGTTATCTTGGAGTCATTTTCCCGTGGTGTCAAGTTTTCACTTGATGGAAAAAGTGTCAAATGCAAGCAGTGTAAAGTTGCAAAGTGGTGCAATTTTTTTTCTATAACTCATGTGATCAAATGAACTATTCCAATGCATCTGGATGGGTACATTTACACTAGGCATGGTCCTCTTTCAGAACCAAACAAGCAGAATCACTTCAAGGTACGTTCAACTGGTTCGATCCCTTAAGGGTCCAAAGTATAAAAGGGAAGCAATATTTGACAAGCTATTACTTGGAAACTGTGATGCTTATGAAAGATTCTTCTAAGTCTATGAGATCATGTTGGGCCCCTCTACAATAACCTCTCTTAGTTTTTGTTATCTCATAATGGTTTTCCCGTTGTGTCCATTTTTCACTTAATGAAAAAAGTGTCAAATGGAAGCACTGCAAATTTGCAAAGTGGTGTAACTTTTGTTCTAGAACTTATGTGACCAAACAGACTATTCCAATGTGTCTGAATAGGTATTTTTATACTAGGATTGTTACTCTTTTGCACTGAAACATGTAGAATCACTCCAAGCTATGTTCAACCAGATTGATCCCTTAAGAGTCCAAAGTACAAAATAGCTGCAAACTTCAGCATGTTGTTACTCAGATACCATGATGCTTAGAAACTTCTCATCTAAGCCTATGGGATCATGTTGGGCCCCTCTACAATAATCTCTCTCATTTTTCACTATCTCAGTGGAATTTTCTCGTGGTGTCAAATTTTTACTTGGGGAAAAAGTTGTCAAATGCAAGTAGTTGAAAGTTGTAAAGTGGTACAAATTTTGTTTTGCAACTCGTGTGACCAAATGGACTATTCCAACACATCTGAATAAGTATGTTTATGGTATGCATGGTCCTCTTTCACAACCAAGCTATGTTCAAACAAATCAATCCCTTAAAAGTCCAAAGTGCAAAATGGTTGCAAACTTCAACATGCTATTACTCAAATACTGTGATGCTTAGAAACTTATCATCTGAGCCTATCAAATCAAGTTGGGCCCTTCTACTGTAATAACCTCTCTTGGTTTTCACTATCTCAGAGGAATTTTCCTGTGGTGCTGAATTTTTATTTGGAGAAAAGGTTGTCAAATGTAAGTAGTTGAAAGTTGAAAAGTGGTGCAACTTTCATTTTGCAACTCATGTCACTAAATGGACTATTCTAACACATTTAAATAGGTATTTTTACACTAGGAATGGTCCTCTTTCACACCCAAACATGTAGAATCACTCTGAGCTACGTTCAACCGAATCAATCCCTTAAGAGTCCAAAGTGTAAAATAGTTGCAAACTTCAGCATATTGTTACTCAGATACTATGATGCTTAGAAACTTCTTGTATAATGATATGTGATTGTCTTGGGCCCCTATACAATAACCTCTCTCGATTTTCACTATCTCATAAGCATTTTCCCATGCTGACAAATTTTCACTTGGGAATTTTTTTTTCAAATGGAAGTAGTTGAAAGTTGCAAAGTTCTGCAACTTTTGTTCTGTAACTTGTGTGACAAAACAAACTATTCCAATGTGTTAGAATAGGTACGTTTATGCTAGGCATGGTCTTCTTTTACACCCAAACATGCAAAATCGCTTTGAGCTACATTCAGTCGGATCAATCCCTTGAGAGTCCAAAGTACAAAATGATTGTAATCTTCAACATGTTGTTACTCGAATATCATGGTGCTTACAAAAAATAATTTTGCTCCTATGGGATTGCATTGTGTCCCTCTACAATAAACTCTCTCAGTTTTCACTATCTCGAAGGCATTTTCCCATGGTGCCAAATTTTCATTTGGAAAAAAAGTTGTCAAATGCAAGTAGTTGAAAATTGCAAAGTGGTGCAACTTTTGTTCTACAACTTATTTGACCAAAAAAACTATTCCAAGGCATCTGGATGGGTAATTTTACACTAGGAATGGTCTTTTCTCACATCCAAATATGTTGAATCGCTCCAAGCTACATTCAACCGGCTCGATCCCTTAAGGGTCCAAAGTGCAAAAGAAGAACAATCTTTGACAGGCTATTACTTAGAAAATTTGATACTTACAAACTCTTTGTTTGAGCCTATGAGATCACATTAGGCCCCTCTATAACAAATGTTAGCTTTCTCTTTGTGGTATATTGTTCTTGATAAAAAAACTAATTAGTGCTTTGAATACTTGGTGCTCTTTGTGTTCATTTTGGCATACTCAGTATTTTGGTGATCATGCTTTGGGTTGATGTATTTGGGTGCATTTATTCATCACATAATGTGGTACTGATAATGTTAAGATTTATGTGGAGATAAAATTTATTCAAGTGGTATTAGTTTTCAAGTGATATCATGGAATAGTTGAATTCATCTTGATAGATTGGTCCTTCTTTATTATACAATAGGTATATTATGTTAGTTGACCATTGACAAAATTCACTATGTCTTCATTGAAATTCTATTGGTGATCTTCATGGTTGTCTCACAATTCTTTGATTAGTGTGGTGCACATGTTAACATACTATACATATATTTCACAAGGCTTATTGCATTCTACATAAGGTGGGGTTTTTTGTACTGTTACTCAATCAATCTTGTATCCTTGAGTTGGCTACTATAGATTCATAAGCAATAGTATTGCTTAGAATTTTCATATCATTTCTTGAAAAAAGTATTTCACCATTCTTGGGCCTTCACATGTTATATGGATTCACATTTATTTATATTTTGGAATATGTTTTCTTGTGATATAAGTTGGTTAGCATTAAGAGATTTCTATTTGTTTTTAAAGTGCTTTAGCACTTAAAGGCTGACACATTGTGGTTATCACTTATGAAGTGATTGACAAGGTGGAATGTATTTGAATATTGATTTTGTTTGAGGCTTACTAATGGCACAAAATTAACAAAGTTTTTTGGAGACTTGTTTGCATATGTATTATCTTTTTCTTACTTGGCAGTGATAGTATTATTGTTTAATAAGAATTTTGGCTCTGTTGACTTTGAAAACATGTGTGGTCCATGATTTGGCACTCATTGAACGTTTCATTGTGTCAGTGACATGGAATTCAAAATGATTGTAATATGATTTACTTTGAATTTAAAGTCTCATTCATTTTGTTTTGGAGTTTCGATGAAGGGAAAAATAGGGTAAACAAAAAGAATTAAACCCTAGTGCCGCCATGATTGAATAACAATTGCATATTGAGCAAGGTTGTTGTGGCATTCTAACTTGGTTTTCAGTTATGTTGGTTTTTGACGGATGGCAAGATAGTTGGTGTTCTTCACTTGAGTTGGAAGAGGTAGTTTGGGTAGTTTTCATGAAGAACTTTAGAGATTTTGATTACAAGTTAAATCCACCATGACAGAGGTAATATCTATGCATTATGTTTGAGTTTTCAAAGGTAAATCTCGTAAATGAGAAGTAAAAGAGGAAAAATTTGTTTTATTTTTGAATAAACTTCTTAACTAATATGAAACTACCTTGAACTCGAGTGTAAACTCAAGGGTTTCATCTCACAGTAGCATTTCATCTTCATAGCATTCATGTTTTCTTAAAAATCCTTGATTGGCATCATGATCAAATATTATGTTTCTTACCAATTCAAAAAACTTTGGTTATTGAATGTTGTTTTTTCTTGACAAAGATGTATAACCATTTCACAAACATTGTTTATATGTATCTCTACAAAAACACAAAAAGGTGTGTGATGTGAAGAGAGGAAATTGTCTGGACAAAGTATTTCTTATTGTGAAATCATTTTGTAAAAAGAGAAGAGTGGGCTCATATTGTTTTTATCTTTGATTTTATTATAGAGATTATGTTTTGAGTTCAGCATTATTACAAAATCAATTTGTATCCTATTGTAATTTTATGACTACAAAGAATGATTATAGTTATAGGGTTCTGATGGGTTGCAATATTTTGAATGTTTGATGAAGTTGGTGCTCTACATTGTTACAGAGTTCGTGCTCTTTGATTCATAAAAAGGAAATTTTAGCGAGTGGTTTTTTATACCCCAAGAGGGTTTTTCCACTCAAAAAATCTCGTTTTATGTGATTTTATTTTTCTCTCATTTTTTTTTATGTTATGTGCTCATTTAGTCAATGCTCTGATACTTTTAGTATGCTCAAAAGTTTCTTATTTCAAAAGGTTGTCATACAAAGTTAAAAATTCTCTTGTTAAGCAAATTAAAAGTGCATTGTACAAAGTTGTTGTTCTATTACAAAAGCACATACAATATTTTTCACACTTTAATTGAATAATATCATATGATGCTTTTGACATGAGTTGTAAATGTTAATCAAGTTTCATGTAAATTTGATTTTAAATGTTGATGTACACTTGCGTAAAAAAGTCTACCGCATTGAGTTTAACTTTGTAAAATGTTTCGTTGTGCCTTCAAAGTCAAAAATTTTAAAATTACTTCACTCTGATTCACCCCCCCTCTCAGAGTGAATCCTCTTCCAACAAGTGGTATCAGATTGTAGGGTCTTGCATTAGGTTTCATACCTAGGATTGATTCTGGTCTTGAAAGTTTTTCATTATGGCACATGCACCTGAAGGATCATCCATTACAAAAGCACCTTTGTTTGATGGTACTAATTATGTGTTTTGGAAAATCAAAATGGAAACATATCTGATTTCTCTAGACTTTGATGTCTGGAACTTACTATGCAATAAATATGTTGTACCTGATGTCATACCTACAGATCATGATGAGAAAAGAAAAAATGAAATGAATACAAGAGCTAAACATGCTTTGTTGTGTGGTTTGACAAAAGATGTGTTTGTCAAATTCATGCATTGTAAATCTTCATATGAAATATGGGAAAAGTTTGAAAACATTTATCAAGGAAATGAAAAAGTTAAGCAATCTAAAATTTTTACTCTTAAGAGTCAATTTCAGGAAATGAGAATGAAGGACGATGGAAATATTGCTAATTATTTCTTAATGATAGATGAAGTTGTAAACGTGAGAAGAGGTCTAGGTGAAACAATTGCAGGGTCTGATATTGTTCAAAAAGTAATAAGAACTTTGTATCCTAAATTTGAGTCTAAACTTTCTACTTTTGAAGAAAAGAAGCGTTTTGAATCACTTACTGTGGATAATTTTCAAGGCATATTAACAACATATGAAATGAGGATAGGAAGCACTGCTTCAACTTCTAAGGAGACTACTTTTAAAGTAGAAAAGAAAGAAGACTTAGATAGTGAATCTAAACTATATGATACCTTAGAAGCTATTTTGGTAAGAAAGTTGACAAATAAATATAAAGGAAAAGTTCCTTTAAAATGTTTTAATTATGGCAAAGTTGGTCATTTTGCAGCTAAATGTCCTTATCTAGAGCAAACTAATGATGATGAGAAAATAGAAAAAAAAGTTCAAGAAAAAGTCTTGGAATCCTAAAGAGAAATTTGACAATAGTCTCAAAAAGAAAAAGAGTCTCTTTAGCAAAGAAGAATCTGATGTTGAGACAGATGAGTCCTTAAATGAAGAAGATGAAACTTTATTGATGGCTGAAATTTCTATACAAAAGAATCCAAACAATCAGTCAAAAAGTCAAACAAAGATCAATTTGAATTAGAAGTGAGTCTTGAAGGTGAATTACTTTGTTCTCTACAACAAATCAAAAAATTAAAGAAACAAGTTGCTTCACATGAGAAAAGTCCAAGTAAGATAATTACACCTTTACAAATTGAACTTGATGATTCTAGGAGAACTGTAGACAATCTTAAATCAGTTCTTGTAGATAGAGATAAGGAAATTCAGAGGCTTGAAATGGAAGTAATCACACTTAAGAAACAATTAGAAGGTTATGGAAGTACTCTGCATTTAAATGAATTACTTGGAAAGAAAAAATAATAGGACATGACTGGTATTGGTTTGAGTACTAGTGAATGTTCAAATCAAAACTTCAAAATAGTTGATAAGAAGAAATCTTTTGAGCATAGAAGAAATAATATTAGATTCAATGCATTCTTTCATGGTTATTGTTTCTATTGCAATAGATTTGGGCATAAGGTGAATAGATGGAGATTTATACTATCTAGAACACCTAGATTTTGTCACAAACAGTTCTTTGGTTTTCCAAATACAATCGGATGTTTCAAATACAATACTATTGGTCATGCATCCGAACAATGCAAACAAAATAAACCAAACTTACAAAAAGTGTGGAGACCCAAGTTTATTCCAAGTCTAGAGCAATCTATGCTAGTACAAACTACCTTTCTCTCCAAGAAGAAGGCATTTTGGGTGTTGGATAGTGGTTGTTCAAACCACATGACTGGTGATAAAGACAAGTTCTTGAAACTTGAAGATTATGGAGGATTTGTCAAGTTTGGTGACAACTCAAGTATTCAGATAAAAGGTAAAGGTTCTCTACTTCTAAATGATGACACACCAATCTATGATGTATATTACATAGAAGGATTGAAACGTAATATTTTAAGTTTTATTCAATTTTTTGATAATGGATATCATGTTTCATTTGGTGCACAAGGTTGTGAAATAAAAAACAACAAATCTGGTAAAATAGCATCAACAAGTTTGAGAACTTCAGGAAACATTTACAATCTTCTTGACTCTTCTAATCATAAAAGAAATGAAGGTATGTGTCTTATGGGTCAAGTGGAAGAAAAATGGTTATGGCATAAACATTTAGGGCATATAAACTTTGACAATCTGGTTAGAATAAGTAAAAATCAGAGTATAAGAGGCTTTCCTATATTGAGTAAACTAGAAAATACAGTTTGTAAAGAATGTCTTAAGGGAAAACAAACTAAAGTGAGTTAAACCTAAAGAACATGCATCTACAAAGCCATTGCAGCTTGTACACACTGATCTTTGTGGTCCTACTAAGACTACGTCAATAAATGGTGAAAAATACTTCATGTTATTTGTAGATGACTACACAAGAATGGTTTGGGTAACTTTTCTCAAACATAAATCTGAAGCTTTTGACATATTTAAAAATTTGCGTAAGATGGTTGAGAAAGAGTCTGATATGAAACTCAAATGCTTAAGATCAGACAAGGGAGGTGAATTTACATTTGAATAATTCATTGATTATTATGAACAACATGCCATAAAAAGAAAATATGTTGTTGTGAGAACACCTCAATAGAATGGGGTTGTAGAGAGGAAAAATAGAATAGTGAAAGAAATGGCTAGAACAATGTTAGATGAAGCCAAGCCGCCTGATATGTACTGGAAAGAAGCTATTCACATAGCTGTTGACATTATAAAAAGATTAAAAATAAGGGTAAAATCTAGTTTCACTCTATATGAGCTTTGGTATGGTAAATTTTCTTCTATTAATTACTTCAGAATATTTGGTTGTAAATGCTTTATTAAAAGAGATGATGAAAATTTAGGAAGCTTTCAGTCGAAATCTGCTAAAGGTATCTTTTTAGACTATTATACTCATAGAAAAGCCTATAAATGCTTCAATAAAAGGCTGAATAAGATTGTTGAGTCTATTAATATGAAATTTGATGAAAGATTGCTCCTAGATTCTGATTATGTGCAGGAAGATGAAGAAGAATTTGTGGAAGATTCAAATATCACTCCCAAAACTATTGTAGTAGATGAATCACAATAGGAGGATATCTCAAGTTCCAAAGCAATACCTCCTAAAACTTCTTCCAAAATTGTTGCAAAAAATCATCCTAAAGATCTAATAATTGGAGATAAAGATGCAAGAATCTTAACAAGAAGAAAGGAAAAATTTGAGGAACAAGCTCAAGTTGTTGAGAATTTTTGTTTAATAACTGAATTTGAGCCTAAAACTGTTAATGATGCTTTAAGTGATGATTGTGGGTTGAAAGCTATGCAGGAAGAAATCAGCCAGATTGAGAAGAACAAAACTTGGGAACTAGTCCCAAGGCCTGATGATAAAAATGTTATTGGTGGCAAATGGATTTTTAGAAATAAACTGAATGAAAGTGGAAAATTAGTGAGAAACAAAGCACTCTTTTTGTGCAAAGGATATTAACAATAGGAAGGTATAGATTTTAGTGAAACTTATGCACCTGTTGCTTGTATTGAATCTATTAGAATTTTCTTAGCATATTCTTTCTTTAAAATTTTTAAGGTGTATCAAATGGATGTTAAAACTACATTCTTGAATGGATATCTTGATGAGGAAGTTTTTATGGAACAACTAGAAGGATTTTTTGTACAATTCAAATCTGATCATGTGTACAAATTGAAAAAGGCCTTGCACAGTCTCAAACAAGCTCCTAGAGCTTGGTATTCTAGATTGGATGCACACCTAATAGCAAATGGTTTCAAAAGAGGTGGTGTGGACAATAATCTTTATGTCAAACAAGAAGATAATGATATACTAGTTGTTGAGGTATATGTAGATGATATAATCTTTGGCTGCAATAATGATGCCTTATCAAAGAAGTTTTCAAAGATTGTAGATCGATTTGAAATGTCAATGTT
>VDFB02168118.1:32374701-32418513 GCA_007258455.2 Sequoia sempervirens | reverse complement strand
GCTATTATGGTTTCTATTTTAATCAAATCATAGTTGAGCTAAAAGAAATTTACATTACCTTTCTCTAGCATAGATAGAATTCCTTTCAAGTATTTATTTCTGTTAAGTTTTGACCAAAACTAGTTCTTAGTGCATATATTGTGCTACACCATTTAAAGTATACGTCCCCTGGTTTGACAAGTAAATGAATATCCATAGAGAGATATTAGTCACTTGTTGGAATGTCCAATTCCCATGAAAGGTTTTACTATGATTTTCATATCTTTTTGTGGGCGCAACCATTTTTTGCGCCGTTGCCGGGGATGGCGTCAAGCTAAGGATTTGTCAGAAGTCATTTTTAATATTAGTTTAGTTTGTTAGTCAAAATTTTCAATTTTTCAAACCACCATTCATTATATTGCATGAATAGAAGAAGAGATGCACTAGGAAGGTTCCTCCCTGAAAAATTATTTGTTGAACTACCATTTAACCCATCTGATGAAGAACCTGAGGAAAATCCATTTGCTCTGCTATTCTAGCACGCAAATATGGAAAATAATCCACCTAATAATCCACCTCCTACTTTTGAGTTTCCTATTGTTCCCCAGCGAGATACTGAAAATCTTAAAAATATTCCCTCTTCATTGCTTCCCAAGTTTTATAGCCTAGTTATGGAGGACCTAGAAACTTTTCTGTTTGAGTTTGATGTCCTCTATCGCAGTTATGACTACAAATCAGACACTCATAAACTGAAGTTATTACTTCCACCTTGAAGGAGGGAGCTCTTGGTTCATGAGTCTGGGAAGAGGTGTTGTTGATAGTTGGGCAGCCATGCAAATGAAATTCCTTGAGAAGTATAAGGAATATTGTAAGAGTGATAGTAAAGGTGATGACATATTCCAAATTTAGTAGGAGGATGAAAGTCTAGAAGATTATATTTCAAGGTTCTTGTTTCCACAAAAAAGGAACTCAAACCATACTCTCAATGAAGACTCTCAGAAATTACTTTTTCTAACGGGAATCAGTGATGCCTATATAGACACCCTGGACCTAATGGAAGGAGGTGATATAACCGAACTGGCTTGGGATGATATGAAGAAAATATGTCTTAACTACTCTCGAGCAATAGTTAAGAAAGGTCGAGGTCATTATGCTACAGTGGGGAAGTATTCTTCTAGTGGAGTTTCTCGGATGGAGATAACAAATTTGTTGTTTGACTTCAAGCAGGACATCATTAATAATATGGCTACACAACTGGACACTATGTAAGCTCGGAAGAAACATGAGGAAGCTGAGGCAATTTTGGTCAATTTTTGTCCATACTGCAGACAGAAGAAGCGTGACTGCAGATGCAAGATGGTGGCTAATTTGGAAGCTAAGCAACTACCTACTGACTTCAAGCCAGTGGAAGGTGATAATGATCAAGTGTTCTTTATTTCACAAAGGAGACCATGGGCCCAAAGACAAGGTATGCCTCAAGATCCTTTAACTTTTGGTAATTCTTATTCTGGCTATAATAACCAATGGCAACCTGCATATGGACCACCACCACCCTAGAATCCACCTCAACCAAGTTGGCCTAATTATCAAACCTCGCAATGGCAATCTCCTCAAGGAGGTTGGCAGCAGCCACAAGGATAATGGACCCCACCTCCAAGTAATTGGCAACATAATCCTCAATGGAGAGGTCCTCAGTAATGGCAAAACTAGTCCCCTAGGTTCTTGCAGCTTCCACAACTACAACCACAGACCCTCATGCCACCTCCTGCAACAACTACCACAAATCCTAGCCCTCCAAAGCAAATGCCTATGCCTGCCCAGCCATTGCCAAATCCCAATAATAAGCAATAGCAGTAGCCACAACAGCCTATGTATCTTGCTGAAGCCAACCAATATCAAGCTTATGCCTTAAATGTTAATGATATCCATTTGAGGTTTCAAACCACTCTACCTGCTCCAAAACTGCATTTGATTACTGAAATATCAGATTCTCCCCTTGAAGAATCCACTACACCTGTTGTTCCTACTAAGCATATGCCTATACTTGATACGGTTTCTAAGGAGCATGTTTTGCAAAGACAAGACAAACCACCTTTTCCTCAGAGGTTGCAAAGTACTTCATTTAAATCCATGGAAGAACCCACTTTTGACATTCTAGATCAGCTCAAAAATGTTCAAATTCAAATCCCCTTATTTCAGGTTATTAAAGATGTTCCCATTTTTGGAAAAGCTATTAAAGAGGCCTGTTTGAAGAACCTTGGACGGAAGAAAAAGGATCCCCAAACAATTCATGTCTTAGGGAAATTGGCTGATATAATATTGGGAAATGTAGTCATCCCAAAGTATATTGACCTTGGAAGTCCTATAGTGCAGATACATATAAATGGCCAAATTGTAAAAAATATTTTGATTGACTTAGGTGCTATCATTAATGTCATGAAAAAGCATACTATGGACTCCTTGAACATTTCAAACATTAGGTCTACACCTACAGTTCTACAGCTTGCAGATAGCTCCACAGTTAAACCTGATGGAATGGTGGAAGATGTAATTGTCACTCTTGAATCTTGGGAGTATCCAGCTGATTTCACAATATTATCAATTAAGGCAACTTTAGGAGGGTATCTAGTTATCCTTGGTAGACCATGGTTAGCAACTATTGATGCTTTTATAGGATGTCGTTCTGGAGATATGACCATTTCTGATGGACAGTCCACAAAAAATTTGGCTTTGTATCTGCCTACTAGACCTTAGCCAGATTTGTCCCAACCTGTTTGGCCAAATATGGGGGAAGAAACTGAAGAAGCCCATTCATTGGCTCAATTAATGATGCTTCAAAATGATCCATTCTCACAACTTCAGAATGAGGATGCTTTGCTTTTTCAAATTCTGCAGTTTAACTCTGATACGGATAGTTCATCTGATCCAAATGGCAGCCATCTACAATGTTTCCTGCAGCAACCAAATTCTAAGAGTTCACTGCCTAAAATTCTAGCAATTTTTTATAATTTTCTTTCATAAGAGGTACAAACATCACCTGTAGATTCTATGAGTAATCTCACTAAGCAGATAGAATTGTCTTCAGGTCACTGTTTGAATATTAATAGCAAGTTGTCACAGTCTCAACAGGCTGACTTATTAAAAATGCTACAAGATCAGCATAAAGCTTTTGCATGGAAATATGGGGACATGCAAGGAATAGATCCTCGAATATGTACTCACAGGATCCATATCAAAGAAGATTGTTTACCAGTTAGGCAGTCTCAAAGAAGAGTAAATCCAACACTTAGAGAAATAGTTAAAAATGAACTTCAAAAATTGCTTGATGCTGGTTTTATTTAACCAATCTCTGATAGTCAATGGGTTTCTCCATTAGTTATTGTCCCCAAGAAAGGTGGAAAATGGAGAGTGTGTGTAGATTATAGAGAGTTGAACAATGTCACTAAAAAAGATCACTTTCCACTACCTTTTGTAGACCAAGTACTAGACTCACTGTCTGACAAAAGATATTTTTCCTTTTTGGATGGTTACAGTGGGTACAATTAGATTAAAATTTCCCCTGAAGATCAAGATAAGACCACTTTTACCTATCTATGGGGAACATTTGCTTACTCAGTCTTGCCTTTTGGTCTATGCAATGCGCCATCAACATTTCAGAGAGCAATAATTAGTATCTTTGCTGATATATCTCATGATTGTATGGAGATTTATATGGATGATTTCACTACCTATGGAGTCACATTTGAAGAAACACTAGTGAATTTAGAAAAAGTATTAAAAAGGTGCAGAGAGTAAAATTTGTCCTTAAACAGTGAAAAATATTTTCTAATGATGGAAGAAGGTATTGTTCTAGGCCATCATATTTCAAAGAATGGAATTCAAGTCAACCCTACTAAAATTGAAGTTATTCTAAATTTACAAACTCTTGCAAAACAAAAGGATGTTAGAAGTTTCCTCGGCCATGCAGGGTATTATAGAAGGTTTATAAAGGATTTCAGTAAAATTGTCAGCCCACTTTATGCCTTATTAACTAAGGATTCTCAATTCGAGTGGACAGAGGCCTGTGAAAAATCCTTCCTGCAACTAAAGGACTTGCTTACTAAAGCCCCTATTCTTCAAGGTCCAAAATGGAATTTTCCTTTTCATATACATGTTGATGCCTCTGATTTTGGTATAGGAGCAGTCTTAAGTCAAAAAAAAAATTCAATTGAGCATGCTATCTATTTTATCAGCAAGAACCGTCAAGGTCCTGAGCTCAACTATACTGTTACAGAAAAGGAATTGCTCGCAGTAGTGTATGCTTTGAATAAATTTATGCATTATGTCATTGGTTATCAGATATTTGTCCATACTGACCATGCAACAATCAAGTATCTAATGAACAAACCTACTATTTCTGGTAGATTAGCAAGATGGCTCCTTTTGTTACAAGAATTTGACATTACAATCATTGATAAACTAGGAAGAGCTAATGTTGTAGCTAACTTTTTATCAAGACTTCAATTAGCTGCACTTGTTGAACACAAGGTCATTGATGATAGGTTCCTAGATGAACACTTATTTTATATTGCTACACATACACCATGGTATGCAGACATTGCCAATTATCTAGTAGCAAGCAGAATACCAGCCCACTTTTCTCCAAAAGAAAAGAAATTGTTAATAGAGAAAAGTTTTAACTTTTCATGGATTGCAAATTATTTGTTTTATACTGGACCTGATCAAGTAATGTGAAGATGTGTAAGAGAAGATGAAACTTATGCTATCTTGCATGCTTGCCATGTTGAACCATGTGGGGGATATTTTACAACAAAGAGAACATCAATGAAAATTCTTACAACAGGGTACTACTAACCAACATTACACAAGGATGTTGTGGCCTATACAAGGAAATGTGACCAATGTCAGCATATGGGAAGACCAACCAAGTCAGATGAAATGCCACTATATCCACAGGTAATAGTCACCCTTTTTGATAAATGGGGAATGGATTTTGTGGGACCAATTGATCCACCATCAAATGGCAAGTCATACATTCTAGTTTGCATGGACTATGTAACAAAGTGGGTTGAGGTAAAAGTTATGACTCATGCTCAAGATAACAAGGTTGCTGAATTTCTGTATGAACAAATTTTCACTAGATTTGGAGTTCCCAGAGAGCTTGTAACTGATCAGGGAGCTCAGTTCACATCAAATCTGATCACTGCACTAATGAATGACTATAAAATCCAACATAGGAAGTCCAGCCCCTATCACCCTCAAGCCAATGGTTAGACGGAGGTAACAAATAGGGAAATTAAGGTGATCCTCACAAAGACAGTGCAACTCCATAGAAAAGATTGGAGCAATAGACTTCCTACAGTAGTTTGGGCCTACAGAACTACATAGAAGACAACAACTGGGTTTTTACCTTTTGAACTATTTTATGGGAAAACTGCCATGTTGCCCATAGAATTTGAGCACAAAACCTTGAGGATAGCTCTTGAACTCAATATGAAAATATCTGAAGCACAGAAGGACCATCTCCTATAGCTAAATACTTTGGATGAAATGAGAAAATCGGCCCTGCAACATACATAAGCAGTCCAACAACAACGGAAGAAATGGCATGATCAACACATAAAAACCAAGTAATTTTTTGCTGGTGATTGGGCTCTGTTATATGATTTCAGATATCAAGAAAACCAAGGTAAGCTCACAACATGCTAGCTTCGTCCCTATGAAGTTGAGAATGTATTCGACAACAGAGCTGTACAGCTGGTGACAATTGATCCAATCCATTTCAAATTACTAGTTAATGGACACCAACTCCAGTTGTACCATAAACTAGTCTCAAAAGAAAAAATTCATGCAGCAGTTTATTCAGGATCCTCCCACTACTCTTCCTGCAGCTAAAGGCTTTAGACTTTCTCTTGCAGCTTCACCATAATTTTGAAAAGCATGCTCATAATAAAGGTTTTTATTAAAAGAAACCCCTTTTTCTCCATTCTCATTTATCGCCCCATCTCACTTCTTTATCTTCCATCTATCCATCCCATCCATCCATTCCATCCATTCATCTCGTCCGCCCACATCACCCATCCACTTCATCCATCTGCATCACCCTTAATTATGATATCATTCCCAACTGTCAACTCATGCAGACGCCGCCATCTTTCTTCACACGTACATGCAATTATCAAAGGTACGCCATATCTTTTGTTATCGCATATTTTATTTATTTTATTCTATTTATTTACTTCTATGACAGTACTAGTTATTATTACCTAATCTCCACCTATTCTTTAGTATATGTGAGGACACATGTCATACTCTAAGTAGAGGGCGGGGTAATCCACCTTTCAAAACCTGTCTTTTCGCCGCTGTTATAACTGCGCAAATAACCTTTCTTTATTATTTTTCTGGTACTTTCCAAATATGATCACATGCCCTTTTTATTGCATGTTTTTCTTTTAAACTATGATTAAAACTACTTGTTCAAAAAGTTTATTTTTTGAAAAGAAAGAAATGTGATGGCATGACAGAAGAAAAACCATAACAGAAAGGGAAACAGAGAATTTGAATTTTCAGCAAGGAATTGAGTTCAGCTAGGGGAAAACTATGAACATGGGTGGTTAGCTAGTGCAACATGAGCCTATAACTCATGAATTATTATTGCAAAATTCTCAAACAGTCCACACATTCAGCCTCTATGGATGGTTAAACTACTTCTTGAGTTTAAATGCTTTTGATGAGGAGGGTGCTAGAGAATTTTTGATAACCCTTTCTGAAGGGGAAGCTACTATGTGGGGTCTAACGGTTGTTGCAACTGAAGACATAATTGCTAAAGTAACTGGGCTTCCAGCCATTGGAGAAAATTTTTCTTCAGATGTTGTTGCTGCAAGGGCTAAGTGTTCAATGCCCACTGATGGACCTTTGGAAGTCTCCAAGCAGGGATGCAAGCGGGTATCGTTGCCTCAGAATACGCCACTTACATAATCAGGTATTTAACCTATGAAGGTCATTTCTCCTACCTACATTCTTATCATTTAAAATTATTAAGTCATATGAGGCATGGGTTGGTTATAAATGTTCTAAATTTCCTGTTAAAATTTCTAGAACAAAGTGCCCATGGAACCCAACAAGGGAAAGATAATTTTGTTGCTCATCATGGCCTTATCAAATTACTGATTGAATGCTCTTTGAGAGATGTCTCACCTCTTTCCTGGAAACAATTTGTTGCCCAAAAGAGCTTGCAAATTCCACAACCCCCTAGGGTACTTACCCCACGACTTCAGAAAAAGAAGAATGAAATTGCGTCTACCAGTAGAACAAAGCAATGCTCTTCTCCTACAACACCTTCCCCTGTAGCCATCTCTCCTACAGCAACACCAATTGCTAACACCAGTTCACCATCATCCTCTGGCAGGGCAGAGCCCTCTAGGCAGACCAGAAAGAGGAAGGCTACCAAAACACCTCTTGCAGCTGCACCAGTGTCAAGAAAAGTTTCCACAAGGAAACAATGTAAGACCTCGCCTGCTTCACCTCAACCAGAGGTTATTGTAATTTTAGAAGGGTCTATAGGGTCTGAATTTGATATTTCTTAGAATGTGTTTGAAAATGCTGCACAGAGTTCATTCATTCCTGAAGAGGAACAAGTTGAGACAAAGGAAATGGACCAAGGGTTACCAAGTCTTGATGACTTGGCTACTATTGCTATGCAGTTCTCGGAGGAAGCATAGTCTTCTCCACTATAGCAATAAGAATTCATCTCGCAGCAAGAGCAGGAATAGACTGAACAATTGAATGTGCCTAGTGAAGCTATATTTCACCCTACAACTTGTAAAGCCATTGTTGTTTATAATAAGACATTTTTTATTGAGTTTCTGGAATATGTTAAAGCTAATTGGGAAACAGTTACATTGCAAACCCTGACTTTTCAGCACCTAGCCTAGACTAACATGCAACAAAGCCTATGGGAGGTAGAAAGGAAGAAACTGAAAAAGGAAATTGAAAGTCAGAAACAGGAAATTTTTGAGTTAAAAGAAAAAATGGATGAAATGTTAAAAGTAACTGGTTAGATTATGGAATGTAGACCACCACCCAGAGTTTATGCTTTATGTCTTAAGGAATAGTTCTTATGGTTCCAACTAATGATAATTTCCAGAAATGAAGATCCTATACTTCACATTGCTAAAGAATTTTACGATCCATACCAGGCAGCCCCTAATTGGTTAAAAAATTCTCCGTGTGAATTTTATTTACATGGATTTTTAATTCCATTTGAAACAGAATGGAATCCTCTTCTGTATATTGGTGATATCCATTTGAGATCATTTATGTCATGGGCAACAAATGAAGTAAATTATCGTAGGCAATGGGAAACATATGAGGAAGCCGAAAGGAATGAGCCTGTTCCATTATGCTCTCAAAGTTCAAACCCCCATGCAATCTTGAAAACTTGGCTTACTCTGACATATGGCATTAATAATACTACAGCCAAAGAGAAAATATTTGATCTCACGAAACAGGTATATGATGAATTTCAGGCATAGTCATATTCATTGTGGAGACTCTCATACACCAGAAGTGAGAAAAGGTGGGAAATATTAACTATTGGGCTAAGAAGGTCCGAACCTCACAGTCCCCTAAATTTCACAGCAGCTCTTAAACGATCAAGCAGATATATACAGTTGGGACTTCAAAAGAGATTTGAACTATGGTTGCCATTGACATTCAGACATCCTGTGCTAATGTGGCCCCTCTATCCTCACCAGGCTAATAATCTTAATAATGATTTAAGAAGACCGTAGGTATGAAAGGTACCAGGCTTTCAGAGGATTTTATTACAAGTTTGGAACTCCATTTCAGAGTCATGCAGCAACCACTGATTTCAGAGAAACCACCAAGAAAGTTAATGTTGGAGGACATACATTAGTCTAAGTAGGGGGCAGTGATGAGCCCAAAATGTGCTCATAGTTTAGATATTATGATGAACTTTTAATGCCTTTACGTTTGTTATTCGTGGTTGTTTAAAACTCTTTTGAAACCTTTTATGGGGATATCTTGTAGCAAAACATTTTCATATTCTTGCAGCTTATTGTTTTGACTTGACTACATATATTACCCCGTTGACTCCCTAAATGACTAGTATATCACATACAGTTTTTGAATAATGAAATAAATTTAAATGTGTGATTAATGAACGAATATTCTGTATGTGCCATGCGCCTTTTCTTTCGCATCCGTTACCTTGTGTTTCGTAGGTTGTTGAAGAAGTATGATCGAGTCAAGCGCAGCCGATCTTGGCCTTGCAGTAAAGTCTATTTCTTGCACGACTTCGAGGAAGCTCTGGCAAATACTCTTTGACTGAAACCGTTGGGAAAGATTTTTAATGACAGTCAATCTGGAAAGAGTGGAGCACTAGATTCTCTCCAAATCAGGTTGAACACATAAATTCATTTATGAAGTTTGTTCCTTGATTCTAGGATACACTTTACTTCCACATCTTTCTTTGATAGGGTTATTTAGTTAGTTGCTCTCTTGATTTTAAATAAAGTACTCCTCCTGCGTGAGGGAGAAAGGGAGATGATAGTTAGAGTAAGATAGAAGCATAGTGATAGAAAGTTAACAGATACCATGTAAGAGTTAGTATGATAATGAAACTTAGTAGAATCTGTTTGACAAGAGACAGAGTTTGTTGTTAGTTTCTATATCAACAAAACAATGTATACCATTATGTTTTCATGAATAAAGTTTGATGAAGTTTTGAGTTTAGCACCTATGTAATCAGTAGATGCTTGCTAAGGGGGCCCACTTAGTAAGTATCTGTAGCTAGTTAGTAGTTGTTCTTTTCTGTTGATCATCAGTTAGCTTTCATCTTTGAAGTTTTCATACAAACTCAGTCTTGTATTGCTCCTGCAGCATAGGGAGTCCATTCTTGTGCCTGTTCCTACAGCATAAGGCTAGTTCACAGTTTGTGTTTCAGTCATAGGTATTATAGTTTCTGTTTTAATCAAATCATTGTTGAGCTAAAAGAACTTTGCATTACCTTCCTGTAGCGTAGATAGAATTCCTTTCAAGTATTTATTTTTGTTAAGTTTTGATCGAAACTAGTTCTTAGTGCATATATTGTGTTGTGCCATTTAAAGTATACGTCCCCTAGTTTGACAAGTAAATGAATGTCCATAAAGAGATATTAGCACCTATTGGAATGTCCAATTCCCTGGAAAGGTTTTACTGTGATTTTCATATCCTTTTGTGGGAGCGACCACTTATCCTGAATACTCTTAGCCTGGCCGATATAACCTTTTGCATAAGTTGGTAAGACACCATGGAATCGCTATGACATTTCATCGAAGCTAATAATTTTTTCTGATAGATTCCTCCATTCGCGGGTCGGTAAGACATAACAACTATGATGTAACTTCATTCAGATGATAGCACTCACATCGATAGGGATCCTTCATTCGCTGAAATAGTATGCATGTCCTGCCGAATGGAACAAAAGATGAATTCTAATCGCTGTGATAGCAAAAAATGTCTTTTCGATAGGCAACAGAGACGTTTATTGGTAGAAAATGCAAAATGGATCGAGGAGACCCTAGTTTCTTCATGTCGATAGGGACCATAATGTAAAAAATGCATGACCCGATGGAAACTATGGGACCATATGGAAAAATATGGGTGAAAACATCATCAAGGGAGGAAAATGTGCTCAAGGTAGGACTCATTTGGAAAATGAATGGGTATGGACAACATGAAAAATCATCAAAAATTTAAAGTTCCAACACCCCTTGCAAAGAAAATATGACACATGAAGCTGAAATCATGGCCACTACTTTACCTAGTCTCCATTCATCTCCCAACACCTTCCCTACTTGTGAAAATTCTTTACTAAATAAGGATACAATTGTGAATAGTCATGAAAAACACATTTGTGAGGAGGATACGTTGATATTTGAGAGCTATGAAAACCATACCTCTCCTACTCAAGAAAATTTTATAGGAATTGGGAATGTGAACATAGATAATCATGACAATCAAACCTTCTCCTAATATATTCTCTAGACATGAAGAAGATAGTTTAGTGTTAGAAGATATCATTATTGATACTCATGAGAATCTTATTCCTCCCTCTCCTGATGCCTCTACCATTTGGGAAGACCTATTTGAACAAAAAATTCCACTCATTAGTAGTCGTTAAACTCCTAGTTATCCTTCTCTTGATGCCTCTCCTATGAGAGATGAAATATACTTTATCAAATCCAACCATGAAATGTGATGAATCTATTGTTTGTCACTTTCCTAAAAGATCTCCTACTAGGTTAAAAATCATGGCACTAGAGAAAGAGACCTTAGAGAAAAATAATGGCATTATAGACAAAAACAAAATTTCCCTTTCTCCCAATAACTTTCCTATTAATGAAGAAGATATTATAGTGTTACAAGATCCCATCGACGAGAATCATGACAAAAAAATTATTGAACAAAGAAACACCATCATTTACAAACACGAAAATCCAACCATGGATCATTCTCTTACTTGTGATGAAGTCAATATGGAAGAACCAAAAATTTAATGTCATGAAAATATAGTTTGTAGTTCTACTAAAAAGTATCTTCATATGGAAGCTATCATGGTGCAAGAAAACATCAACACTAGGTATGTGTAGGATCATCATGGAAAAAATAAGCCCTTAAGTGGCAAAAAAATTAGAAAAATCAGAGTTAAGCAACTTGACATAAAAATTTGAATAATTTATCTATATTATTTCAAAAATATGTAAGAATAGAATCTATAAAAAACTAAATGTACTTTCTAAACTACTAGGTTTGTTTAAAAAAAATCTATTTGGTGAAAATTTGAAATTTCAATGCATGCTTAAATTTCAGGGAAAAAATGAGAAGTAGGTGTCTATTTGACCACCCTAACCACAATAAAATGATAATATTTTTTTATAAGATTTTAGATATAAGTAGAGGACTCATGTCCCAATGTGATGCATATTTTTTTGCAATTTTTTCCCAAGGAAATAATTAATTATGATTTTTTTATTACAACTTTTAAAAAATATAAAAAGGTCTTATGTCTGACCACCTTAACTTGGTCAAAACTTCGTGAAATTCAATTTTTCTTTTTTTTTAATCCTATAGTATGTGAAGCATTGAATATGATGCATTTTTTGGATTCAAAAAATGTGATACTATTTGAAAGCTATAAATTTTTTTCAATCAATCTATCAATAAGGACTCTAGTCATAATTTGAATAGAAAATGAATAATAATTAGTTATGAAATTCAAAGTAAAGCATAATTTATATTGGTGGGAAGGTGAGAATCTCCTTTAAAAACTTTTTTCATTTCATCAATTTTGGGTAAAAAAATAGTCATTAGCCAGATACCCATCATATTGCCACTTTTTGGTCAATGATGATCCTGTACATACCCCAATATCATGTGCAAACTAGAAATCAACATCACTTTGTAGCATCTTGAATTACTTGATATGGATCAAGCCTTCAAGAAAATATTAGGAGTTTATGACAAGTCTCCTTCCAATCCTCAAAACAAAAATGTTACATGTGCTATGATCAGTACCAAGCAAAATGATATAGAAAGAAAAAAGAAAATTGAACAAGCCACAAAGTTATTGGAAGAGGCTTTGAAAACCTTTGATTTCATTTCTACATCCATGGGGGAATACATGATCATAACAAAAGAATCTAAAAAGAGAAGAGAAAAAGAGGTAATGTCAAAAGAATCCACTTCAACTTCCTTAAAAGCAAAGAAAACATCCAAGACAAAATTTGAGGCAATTGAACAACCACCAAATCCAACAAAAGTGACAAAAAAATTTGGAAGATTTTTTGAACTTATGAAAGTATGTGATGTTATAAAATAATGTATCTATGTCCCTACAATGCCTAAATGAAAAAAATGACTAATGATCTTGGTTATTGTCCCTCCAAGCAAAAACCTTCATCCAATGCCAACACTATCACAAACACTTCTACCAAGAAAACTTTAACCTTGGTACATCCTACAATAATAGACATCTCATTAAATATGTATGAAGAAAAAACTTCGTTTACTTATCAAAATAAATAACATTAGTTGCTGCTACTTTCCATGTAATAGTTCTAGGATCATAGCATACTCTCTATTGCAAGGAGAAACATATCATCATCCATTTTAGGCTCACCCTTATCTTGCACTAAGTGGGGGAAAGAGGTTCGGAAGACTTATCCCTACATGTCACTTCTCGTTGTCTCTTTTGGCTAGTCATTGACCCTTCATGAACATATAAGAGAAAGCTTGGGATGTGGAAAACATGTCTTAAGTTGAATCACATGTGACATAATTATACTTGATGTAGCTTCATTTCAAAAACATATGACTTGGCATAGAGCTTTCCAAGTTGGATCTCATTTCTTATTTCATGTAACTACCATTTTTTATTTGCTACTTTAAGGAAATTTCTCATAGTGATCATGTAGCAACTACTTTAAAGTGGGGGCATACATCTATAACATCTTTGGGAAAAAAATTCATGGCATGATTTTCCTTTTTTATTGATGTGTCCTCTTCTTTTTAGTGTCATTGGGTTTGATGTCCAAGAGTGTATGATCTACTAACATGGAATGATGTGAATGAGGCATCCCATGGGTGATGATCTAACACTTTGAATTTTCCTCTCTTGGAGACACTAGGCACAATGCTCCCTAAGAAGAAGACCTTACATGAACAAAGAAAAATCCCCTTTAACGAAATTTTTACATGACATTCAAAACCATTTACAAAATATTTTTCATTGTGGTGTCTTATCAAAATTATCAGGATGTATAACTTTGGTATGGTTGAGCATGAAGCCCAATATGAGGCATGACTCTACCCATAGCCACTTATATGTGTGAGACTTCATACCAGCAATGAGTGTATGTTTCTCACCTTTTACAACTTCTCACTTGACAAACAACCAAGAGTTCCATCGCCTCAAAGTGAGTATGAATTTTTTGGACAAATAGCCTAGATTTGATCGACATTTTCTTGGACAAATGATCGAAGATTGATACAATCTCTTATTTCACTTTTTCTTTTAGTCATTGTCGTTGCATGATCACATATATTGTTCTGCTACAAAATCATTCACCTTATGTGTGTCCTTTTATGCTTTTGTTGGTTTGACTTGGGATCTTGGATACTAGAGGCTTGGTCAGTTCCTTGATCTTTGTCATCCTTTGTCATCAGCATTGGTATGGTTGGACCCCTTTTCAATGTCTACTTTAATGTGAGTTTGAAGCAAGTTCATCCTCTCACTAAACTGCAAGTTGAATGTAATGTAGAAAAATGGATTTGGACATTTTCACACTCATTCGGGTCCTTCTTATGGATTTTGGCTTAGTTTTTCCTTGATTTAATGTTGTAATTTGTGAATAACACATTCACGTTAGGTCTTGGGCCCTTTCAAACTGAATAAAATAAATTTATTGATGTCTTAGAAAGGTGTTGTAAAGTGTTGTAAATTAATTTCACACTTTATTAAGTCTCATGGACCTATTTTTCCCTTAATTCAATTTAACTACATTCTCACATTAATCTAGCAGGCTTGTAAATTAAACTTGATTTTAAACTAGTGTTGTAATGTGTTTTACACATTCACATTGGATGTTGTGTCTTTCTAGGCTATGTGGACGTAATTTTGTTGTTGTAAAGTGTATTTAACCATAATTTCACATTGAACTTTGTTTCCCTAGCCCTGATCACCCTTTTTATCATCATTAATAGGCCCCTATAACCTCATATTATGCATCCCAAGGCTTATTTTGATCAAAGACCTCACAAAATCAACATATAAACTTGATTTCTTCACTCCCTAACATCCCAGCTGGGAAAAGAGCCACTATGGGACCCATTCACCACCATGGATGAATGAGTCTCATCCAAGTGGGACCCATTCACCCAGGATGGTGAATGAGTCCCATTTGAGCTATTTTTGGGGTTTTAGTGGGAAAAATTAGATTTTAAGTTTAATTTTCTTCAATGTCAGCCTTGGGGATCAAATCAAGGGCCATTTGAGTGGATTTTCTATATAAAAAAACTTCTAATCATTATTTCATTCATTTATCACATATTCAAGTCAAGCAAGCTATGATTAGGTATTTCAAGTCCTCACAAGGTCATCAAGATAACATTCAAGATCATTTTTCAGACATTCAAGGGAAGATTCTTCATCCATTATTGCAAAAATTCAAGATCCATCATCATTGAAAGTTTTTAATTGCATTACTTCATATTCATGCTTTATTATCTACCTAAACGGGTTTTGACCAAGGAAAACTCCCATTCTCTAACAATCAACATTTTCTCTCTTTCCTTTATGTGGTTGTAGATCTAGGTACTTTGAAGGCCTGGAGATCATTGAAGAATAATTTGAAAACTTTTTGAAGTCATCTCCCTATTGGAAAGGTTAAAATATTGATAAAAATCACTTATAGTGCAAAAAATCATGGTTTTGGATTCGAAGACCTAGAGAAACAAAATGAGTAGATTGAGAGCTATAGATTCCAATTCTAAGTTTTCAGAAAAGTCAAAGTGGACTCATTCACCATTAGTGGAAAATGAATCCCACTGTATCTATTTTTTTAGAGATTTCTATGGATTTGGATACACATTTGGCTAAAATAGGCTTTGGTACAATTTTCTAAAATTGGGACTGATTCACCTAGAATGGAAAATGAGTCCCACTAGGCTTAAAAATTAGCATTTCCAGAGTTTCAAAGTCTTTTCCAATATTCAACACATTTTGAGATGCACACTTTATTTTTTATAGCTTTTGGTTTTGTTTTATTTACATTGTTAAGTCATTTTCTAGGTCATTTTGTATTTCATAGTGTGTTTTCAAACATCTTGCATTTTCCAAGCTTACACTTGGTGGTGAATCCCTTTTATCATTTTTTAGAGTTTAGGACAATCCCCTTTGATAGATTTTAACCTCCTTTGCATTGGAATCTTAAGGGTTTGTTCTTGAGTGAGCCATTAATATTTTTGGTACCTCTCTCCTTTTACGTTTTGAACCACAAATATTTGTAGGGGGGGCTCTATTGCACTTCTAGGGTTTTTTACCTAAAAGGAGAAAGGTATCCCACAAAAAAACTTGGGGTTCACTCAGAACCAATGCTAATATTATTAAAATATGCCTAAATGGAATTCCCTAAATGAAAATAACTTAAACAAAGATGTTGACTAATGAATGAAAACTAAAGAAATGTAGAATGTTTGAAAACACAACATTGATGCAAACATGTACTAAATGACCTAGAAATGATTATGAAAAAAAAATGGAAAACTATAAAACTAAAGAGGTACACTTGGAAAGGTGTTGCAGACTGGAATAGAGATTGGAAGTGTTGCTGATCCTAAAAAATTCACCTACTGGGACACTTACGCCATTTTGGGCGATTTAATTCCAGATCAGGAAAATTGTACCAGAATCTGTTTCAACCAAATGGGTATTTGAATCTATAGAAAACTCTAAAAACCATGTGTAGTGGGACTAGGTCACCACTGTCGGTGACTTAGTCCACTTTGGCTTTTTCTAAAAATCTAAAAGTGGAAATGGAAGCCCTCAGTCTACACTTTTTGTTCCTCTAGGTGTTCGGTTCTGAAACTCTAATTTTTGGCACTATAAATGAGTTTTTTGTGAATTTCTTGACCTATCCAAAAATGAAATATCTTGAAAAAATTTGCAACTTAATCTTTAATGATCTCCAAGTCTTCAAGATACCTAAATCTACAAACAAACAAGGAAAGAGACAAAAATGTTGAATGTTAGGGAATGGGGGTTTTCCTTGGTCAAAACCAATTTTAGGTAATTAAACCAAAATGAATAAATAATATAATGAAGCATGAAATAATGGAGTTATAAACTTTTCATGATGATAGATCTTAAATTTTTGCAACAATAGATGAAGAATCTACCCTTGAATATCTAAAAAAGCTATCTTGATGACTTGAAATGTCAAAACCCTAGCTTGCTTGACTTAAGAACATGATGAATGCGAATGAATAATGAATTAATTATTAATTAGGGTTTAGAAGCTTGTATTTATAGGCAATTCACCTAATTTTCCCATTAATTTGATCCCCAAGGCTGACATGAAGGAAAAATAAACTTAAAATCCATTTGTTTCTACTTCAACCTCGAAAATAGCCCAAATGGGACTAACTCACCAAGCTGGGTGACTTAGTCCCACCTGGATGGGACTAACTCACCCATATGGGTGACTTGGTCATACAAGGGCTCTTTTTCCAGTTGGATTTTTGGGGAGTGAAGAAATCAGGTTTATATGATGCACAATAGGGGATCATAGGGGCCTATTAATGATGATGTAAAGGGTAATTAGGGAAAGGGACACAAAGTTCAATGTGAAAGTGTGATTTACATCATTAAAATGAGGTCCACATATTCTAGAAAGGAACAACATCCAATGTGAATGTGTAAAACACATTACAACACTAGATTAAAATTATATTTAATTTACAATCCTTCTAGATTACTGTGAAGATGAAATTAAATACATTTTATAATATTGAATTAGGGGAAGAATAGGTCCATTAGTCTAGAAAAGTGTGAATATCTTTTACAACAATTTACAACACCTTTACAAGACATTGACAAATGCATTTTATTCAGTTTGCAAGGGCCCAAGACCTAATGTAGATGTGTAAAACACCTCAAAACACTAAATCAAGGCCTCATTAAGTCTATTTTGTCATCAATTATTCCCACATCAATCAAGAAATACATTCTTTTTTGACACATTTAGCCCCCACTTTAGTGAGAGGATGAACTTGCTTCAAAATCATGCTAAAGTAGACATTCAAGAGTAGTCCAATCATACCAATATAGATGACAAAGAATGAAAAATATCAAGGCATTAGTCAAGCCCATAAGATCCAAGATCTTAAGTCAAACCAACATAAATGCAAAAGGACACTCACAAGATCAATGATTTATATCAAGACAAGATGCATGATCATACAATGACTAGAAATAAAGGAAAGAAAATTGAGGTCGATCAAAGATGCCCTCACTTTGGGGTGACAAAACATCAGGTCATCTATGGGTTGAGTTTTCTTAAAGAAGTGGTTCAGTGAGAAATTCATGGTAATGTGTGGGCTTCCCATTATACAAACCATACCAAAGTTATCCTCCTAATAACTTTGATAAGGCACCACAATGAAAATTATTTTTGTAAATTTTTTTGAATGTAATGTAAAAAATTTGTTAAAGGGGATTTTGAGTTTTTCAAGTATAGGTCTTCTTTTTAGGGAGCATTGTGCCCAATGTCTCCAAGAGAGGACAAATCAAGGTGTCAGATCGTTTCTCATGTGATGCCTCATTCGCATCATGCCATGCTAGTTGATCATACACTCTTGGATGGCATCAAACCCAATGACACCACCAAGAACAAGACACATCACAAGAAAAAAGGAAAATCATGCGATGAAATTTTTGAAAAAGATGTCATCTATGTATGCCCCCACTTTAAAGTGGTTGCTACACCATTACTATGAGAAATTGCTTTCAAGTAGAACAAGATATGAGAGCTTATTCTGAAAGCTCTATTCCAAGTCATATGTTTCCAAATTGAGCTACATCATGAATAAGTATGTCAGATGCGAGCCAACTTAAATCATGTTTTCCACATCCCAAGCTTGCTCTTATACGTTCATGAAAGGTTAATGACTAGCCAAATGAAGCAATGAAAGGTGGCATACGAGGACAAATCTATTGAACCCGTTGCCCCCACTTAGTGTAGGATTAAGGTGAGCCTAGAATGGAAGATGATATGTTCTTCCTTGCAATAGTGAGTATGCTATGATCCTACAACTATTACATGGAAAGGAGAAGCAACTAATGCTATTTATGTTGATAAGTAAACAAAGTTTTTTCTTGATACATATTTAATGAGATATCTATTAGTTTAGGATGTACCAAGGTTAAGGTTGTCTCAGAAAAATTGTTTGTGATGGTATTAACATTGATTGAAGGTGTTTGTTTTGATGGACCATAACCAAGATCATTAGTATTTTGTTGTGTTTGAGGATTTATAGGGACATGGATACATTGTTCTATATCATCACATCCTTTCCCAAGTTGTTTTGTTTCTTTTTGTTGGATTTAGTTGTTGTTCAATTTCCTCAAAGTTTGTCTTGGATGTTGTCTTTGCTTGTAAGGTGGTTAAAGAGGATGCTATTGAATTTTTTAATATTGTTACCAGTGTCTCTTTGCTCTTTTTAGACTCTTTTGTTATGATCTTATTTTATCCTTTGGATAGAGGTTTGAAATCAAAGGTTATTGAAGCATCTTCCAATAGCTTTGTGGCTTCTTCAATTTTCTTTTTTCTTTCTATATAATTTTGCTTGGTAGTACTAATCATAGAACATGTACCCTTGTTGTTTTTAGGAGTAGAGGGTGACTTATCAAGAGCACCTAATATTGGTGTCAAGGCTTGATCCATATCAAGAAATTCAGGATGCTTCAAAGTGAGGTTGAATTTTGGTTTTCACATGATATTGTTCATGCATTTTTGTACCATGATTCCTTCCCTATTAGGAGAGTGTTTAGGAGAACTACAAACTAGATGTTCTTGACATGCAATGTTTGGTTCTTCCATATTGACTTCATCGCAAGAAAGGTAATGATCGGTGGTTGAAATGTATCAAGCTCTATAAGGGTTTTCCTAGTTGAATACAAATAAGTAAGATTCTCATGACTTTCATGCATTGTGTTTTCCAACATCAGTATCAACATCATAAATATGAGAGATACTAGGAGAAGTACAAGTATGATTTTCATGATCATTAATGAACTCATGTCATTGTTCCCTAGTGTATTTTGAAATAGGAGAGTTAAGGGATGGATCATAAAGAGGGTTGTTATAGACCTTAAATATTTCATTATTTAAAACCAATCTATCATCCTCATGATTTTCAATTGCATTGTCTTGTGTTGTAATATCTTTCCAAAGGGGATGAGGAGAAGGACAAGCAAGATATTCATTATTGTCAATGATTATATCCTTTTTCACTAAAAGGAGAGGTGTTGGGAGAAGAACAATTATGATCATCATGAATAGATATGTTTTTATTTTCTTCTATCACATCATCCACACAAATAGGAAAGATAGTATGGGATGTATGTTTAAGGATTCAAGCATTGACATTGTCATTCTCTTGTGCAAGGAGACTATCATAACTAGGGAATGCATTGAATCAATGACTAGGATGCTTATTAACTAAGTTTTTCTTTGCAAATGTGGAAAGAATAGATATGAACATGTTTAAGTAACAATCTATGCAAACTCAAAATTCAATGTAAAGGCATAAAATGAAATGCAATTTTGAGATGATAACTGACTGATTATGCTATGCAACAATGTGGGAATGCAAATTTTGAAATTAAGCAGTGCATCAAATGAGCCAAATTAAGCTAGATTTAATGAAATGCATGTAACAGGAACTCAACCAGCTTATATAGATAGGTAAGGGTAGAAAAAAAAAGATTAAAAATAGAGTTTTTAGTTCTGTAAAAGGAAGTTTCAAGGGCATAAAGGGACTAAGTCGCCTAAGGTGGCCAATGAGTCCTAGTGGTGATTTTAATTCAAATTTTTTAGAATTTTTTGATGGATTTTTTGTGTTTTGTGCTCTATGATGTAGACCTAAGATGCAAATGCAGAATTTTAGAAAATTTCAATGATTTCAGATGCAAAAAATGCAACCTGTATGCACTTTCACTAATGCGAAATTTTGAAACCCTAGAATGTAAATTAACCAATGCAAAATGTAATCCAAGCTAATTCTAGGATAATTATGGAATCCAAATCAGACAAGAAGGTATTCAGAAAATAGGTTCATCAAAATGAACCACAATTTTTTGTAGGGGGGACTTGCATTTTGAGGGTTTTTCACCTAAATGGAGAAAGGTATCCCACGAAAACTTGGGGTTTCACTCAAGACCAATGCTAATATGATTAAAATATTCCTAAATGGAATGTGCTAAATGTAAAGAATTGAGATAAAGATGTTGACTAATGAATGAAAACTAAAGAAATGTAAAATGTTTGAAAACACATTGTTGTATGCAAACATGTACTAAATGACCTAGAAATGATTATGAAAAGAAACAAAAAACTATAAAATTGAAGAGGTATGCCTCAAAACATGTTTTAGACAGTAATAGAGCCTAGAAGTGCTACTAATCATAAAATTTTGACCTAGTGGGACACTTACACCATTCTAGGTGACTTAGTCCCATATCTAGAAAACTATACGAGAGCTCGTTTCAAGCTAATGGGTATTTCAATCTATAGAAAAATTTGAAAAAAAATTACAGTGGGACTGAGTTTCCACTGTTGGTTATTTATTCCACTTTGTCTTTTCTAAAAATCTAAAAGTTGAAACACAAGCCCTTGGTCTGCACTTTTTGTTCTTCCAGGTGTCTACTTCTGAAACTCTAATTTTTAACACTTACAAATGACCTTTTGTGGATATATAACCTATCCAACAAGGAGATGTTTTCAAAAAAATTGAAACTTAATATTTAATGATCTCCAAGTCTTAAAGATACCTAAATCTACAAACACATAAGGAAATAGAGAAATGTTGAATGTTAGGGGATGGGGGTTTGCCTTGGTCAAAACCCTTTTTAGCTAATTGAACCAAAAGGAAGAAATCATGTAATGAAGCATGAAATAATGGAGTTAGAAGCTTTCCATGATGATAGATCTCAAATTTATGAAACAATAGAGGAAGAATCTTCCCTTGAATATCTAAAAAAAAGCTATCTTGATGACTTGAAATGTTAAAACCCTAGCTTGGTTGACTTAAGAACATGATGAATGAGGAATGAATAATGAATTGATTATTAATTAGGATTTAGAAGCTTTTATTTATAGGTGATTCACCTAATTTTCCTATTAATTTGACCCCTAAGTCTGATATTAAGGAAAAATAAACTTAAAATCTAATTTTTTCCACCCAAACCTCGAAAATAGCCCAAATGAGACTAAGTCACCAAGCTGAGTGACTTAGTCCCACCTGGATGTGACTAATTCACCCAGATGGGTGACTTGGTCCCACAAGGGCTCTTTTTCCAATTGGATTGTTAGGGAGTGAAGAAATCAGGTTTATATGATGATAATGTTAGGTCTTTGTTCAAAATAAGACTCAAGATGTACAATATAGGATCATAGGGGCCTATTAATGACAATGTAAAGGGTAATTATGGCTAGGGACACAAATTTCAATGTGAAATTATGATTTACATCATTAAAATAAGGTCAACATATCCTAGAAAGGCACAACATCCAATGTAAATGTGTAAAACACATTACAACACTAGATTAAAATTAGATTTAATTTACAAGACTTATATATTAACGTGAAGATGTAATTAAATATATTTTATAATATTTTACTAGGGTAAGAATAGGTCTATTAGTCTAGAAAAGTGTGAATGTCTTTTACAACAATTTACAACACTTTTACAAGACATTGATAAATGCATTTTATTCAGTTTGCAAGGGCCCAAGACCTAATGTAGATGTGTAAAACACCTCAAAAAACTAAATCAAGGCCTCATTAAGTAAAATTTGTCATCAATTATTCCCATATCAAGCAAGAAATACATTTTTTCGATATAATTTCAAAACCCTAGAAGTGCAAGAGAGACCCCCAAAACAAAAATCTTTGGTTCAAATTTGCAGAAAAAGGGATGGTTTGTGATTTTTTTTCTACGGTCCTAAATCTACCTTGAAATGCATAAAACATAAAATAAATGGGTATGTGCAGGATCATCATGGAAAAAATAGGCCCTTAAGTGGCAAAAAATTCAGAAAAATTAGAGTTAGGCAACTTCACGTAAAAATTTGAATAAGTTATTTATATTATTTCAAAAATATTTAAGAATAGAATCTATAGAAAATTGAATGTAGTTTCTAAACTAATAGGTTTTTTTTTTAAAATAAAAAATTATTTGGTTAAATTTTGAAATTTCAATGCAATTGTACTTAAATTTCAGGGAAAAAATAACCAGTAGGTGTCTGTCTAACCACCCTAACCACAATAAAATGAAAATATATTTTTATAATATTTTAGATATAAGTAGAGGACTCATGCCCTAATGTGATGCATATTTTTTTGTAATTTTTTTCCAAGTAAATAATTAATTATTAATTTTTATTATTATTTTTTAAATATAAAAAAATTGTATGTCTGACCACCTCAACCTGGTCAAAACTTCATGAAATTCATTTTTTCTTTTTTTAATCCTATAGTATGCAAAGCATATAATGTGATGCATGTTTTGGATTCAAAAAATGTGACACCGTTTGAAAGCTATAGATGTTTTTCAATCAGCCTATCAATTGGGACTTTAGTCGTAATTTGAATAGAAAATGAATAATAATTACTTATTAAATTCAAGGTAAAGCATAATTTATATTGGTGGAAATCTGAGAATCTCATTTAAAAACCCTTTTTGTTTCATCAATTTTGGGTAAAAAAATAGTCGTCAGCTACATACCCATCATATTGCCACTTTTTGGCCCATCATGATCCTACACATACCAAAATGCATGAAAACTAAGCTAAGGTAGAGAAGAATCTGCTTGAACTTGATACTGCAGGTTGCCTCACACAACCTCCTCGCATAGGTTGTCAAGTATTGGAGACATGTATGCTTGAACAATCAAAATCATCACTCACTCTCCACAAAGGTCAAACTAAAAGAAAGTAAATGCCAAAATTATTATGAGTTACTTCACCTTTTACTCTTATATATATTCAAATTACGTCATTTTCATATTAGGGTTAAAAGTTCTTTTTCATTCGAAGTAGCATATTGGGGGTTAGAGAGCTCCATTTCTAATGTCATTCATTGCATTGGATTCATAATTTCAGTTCCATTCTCATTAAATGTCTATCACTATGTAGTATGTTACTTGGAAATACCCTATGATATGATTGATGTAATTTGATGTGGTTAGAGTATTACCTTGATTCCACCTCTATAAAGCAAGCAAAATTAAGGGGGCATATATCAACCCTTGAATTTGATTTCCGGAAGAAGTTAGATAATAGGATTTTTTAATGACTAATGAATTGGTCTTGCAAGATGCGGTTCCCAACATTGTGGTTTTGTAGATAGGTATAGTGGGGGCTAAATGTAGTGTAAAAAATTGTATTCCCTTCTTGGATATGGTACAATTTTAAACTTAATTTGGACCTATATTAGTACCCTTGCATTCATGACCCTTTAAATCATCATTAATGAGCTCCTATGACCCTTTATTTTGGATCCCAAGGCTTATTTCAAATGAAATCCCAACAAAATCAAGAAAGGAATTCAATTTTCTAACACTTCGGTATCTTCTCATCTCAAAAAAAAGGCGAGGAATCATACACCACCTTGGGCATATAAGTCCCCCTAGGTGTGACCCATATGCCACAAGTTGTGTATGAGTCTTGGGTGGCCCCTTTTCAGGGTTTGAGGGGAAATTAAGGTTTTCAATTCAAATTTTTGGTTGATTTCAACATTTGTGAGCTAATAAATGGTAAATTAGATGAAGTTCCTATAAAATAAGGTTCAAAATCATTATTTCACCTAGAGGAAGTGATTCAAGAGCTAATCAATCCTAGAGTTTTCAAGCAAGAGTCTTCAAGAGAGATTTTCAAGTATTCAAGAGAAAATAGCAAGAAAATTTGAAATCTTGGAGAAGCATATTAGTTTTTTCTCAGGTCTTCAAGCTCACCTTCATTCATGATCTAGCATTATCAAGGATTGATGATGGTTTCCTATGGAGAATCATGATAGATTCTAGGTTGGGGAGATGCAACTATCCATTGAACCAAGCCTAATGACTTGTTCCCTAGGTGATTTAATCCTCCATTATCATTCTAATTTCTACATAAAGGAAGGTACATGCATTTTTTTCTTATTTTAGTGATTAGAGGTCTCCCAAAGTGAGTTAACATGCTTATGTTTTATTCATGCATCTTATTCTAGCACATTAGAATAGGATTTCATTACACTTTAGATCTCCTATTCATATATTCACTTAAGATTAGGACTTTCATTCACATTTACATTCAAGATCTATTATTTCTATAAATTTTTAATTATAAAAATAGGGGTTTGACCGAGGAAAACCCCCCATAATAAAATCAATACAATATTTTGTTTTGTAGGTTTCTAGTAGGTTTAGATCTAGAAATCAAGTTTGGAAGGAAGAGGAGATATAAGAGAACACATTTGGATCTTAAATTTCTAAAAAAGTAGAACAAGATTGATACGCCAGTTGTGGCATATGAGTCCTTGCATAGAATTTTTCTTAGATTTTGAAGGATTCATACTTACTATTGTGAAATTCTAGTTTCTTCCCATAAACCTTAAGCTAGGACTAAATCACCCAACCTGGCGTATGAGTCCCAATGTTCTTTAAAATTTAGATTTTTAGGATTGCGTTCCTTGTTAAGAGCTTCCTTAGCTTTCAAGGTGCACTTTTGTTTATCTCCAATTTATTATTATGATTTTAGTTCATTTTCTAGGTCATATAATTAGGTTTTGCATATCATTTACATTTCTTGTCTTTCCAAGCCTTTGCGTGGTGGTGAACCCACTTTATATCTTTAATCATACCCTAGGACACCTTATTTCAGATCTCTTTCCCTCATTCCATTCCTATATTGAGATCTCTAAGGTTTCCTTGAATGAAACTTGGAGAAATAGGAAGAAGGTCCTAAAACCCCTAGATCCTTTGCCAAAAGATGAAACCCTATTTCCAAGTGTTCAGTATCCAATTCCTCCTTGTTAGGAATAAGGAAGTACTCTTCATCCGATGATGCCTTCTCCTCCTCATTAAAATAAAACTTATTCCCCTTAACATTATTATTTTAATTCATCTTCACCGCATTGGCCAATCTAGTTGACCTCCTCTCACCTTTACCATTGCTCGAATTGTCCAAACAACTCTCCTCACCCCCATCTCATATTGTGATAGTGAACTTAGTCATCAAAATATCATCATGGTCCATACATTTTATTTTTATTTGGAGGGTTTTTCTAGGGATTTCCTCTTTTGAGAGGGAGGGGTAGACTTTTTTCCCTAGAGAAAGGTTTTTGTGAAGTAGTAAGATTCTCCAAAATAATTTTTTATGAAGTAACACAAAGTTGGGTAGTAGATTTTTCCTTCTTGTCAGAGTTAGGTTTAGGTTGTAGTAGTTAGGAATTTTATTCAAAATTATTCATTTGTAAAGGCCTCGCATTGTTCACCAAACACAACAAAGGGGCTAGGGAAAAAACATAATTATAAATTCTTTAAATTAGGAATTGATCTAATGGGAGGTAGGCCCCTTTAGCCCTACATTGGTGTAGACAGGAAAGAAAAAATAATGGGATTTTTTTTTTCTTTCCACCTAATGTGATTGAGAAAATGGAATGATATCAATTCATAGTCATAGATCTATCTTCGAGTGTAAAGTGTTTCATGATATGAACACTTACTAGATCATAGGAAGCCGACAACTTTTTTGTATCATAGCCATTTTGGAATGTCTTCAACTTATTTTCCTTGTCAAGCAAAGTGTCAATGAAATGCTAGTAGTTCTTGTTTCTCACCTTTACAACCTTCAAATCCTTTCATTCTAGACCTATGACCTTAGTAATCAGCTTTGTGGTTAGCTAGAATTTGAAACTACCAATCGACACCTTGATCACCATTCATGAATTGAATAATTTTGAGGTTAGGTCATCATTGAAACCATTCATGGCCTAAAATAAGGGCATCATCTCAACTTCATCAAATAACTTCTAGAGCTCAACATTTAGTTTGAGGGGCATACAATATAATTGTTATAAATGCTTCCTTGGTCGACACATCATCAAATCACAACCTTTCCTTTTCCCAATTCCATAAAAAATAACCTTTACCTTACTTAGAACTTTGGCCCAATTAATTTTTCTTATATATTTCTAAAAAAAAGAAAATTGGGGTTGGTTATATATCTTTTGGGATATGGAATAAAAACTATGACTTAGGGACCTAGACTTATTTTATTCAAATTAATGCAAGGAAACCCTAAAGATCTCAATTTGAGCATGCAAATGAGGGGAAGAGATCTACAATCACACATGTAGAGAGAGAGAGAGAGAAACTTGTTGATTGTTGGGGAATAGAGGTTTTCCTTGGTCAAATCCCATTTAGATAATTAAACCTTGAAACATGAAACATGAACAATGATACCTTGAGTGATGTTCTATAATGTAGATTTGCAATCTAACATGAAGTGGCCATGAAGAATGTAGATCTTGATCTTGAATTGGATATGAAACAATGCTTAGCTTAGATCTTCCATGATACATCAAAAACATTAGCTCAACAACATGCTTGATGCATTATGCCTTTGACATGATGATGGATCTTGAATTGCTACAAGAATCTTCTTCAAATTTTCCTTTGAATGCTCTTGAATGTTCTTGAATGCTATTGTGGACTCTTCTAAAAATGCTCTTGATTTCTTATGAAGTCCTAGGATGAAACTATTTCAAATAACCATGTATTTGTACATTTTTATGCCAAATTTATCAAAATTAAAACACTACAAGCTAACATTAGATCTACAAGGATAAAATCCTACCAAGAATTGAATTTAAAATAGTTCCTAGTTAGAGTAGGACTCCTATGCCAAAGGTGGCATATGAGTCCAAATTTCTTTAAATTGGGACACAAACTCTGGACAAGATAGATCTTGTTTAATATGAAATTCAAAATCACATGCCAAGACCTAGGTGGGACTCATACGTCCAAAACATTGGCATATGAGTCCTAGATTACCAAATCTGGAACACATGACCCAAAACATTGAATTTTGATTGGTTATTTGATATGTGTTAGGATTATCTCTAAAAAAAATCATTTAATAAGGCTTTTGGATGCAAAATAGGGCCAATTAAGGCATAAATAACCCCAATTAATTAATAAATACCTAGATTAATGTGAAAGTTTAAAGATGCACTTTACAACACCCTAAATAAGGTGCAATTAGGTCCATTTAGTTTAAAAAGGGACTTAAATCTAATATTAATGTGTAAAAAACAAAACAACAATATATCAAGGCAACATTAGGCTCAATTTAACATTAATTATTCCCAGATTAAGTGTGAAAATGTAAAGGGATAAAATTTTTTGTACTATATTTAGCTCCCACTTTAGTGAGAGGAGGAACATACTTCAAAATAATACTAAATTAGACATTCAAGATAGGTCCAAGTGTACCAATGTGGATGGTATAGAATAGCAAAGATCAAAGAAGGTTGCTAAGTTGCCAAGATCCAAGATCCTTTGTCAAAGAAACATAAGCATAAAGGGAAAAAAAATAAGGTGTATGATATTTAGCATCAAGATAGACACATATAATGTCAATGACTAAAAGAAATAAATAAAATCGAAAAGGGGTGGATCAAGCCTCAACCATTTTTCATGCATGTTGTGGACCAGATCCAAGTTGTTTGTCCAAAAATGTACACTCACTATGAGGAAACAAAACTTCAAGTTGTTCGCTGGGTGAGTATCCAAAAAGGGGTGGTTTAGTGAGAAATTCATGCCCCTGTATCATCTTCTCATTGTATAATGAGAAATTCATGCCCACATTTAGGCCATTCATCATACACTAGCCATACAAAAGCTATACCTCCTGATAAGTTTGACAAGGCTCCACAAAACATGAATGACATGATTCACGAGGAAAGCAAAACTTTGTATGCTTGACACTCATAAATAAGATGGCTCCATAGGAAAGAAAAGTGTGTTATGCAAGATGGCCATATAACAGATATTGTAAATGTGAAATAGTGTAAGGTACAGTAAAAGGGATTTTGGTTAGTTCATGTAAGGTCTCTTCTCATAAGCTTCTACCATAGTATGAGGATTGTGAAGATCCACTTCAGATCCAATGTGGGGTCTTAGTCCCAATATAAACTTTCAAATATAGAACACTCATCAGTTTGATACTAAGTCTTATATTTAAGCAAGTTGGTAAAATTCTCCTAGTACTAAACTATTGTTAGACCTTCCTCGGTTAGATTCTAAAATTTAGTCATTTACTTGTCAAAGAAAAGCTATGGTAGCCACTTCTTTCTAAAATATTTAAGGAAAACATTCCATGTAATCCTTTCTTGTGGAATTCTTCCTTTAGCCTTCTCGTGTCCGACAAGTAGCTACTTCTCAAAAGAATTGATATGCTACATAGGCAGCCTTGGTATGATCTAACAGGTTACAAAGACCAAAGTATTTTTCCTTCTATATGATCCAGGCCTCAGCCCCATCTCCAATAGCCTTACCATCAAGCTTCAATGGTTCTACCTTCTTAAGATCCTTTCCTAGTTCTTCCTCAATCTGGCCTTGATTATGATCCCCTTCTCCTTGGTCGGGTACCTCATTCCTGAGATTTTGATCTTCCCACACTCCTCAAACCTCTTGTTCCAAATGGTCCATTTGGGTTTCTTTCTGATTCAAGAGTTCTGGGATTTGGTCTAGCCTCTTTCTTGGCCCATTGTCCTATCTACTACTACCTACATATTGTTTTGTGGTCACCATGGTGACTCACACTTGACATGCATCATAGCCATGTTTACCTTTCAAGAACAAGGTTTTTTGTTTATGTTATTGCATCTATGAAATGAAAATCACACAACATACAAGACTAGGAAAAGAAAAATAAAAAAACATTAATTCAATAAGACAAGCCTTCAAGCTTCATGTCTTTGAATCAACAAAATACCATTCTTTATTTATTTTAAACTTGGATTTACATCAATCCTTATTTACATAAGTTTTCTACTCTAAGAAGTTCTCTCATTATCAAATAGTGGACATTCCTTAGGATCCTCATCTGATTCTACATATTCCCTCTTGGGTGAGGCAAGATGTACATGTAGGAACTCGTCCTCCTTAGTAATCAGTAGTGCACTAGGTCCACATCCTACTAGCCAATCTATAAAGGTAGAGGGTTTCTTGATCTTAGGAGTTCGTTTAGCCTCCTCTATATTTTTTCCTCTCTCCAACTTAAGATGTTTGAAGGCATGTGCTAGAGTTTCCTTGTCAAGAATCTTAGGTTGGTCTTTGAGTTTGGGTTTCTCCTCAAAAATAGTTTTATTTTCCGTACCCTTATTGGTTTTCCCTTTCTTTCTTCCCAACTTGGACCTTCCCATTTTCATACAACCAATTCAGATTTGGTCATTCTCTAGGTATCTCAATTCTAGTTAGGGGTCTACTATTCCCTAGTTCAACCATCATGGGCTCATAGGCCTTGAGTTGAACCTTGGGTTCTAATATCAAATGTAACATGCTCAACTAGATTTCTACCAAATAACCATAATTAGCATTATGATTATTAATATTTACAATATAAATTCAATACTTAATTCCATTTAGCACCTTTATGTTCATAAATCACCAATAAATATGAAATAAAAGAATATTCATTTCCAAATATCAATCAATAAATATAAGTTTGACTTGGGATTCAATGCCTCAAAGTAAATTTTCATTTACATGGTTTTTTTTCTATTACATCAAATATTATTTTACATCAATGATAAATTTTTAAATAGAATTTTGATATGATTCCTTTATGGAAATTTGCCTCAACTAGTGGACAAGAACATGATTGAGGTGTTTTTCCACCCAACCACAAAGCATTTCCTCCCTAGAATTCTTTAGTTAGTAAAATGATGCCCGACCCTACATGAAACACTTAGAAAGAGATACAGTTTGTAAGGTGGAATTTGTGTGTGCCTAATTGCATGAATTTCTATCTACTTTGTTAGAATATGCAAGTTCCATTTTAGGTAAATAAATACATCAGAGAGAGGATAAATAGCATAGTCTGCTTTATATACAAATATATAAATAAAATGACTCTAGATCTTGGAAAAGCTCATGTTGCATAAAATACAACGAGTTAGATTTGGAAAAGCAAGTCTACACTCTTTGGAACCCATTCTTAGAAGAAAATTTTATTGATGGAAAGAAAAATGGATACCTAAAGATATCACTCTTTTTCCACTAATCACTCACTAATGTCCTAGGAGTCTTAATTGGATTGACTAACAACCTCACCAGGTGAGTCAATTCTCAATTATAAAGGACCTAAGAGGGGGTTCTTTGAATTCTAAGGGGTTCACCACCAAGCAAATGCTTGGAAAAGAGAATGTTGGAAAACATAATGTGATATGAAAAATGACCTAAAACTAGAGATGTAAGGTACATGAGAGATACAAATAATGAAATTATGCAATAGAGAGATAGTATGTGTGTACCTAGGAAGTCTGGAGATGTTGTGAGGATTCTATAAATGTAAATATGTTTCCAAAAAGTGCTATTGAGGACTAAGATGCCTAGGCTGGCATATTAGTCTTGCTATTGTTTTTTGGGGAAAACTCAGAGTCTTTAGATGTCAGAACTAGATTTGAAGGAATCTATTAAAAATATGGTTGGGAGGACTAAGATTCCCAAGATGGCATATTAGTCCCATTCTAAATTTCTACAAAGTCTGAACAAGATCTTGAGCTCCAAGGTCTACACTTGCTTCTCTTATGATCTCAGGTTCTAAAACTTTTGGATTCATCCTGTAGGTGAGTTTCTGTGAAGATGAAAAATTTGTAATGCAAATTTGCAACTTTTTCAACTTTTCACTCCAAGTGATCTTCAATTATTCAACCTAAATCTACAATCACAAATATGAAAAATGGAAAAATTGTTGTTTGTTAGTGAACAGGGGATTTTCCTTTGTCAAACCCCTTGTTGGTAATTAAACCTTGAAATGAAATAGCAATAATGAAGGAAATGGTAAATGAAAAACATGCAATACTACAACTCACCAAACCCTTATAAAGTCTAAAAACTTGTGTGTACTTGGTTGCAAGGGATATGAATCTTGAACCAAGGATACGAACTTGAATTGCTTGCTTCAATCAAAACCCTACATCACAAATGTTAGCACAACACAAATGATGCAAGAAGCTCTTTGATATGATGCTTGAATCTTGAAATGAATCCAAATCCTTGATAAATTGACTCTCGAATTCTCTCACAAAAGACTTGGATGCTTGAATGTTTGATATATTACTTAAGATGAAAAATGAGATAAAGAATGTTGTTTTATACTTATCTATGCTTAATATCTTGAAATTACATCACACCAAGATGACATATGAATTCATTAAATAAGGGAGGCTAAATTCCACCAAAATTTAAAATTAAATTCTGAAAATGACTCAAGGAGGACTAAGATTCCCTTGGTGGTGTCTTAGTCCCAAGTCTTAAAAACATGGGTAACAAACATGAAAAAGGGGCCCAATCAGGATATCTCAAAATCAAGGTCTTGAGAGCCTTGGGGGATGAAGATTCCCTAGGTGGTACTTTAGTCCCAACCTAAAAATTAGGGAAACACTGATGGAGTCATTAAATTATCATTTATGCATTGGAGAATGTCAGGATTAGCCAAAAAAAATGTAATTCATAGGTCTTGTGGACACAAAATAGGACCAATTAAGCCATAAAGAAGCATAAATGAAGAAAGGCAAGGCCAAACAAGTTTTAAAATGCAATGGTATGTATTTTTGTACACTACATTTAGCCCCCACTTTAGTGAGAGGATGAACTTGCTTCAAACTCACACTAAAGTAGTCAACCACACAATTAAGAGGGGTTCAAATGTACAAGTGTTAGCAAGATAGGATGAAAATAATCAAGAGGGTAGTCAAGCCCCCAGGATCAATATCCTATGTAAAAACCAACATAAGCACAAAGAAACATGCTTGCAAATGATATATGAATCCATAACTAGATCAAAAACATACATCAACAAAGAAGGGAAAAAGGAACAAATAATCAAGAGGGTAGTCAAGCCCCCAGGATCAATATCCTATGTAAAAACCAACATAAGCACAAAGAAACATGCTTGCAGATGATATATGAATCCATAACTAGATCAAAAACATACATCAACAAAGAAGGGAAAAAGGAGAAATAAAAAGGAAAAAATGCAATGGATCAAGCTTCAACTGGTTGTCCAATGCGGTGGACTAGGTCTAGGTTGTTTTTCCAAAAAATTTACAAGTGGAATGGACTATCCACTATGCAGACAAAATGCACACTCATGAGGGCTAGTGGGAGATAGGTGTCCACTAGGTGAGCCCCAGGGGACCATATAAAATCCATACCTCCATGAATTTAATAAGGTACAAAAATGCATGCTTACATGGGCTAGTGAAGCTAGGTGTTCACTAGATGAGTCCAAGGGGACCATATCAAATCCATACCTCCATGACTTTAATAAGGTATAAAAATGTATGCTCACACGGGCTAGTAAAGTTAGGTGTTCACTAGGTGAGCCTAGGGGACCATATCAAAGCCATACCTCCATGAATTTAATAAGGTACAAAATGCATCAAGAAAGAGGGATGCTCAAAGGAATTTTGCTTAATTCATGCGAGGTTTTACTCTTAGGAGAAACAATTCTTAATGTCTCCAAGAGAGGACCAATCAAAGAATAAAAGATTCACAACTTAAGGGATAGAATGTGTCGAATCATGAGTAAGGGAATATAATATGCTAAGATAGGTCATGCTCTTGACGGAAATTACTCCCAATGTCACCAAAAAGAGGAAAACATGTCGTGTGAAATAAGAAAATAACATCAAAGAACATGAAATGGAAAAAAAATTAAGTAAAATTGTGCTAAAATAATGCAAATATATGCCCTCACTTTAAATAAATTTCTAACACCATGATGTGAGAAATGACTTTAAAGTAGACAATGAAAATGCAAACAAGAAGCAAGACATGAGAGCCAACTTGGAAAGCCCTATGCTAAGTCACATGTTTTTGAGTAAGGCTACATCATGCGAGAGAAAAGAAAAAGAAAGGGGTTACCCCCAAAATGAAAAACAACAAACACGTAAGGGATCTATGGATTTAGGGTCAGTATGGCTAAGTGCACAAAGATGGTTCCCAAAAAGGGGGCTTAAGTGGCCACATTTTTTCTGAAATCAAGAAATATTGACCTTGGACATGAAATTGAGGATAGTTACACTCAAAATTTTGAGATGGAAACACAACAAGGATTGAAGTGCTCTGAGTCTACTTTCTAAACTACTAATTTATTTTGAAAATGGTTGATATTAAGGGGTTCAAAAGAGGGACACACACAAATTGGTATTTCTTTTCTCAAAAAAACATAATATAGCAACTCTTGTATGATCCTAGCATGGTGAACTCTTTTTTAGTATTTTAAAAATTGCTACTATCAAAAGTTAGCTAATAGTATGTAGTTGAATAATGCTTTTTTTGATAATTTTTTAATGAATATTTGATTTTTTACTAATTTTCTAAGTGGAAACTTCCTCAAAAACAAAATTTTGGTTGTGCTACCCCTATAAATTTTGGAAACTAATTGATTTAAAAAAAATAAATTGTAGAATGGAGTCTAGTTTCTAAAAATCTAATTTATTTAAAAATTTGATGAACAGTTAATTTATAATGAAAAAACACTCCAAACACTGTTTTTTTCCAAAAAAGAGACAAAAAAAAATTTATGGATGAAAGGCTTAACATTATTAGAAAGTAAAAAATATTACATCATTGGATAGCTAAGAGAGAACCTAACATTACCCAGATGTTTGATTTGTTCGATATTGAACCACGTGCAATCTTGATGGTCAACATGAACCCAATTATGTGAAATCTTGTAGAATTTGCAAAAAACATGTCTCTAGTTATTGGGAATGCCCTCGAAGCCTTTGGCTTGGTATTCCAAGGAAAATACCAATCCCAAGGCTTGGGGATTCCCAAAGCAAGATATAACATGTGTGCTTTATAATGCACGCACTTTATAACTTGGACACTTTATAACATGCATGCTTTATAACATCTGCGCTTTATAATGTGTGTGCCTTATAATGCAGACACTTTATAACATGTGCACTTTATAATGCACACACTTTATATTGCAGTTTTGACATGGTTTTTTGTGTTTGTGGGGAACATGTCTAGGAAGATATAATGTGAGCATAGTATAATGCACTCGCATTATGTCTTTCTTTATGTTAAATGCTACTCTATTGAAAGCATGTTTATATATTTGTATGTTTTTATGTACATGTATGCTTGCATTTCATGTATGTATGTATGTATGTATGTATGCCTATATGTATGTAAGATTGTATCTAAACATGTACATGTATGCTTGCATGTATGTAGGATCGTATGTACATATGTATTATGCATGTATGTATGTAAGTATGTATGAATTTATGTATTTCTTTAGAGGGATGGATAATTTTTAGAGATATAGAGAGAGAGACCTAGATTTTTCTTGGTAGGTTGGGAGGTGGAGAGGGGGTGGAAGTGAGATTTTAAGAGAGAGGGAATGGGAGAGAAGGGGTTGGAGTTAGAGGGAATTAACTAGGTAGGGTGGGAGGGATAGAGGGAGGCAGAGAGAATTGAGAGAGAGGGAGAGAGAGAGAGAGGGAAAGAGAGAGTTATGTAGGTAGGATGCCAAAGGGAGAGACTTGAGAGATAGGTAGTGAGGGGGAGTGGGAGAGAGATAGTGTGAGTGAGAGACCTTAGAAAGTGAGAGGGTGTGGGAGGGAGTGACTTGAGAGAGGGAGAGAAAGAGGGGGGTAGAGTGAGAGGGACTTATCTAGGTAGAGTGGGAAGAATAGATGGAGAGATGGGAGAGAGAGAGAGTTACCTAGGAAGGTTATGTTGATGGTGTTTTCTGCACAGCAACAACTCAGACAGAATGCAATATTCTATCTCTCTTGAAAGGTTATTTTCAACAATAAATTACTAAAAATCACCCCAAGGCCTCTCAGGTGTCAGGTCATGACAATGCATAAACAACTCAAATAATATGTGAAAATGTTGGTAATCACAAGGGGCCTTACAAATGAACAATGCTGGAAGTGAATTTTCATCAGATGCAATAATATGGTGATGCTTTCAATCGTAAAACTAACCTAGATTCAAAATAAACAACAAAAGAGATAAGGGTTTAGAGAGATTCTATTCTATTCTAACTCTTAAGATTAGCAATGCAAATGATAAACACTTGAAACAGACCAATTCCAACGAAACTAATCTCTGCTTGACCAAGACTAATCTACAATCTTACAAAAATAGTGCAATCTTCTAAGGTTTTAAAGATTTTCAGATTATGAACATTCACCCAAGACAACCCAATTGTAGTTGAAATGAATAAATCTCCATAATTGAACCAAGCACAATGAATATAAAGGTCCATGCTAACTTTACAAAACAACTAACCATCAGCTAGCTGTAAAAAGTATGGACCAGGGATTGCTGCAAACACTTCAAACATTAAATCATAAACATCATTGAATCGGATTTAAATCTAAATCTAACAACCTTGAGCAATCTGAAAGATAGAATCATAAGAACCATGCAAGATAATTCAAGAAAAAGAGATCACCAGAAAATCACAATGCTTTCAATTGTATTGAATCACCAAACTCCAACAACAATTCCAATGTTCTGTTACATCACTTGCTCAGAAATTGGCTAGCTTCTACCTCTACTCTACTGCTAAATTCACTCTCTATCAAATCTTCTCCTAATCTCTCACCCCCCTTAAAAATGAGGCACAAATGCCATTTATAGAGAACCTCCAAACATGTCATCCTAATTAGATTTTACAATAATAACTGGCCTCAAAACAGGTCGGCCTAATTAGATTTTACAATAATAACGGGCCCCAAAACAGGTCGGCCAAGAGAATTTCAAAATAGGACAAGATTTGCATTAAATGCATGAATATTATCCATGTCGGCCCACGATCTCTAGCAAGATCAGATTCACGCATCTTCCAGAAAGTCCTCCAACTGTAGACAGTTTTGGCATGGATTCTTAGGCAGGGCCCACTTTGAAAATTTAAATTGAACATTTCCAAATTTCCCTCTTTTGGCACAGATCCATATGCAAGTCCCCCTTTTAATATTTGTTTAGTCCTGAAAAACAGATATCATCATTAATAGTCCACATGTTCAAATTAAATTTGAATAAAATTTTGATCTTTTCTAAAAAACTTACATTTTTATAAGGAAACTTTCCATTTTTGGAAATTTTTATTTTCAATTTTTTTTGTATCTCAAGAAATTTTCATTTTCAGGATCATTTTTTTAAAAACCATTTTGGAAAAATAATCATTTCAAAAAAATCCATTTAGGAAACCCGGACCAAGGAAAATGGGAAAATCCAGTCGGTGGAAAGATCCGAATGAAAAAATCGGAAAACTAAAGAATTAGAAAATTGGAATGGAAAATCCCGGATAGAGGAACAAAAACTGGAAAAAGAAATCAAGGAAACTAGAAAGAAAAATCACTGCCTTGGCGGCCGGGACTTCGGATCCGACATTTCATGGAAATTGGGAAAATTTGGATGGAGCGGAAAATCTCGGACTAGACCAAAAACCCGGATTTTTGCACAGAGCTAGACTTTGAGCAGAGTCCGGGAAAATCCGGATGGACCGGAAAATCCCGGATTGGGGTAAAAACCTGGATTTTGCACATAACTTAGTTTTTTCATAGTGCAACATGGGGAAATCACTTGGGCAAGCAGGATGAACATCAAAAGACCTCCAAAGGAAATGAAATTAGTAAAATTAAGGGGCCAAAAGACACCAAAAGCTAGAGCGAAAAGAGGGTCCCTACTTTCAGTGGGGCATGTGTGCAAAACTGCACAACAGGTTACTAGAGGGAGAGACCTGAGAGAGAGAGGGGATGGGAGGGAGAGACCTAAGAGAGAGGAGAGAGAGGAGTGGGAAAGAGTGGGAGGGAGGTAGAGAGAGATAGATAGAGGGAGTGAGAGAGGGTGGTAGGGATTGATTGAACGAGAGGTACGTAGAAAGAGGGAGAGGGTAGGAGATAGGGAGGGAGGGAGAGGTGAGATATATAGATAGAGAGAAATTGGTAGGGGTTGAGGGATTAGGGTGGAGGACCTATAGGGTTGATGGTTTCTAGGTTATTAGGGTTTAAGGGATTGAGGGTTGAAGGATTAGGGTTGATGGTAAAGGGTATTGGGTTAAGGGTATAGGGTAGAAGGTTTAAGGGTTTAGGGTTAAAGGCTTAGGGTTGAGGGTAGAGGGTTTAATGTTTAGGTTTGAGGGTATATGGTTGAAGGATTATGTTGAGGGTCCAATGTAAAGGGTAGAGGGTATAGGGGTTTAGAGTTTAGGGTTTAAGGATTAAGGGTTAAGGATTGAGAATTGAAGGTTGAGGGTTTAATTTATAGGGTAGAGGGTTTAAGGGTTTATGGTTTAAGGGTTGAGGGTTGAGGGTTGAGGTTTGAGGGTTTAAGGTTGAGGGTAGAGGATTGAGGATATATGACATAGGGTTGAGGGATTAGGGTTGAGGGTCCAATGCATAGAGTAGAAGGTATAGGGATTGAGGGATTAGGGTTTAAGGGTTGAGGGTTGTGGGTAGAGGGTTGAGATTTTTCTTGGATTTAAGGGTTTAAGGGTTGAGGGATTAGAGTTGAGGGATTATGATTTAGGGTTGAGGATATTGGGTTGAGGATAGAGGGTAGAGGGTATAGGGTTTAAGGGTTGATGGTTGATGGTTGACGATTGAGGGTTTAGGGTTGAGTGTTTAAGGGTTTAAGGGTTGAGGGTTTAGGGTTGAGGGATTAGGGTAGAGAGGGAGAGATGGATGGATAGAGAGATGGGAGAGAAGTGAGATAGAGAGAAGGAGAGAAGAGGGAGAGACATAGATATATGAGGGTTGAGGATCCATTGTATATAGTAGAGGGTTGAGAATAGAGGGTATAGGGTTGAGGGTACATATGGTTGAAGGATTGGGATTGAGATTCCAATGCATAGGGTAGAGGGTATTGGGGTTGAGGTTTTAGAGTTTGAGGGTTGATGATTGAGTGATTAAGGGTTATGGGTTGAGAATTGAGGGTTGAGGGTTAATGTATAGGATAGAGGGTTGAGGGTTTAATATTGAGGGTATAGGGTTGTGGGAAGGGTCCAATGTATATGGTAGAGGGTATAGGGGTTGAGGGATTAGGGTTTAAGGGTTGAGGGATTAAGGTTGAGGGTGGATGGTATTGAGTTGAGGATAGAGGGTAGATGGTTTAAGGGTTTATGATTGAAGGGTTAAGGGTTGGGAGTTTAAAGTTGAGGGTAGAGGGTTGTGTTTATAAGGTTGGGGGATTAGGGTTGGGGGTCCAATGAATAGGGTAGAGGCTATAGGGGTTGTTGGATTACGGTTTAAGGGTTGAGGGTTGACGGTAGAGGATGTTGGGTTGAGAGAATACAATAGATGGTTTAAGGGTTTAGGGTTTAAGGATTGAGGATTTAAGGCTTTAGGGTTCAGGGTTGAGTGTTTAAGGGTTTAAGGGTTGAGCGTTTAGGGTTGAGGGTTGACGGATTAGGGTTGAGGCTATTAGGGATTAAATGTTTAGGGTTGAGGGATTTGGATTGAAGGTATGGGCTATTAGGTTGAGGGTTAAAGGGTTTAGGGTATAGGGTTAAGGGTTGAGGTTAGAGGGTTTAGTGTATAGGTTTGAGGGTATATGGTTGAAGGATTAGGTAGAGGGTAGAGGGTTTAAGGGTAGAGCAATTAAGGGTTTAGAGTTGAGGGTAGAGCATTTAGCATTGAGGTTTTAGGGTAGAGGGTAGAGGGTTTAAGGGTTTAAGGGTAGATTGTAGAGGATTTAAGTGTTAAGGGTAGAGGGTAGAGGATTAATGGTAGAAGGGAGAGATATAGGAGTGATTGAGTGAGAGAGAGAGAGAATTGAGGGTATTGGTTGAGGACCTATAGGGTTGATGGTTTAGTGTATTGGGTTTAGAGTAGAGGGTAGAGGGTTTAAAGGTTTAGGGTGTAAGGGTAGAGGGTTTAGGTTTTAGGGTTCAGGGTTGAGTTTTTAAGGGTTTAAGGGTTGACGGTTTAGGGTTGAGGGATTACAGTAGAGAAGGAGGGATGGATGGATAAAGATATTAAGGGAGAAAAAAGATAGAGAGAAGGAGAGAAGGGAATGGAGGGACATAAATATATGAGGGTTGAGAATTGAGGGTACATATGGTTGAAGGATTGGGGTTTAAAGTCCTATGTATAGGGTAAGTGAGTGAGTGAGAGAGAGAATTTAGGGTATAGGGTTGAGGACCTATAGGGTTGATGGTTTAGGGTATTGGGTTGAGGGTAGACAATAGATGATTTAAAGGTTTAGGGTTGATGGTTTAGGGTTGAGGGTAGAGGATTTAGGGTTTAGGGTAATGGTTTTAGTCTATATGGTTGAATATTTAGGTTTTAGGGTCCAATGTATAGGGTATAGGGTATATGGGTTGAGGGTTGAGAATTGAGGGTTGAGGGTAGAGAGTTTAAGGGTTTAGGGTTAAAGAGTTGAGGGTTGAGGTATAGGGTTGAGGGTGAAATTGGAAACTAAACTTGGACTATTTAAGAAAATGGTTCCAAGAAATGGGGTCTCTCGGTGACGTAAATCACTAGGAGACCCCATTTTTTGGATGCATTTTCTCAAACAGGCAAAGTTAGGTTGCCAATTTCACCCACTAGCTTGCCAATTTGGTGAAATTGGCAATGTAGTGAATTTTTTGAAAACATGGGTTAAAGAAATGGGGTCTCTTGGCGACCCCATTTCTTGAACCAATTTTTTTAAACAACCCAATTTAGGATGCCAATTTCACCCACTAGCTTGCCAACTCAGTAAAATTGGCAATGTAGTGGCCTTTTTGAAAAAATGGGTCCAAGAAATGGGGTCTTCCAGTGATTCACTTCACTAGAAGTCCCATTAATTGGACCCATTTTTTCAAACAAGCCAAGCTATATTGCCACTTTCACCCACTAGCTTGTCAATTCAAAGAAATTGGCAATGTAGTGGCCTATTTAACAAAATGGGGTCTCCCGATGATTTACCTCACTAGGAGATCCCATTTCTTGGGCCAATTCTTTCAAATAGGCCAGGTTAGGATGCCAATTTCACCCACTAGCTTTCCAGTTTGGTGAAATGAGCAATGTAGTGACCTATTTGAAAAAATGGCTCTGAAAAATGGGCTCCAGGTGGTTTACATCACAGGAGATCCCATTTCTTGGACCCATTTTTTCAATCAAGGCAAGTTAGGTTGCTAATTTCACCCACTAGCTTGCCAATCCAATTAAATTACCAATGTATTGTCCTATTTGAAAAAGTGGGTCAAAGAAATGGGGTCTCTTGTTGATTTACATCACCAGGAGATCCCATTTCTTGGACCCACCTTTTCAAAGAGGGAAAGTTAGGATGCCAATTTCACACACTAGCTTGCCAATTTGGTGAAATTAGCAATGTAGTGGCCTATTTGAAAAAATGGGTCCAAGAAATGGGGTCTCCTAGTGATTTAAATCATCAAGAGACCCTATTTCTTGGACCCATATTTTCAAACAGGCCAAGTTAGGTTGTCAATTTCACCCAATAGCTTGCCAATTCGATGAAATTGGCAAGCTATTGGGTGAAATTGACAACCTAACTTGGCCTGTTTGAAAATTTCACCAAATAGCTTGTCAATTTGAGTGAGAGAGACTTGATAGAGGGAGATTTGGTAAGGGTTAAGGGTAGAGAGTAGAGGGGAGAGAGATAGAAGTGTGTGTGAGAGAGAATTGAGAGAGGTAAAGGGGGTATGAGGCAGAGACTTGAGATAGAGACAAAGATGGAGACAGAGGGAGTGGGAGAGAGATAGATGATAGAGGATAGAGAGTTTAAGGGCTAAAGGAAGAGGGTAGAGGTTGTATATATAGAACATGCTGCTAAGGGCAGAGGCAGAGGGAGAGACAGGAAGGAGGAGGGAGTGAGAGAGATGGAGAGCAAGGAAAATGCAGGGAGAAGGAGACTTGAGGAGAGAGAGGGATAGAGCTGGAGAGAGATGGGAGGGTAGGAGGCAGAGGGGTACATGGCCATGGGCAGAGGGCAGAGGGAGAGAGATAGAACTAGAGTACAAGGGGTGAGGTATAAGGTTTAATGGGTAGAGGGTAGAGGGAGAGATATATAATTAGGCATAAGGCTGAGGCAAGGGTTAAGGGTAGAGGGTAGAGGGGAGAGACAAGGGATTGGGAGTGAGTGAGAGAGAGAGAGAGCGAGAGGGAGAGGGTGCAGGATAATTTGAGAGAGAGAGAGAGAGAGACACGAAGGGAGTGGGGGAGAGATAAAGGGTAGAGGATAGAGGGTATAAGGGTTAAGGGTAGAGGGTAGAGGGGAGAGAGATAGAATTATGGTATAGGGTTGACGACCTATAGGGTTGAGGAATTAGGGTATTATGTTGAGGGTATAAGGTTGAGGGATTAGGGTTCAGGGTGCATATGGTAAAAGGATTATGGTTGAGAGTCCTATGTATAGGGTGAGTGAGTGAGTGAGAGAGGATTTATGGTATAGGGTTGAGGACCTATAGGGTTAATGGTTTAGGGTATAGGGTTGAGGGTAGAGGGTAGATGTTTTAAGGGTTTACCGTGTAAGGGTATAGGGTTGATTGTTTAGGGTTGAGGGTAGAGGGTTTAGGGTTTAGGGTAATGGTTTCAACATACGTGGTTGAAGGTTTATGGTTGAGGCTCCAATGTATATGGTATAGGGTATGGGGGTTGATGGTTGAGGGATTAAGGGTTAAGGGTTGAAAAATGAGGGTTGATGCTTTAATTTAGAGGGTAGAGAATAAAGGGTAGATGGTTTAAGGGTTTAGGGTTGAAGTTTTTATGGTTGAGGATTTAAGGGTTGAGGGTTGAGGTATAGGGTTGAGGGTGAAATTGGCAACCTAACCTGGCCTATTTGAGAAAATGGGTCTAAGATATGGGGTCTCCTGGTGATTTGAAATGGCAAGCTAGTGTGAGAAATTGGCATCCTAACTTTCCCTATTTGAAAAACTAAGAGACCCCATTTCTTGGACCCATTTTTTCAAACAAACCAAGTTAGGATGCCAATTTCACCCACTAGCTTTCCAATTTAGCGATATTGAAAATGTAGTGGCCTATTTGGAAAAATAGGTCCAAGAAATGGGGTCTTTTGATGATTTACATCATTGGGAGATCCCATTTCCAGGACCCATTTTTTCAAACAGGCCAAGTTAGGATGTCGATTTCACCCACTAGCTTGCCAATTTAGTGAAATTGGAAATGTAGTGGCTTGTTTGAAAAATGGGGTCCAAGAAATGGGGTCTCCCAGTGATCTAAATCACTAGGAGACCCCATTTCTTGGACCCATTTTTTCAAATATTCCAAGTTAGGTTGCTAATTTTACCCACTAGCTTGCCAATTTGGTGAAATTGGCAATGTAGTGGCTAAGTTAGGTTGCTAATTTCACCCACTAGCTTGCCAATTTGGTGAAATTGGCAATGTAGTGGCTTGTTAGAAAAAATGGGTCCAAGAAATGGGGTATCATGGTGATGTGACCCACCGGGGTCACATCACTAGGACACCCCATTTCTTGGACCCATTTTTTCTAGCATGCCACTACATTGCCAATTTCACCAAATTGGCAAGCTAGTGAGTGAAATTGGCAACCTAGTGGGCCCACTAGCTTTCCAATTTAGTGAAATTGGAAACCTAATTTTAGAGGGATAGGAGTGAGTGAGAGAGACTTGAGAGAAGGAGGGGGTGAGGGTTAAGGGTAGATGATAAATGGGAGAGAGAAAGGAGTGGGTGAGTTAGAGTTGAAAGAGGGAGAAAAGGTTGGACGGAGACACTTGAGAGAGATAGAGATAGGGGGTTGGGATATAGATAAATGGTAGAGG
>VDFB02168118.1:32327905-32373281 GCA_007258455.2 Sequoia sempervirens | reverse complement strand
TTTGATGAAATAATTAAGTTTTAGGTTGAAAGTCATAATATCAATTCAAGTATGAATTCCATTGAAAGTGACACACAATTGAAGTTGGAGGAGCGACTTGGAAAAAGTCAAATTGTGAGGATTTTGTGAAGAAAGGAAGAAAGCGGTACATAAGGTGGTGAAGACTCCTTCCATTTAGGCTCTAGTTTTTGGGTGTGTGAGTATTTTACACATTTTCTTTCATTCTAATATGGTTTACTTTCATTTTGTTATTTGCATATTCCATGTTGATCATTTTTTCATTACCTATAACCTTAGGTTGTCAATGCACATTTTAAATTACACAATTCTATACACTTTCCAATGACATTTTTAAGCCACATCTCTTTGAGGCATTTTGTTATTTAACAATTGACTTACCTTGTGTATGCTTCCACATTTTGTATACACATATATATGACATAAGTTTTAAGGAAGTAAAATAAAACATCATTTCTCAATCCTTTATTATGGATGTGCATACCACTCTCTAAATCTTTCATTGAGGTATTTTTTCAAACAATTATACCAAGCAGCTGATTTCCTTGTCTATGCTACCAAATTTTCCATACATGTCTCTAAAAACTTGGAATATACTACTCCCACATTGATAGATCTTTGAAACTATTTTGGCTTTCATCTCTATTTCTAAATTTACCTCATCACTTATGTTGTGATATATTTGAAATGTTTCCTTGATTAGTCTACCAAAAGGGATTCTAACCCTTCTCTCCACTATTTCAAGATTCTTTATTCAAGGCTAAATTAGCAACATGGGGAAAGGTGCAACCTATCTTGAAATCATGGATCAAAATGGAAGCATGCACAAAGAATTTGAATTGTTTGAAAATAATGTTTTCATATACATCACCATGAGTCCCCAATTATATTTGGCATACACTACCCCTACCTTGTCAACCTTATTGCATTGGAAAGCTAGTCAGTGAGCTATCTTTCCAATGCTCCACTAGTTTTCCAATGCAGTAGGGTTGAGAAGGTAGGGGTAGTGTATGCATCATAGAAATGGAATCACATGGTGATGATTATATCACTGTGAGACCCCATTTATATGAGGCATACACTACCCCTACCTTCTCAACCCTACCACATTGGCAGGCTAGTGAGTGAGCTCACTAGCCTACTAATGTAGTAGGGTTGAGAAGGTAGGGGAAGAAAATGCCTCATAGAAATGGGGTCTCATGGGTTTCCATCACTATGAGACCCCATTTCTATGAGGCATACATTGCCCCTACCTTCTCAACCCTACCACATTGGCAGGCTAGTGAGTGAGATCACTAGTCTGTTAAAGTGGTAGGGTTGAGAAGGTAGGGGAAGCATATGCCTCATAGAAATGGGTTCTCATGGATTTCTATGAGTCATACGTTGTCCCTACCCCCTAAACGATACCACATTGGTAGGCTAGTGAGTGAGACCCCAATACACTAGGGTTGAGAAGGCAAGGGCAGTGTATGCCTCATAGAAATGGGGTCTCATGATCCCATTTCTATGAGACATACACTGCCCCTTCCTTCCCAACCCTACCGCATTAGCAAGCCAACTTAGTCACTAGCCTTTCAATGTGGTAGGGTTGAGAAGGTAAGGGCAGCATATGGCTCATTGAAATGGGGTCTCATGGTGGTATATGAGGCATATAATTCCTCTACCTTCTTAACTGTACTGCATTGGCAAGCTAGTGGAGCATTGGTAAGCTAGCCCACTCATTACACTACCAATGTGGTAGGGTTGGGAAGTTAGGGGCAGTGTATGCCTCATAGAAATGGGATCTCACGGTGATTTATGCTCCAATAGCCTGCCAAAGCGGTATGGTTGAGAAGGTAGGGGAAGCATATGCTTGATAGAAATGGGGTCTCACAGATACATCACTATGAGACCCATTTCTATGAGGCATATGCTTCCCCTACCTTCTCAACTATACCACTTTGGTAGGCTAGTGAACTCGCTCACTAGCCCACCAATGTGGTAGGGTTGAGAAGGTAGGGGTAGTGTATGCCTCATAGAATTCACATGCCTTGTCCATGCTTCCATTTTCAACCTATCTTGCAATCATGGCATGCCACATTACCAAATTTATTTAAGGCATTCCATCAAAAAAATTCATGTGACCTTTGTCTATGCTATAAATACTCTTCTACAAGATGATTGTAAGTATTTTTTATGAAGCATTGAATGAAATATATTTCATTTATTTAAATGGATACAGTTTTTAGGAACTAATATTTGTCTCATTAACATTCTACAAGTAAAATTATCTACCATGACAAAGAAACAAACAAGGAATAAACTAACAGATGAAGAGTATGAAACCAAAAAATAAAAGGCGAGAGAACATGTGGCGAGATATCGTGAAAAGAAGAAATTGGATATGATTGATAGAAAAAATCCAACTGAAGAGGAACCTCAACCATCAAAAAGAGAATAGGCATTGGTAGCACAAAGGGCACAAATTTGAAAGCATTGTGGTAAGACAGATTTAGATATTGTAGTTGGAGACACACCCTCTACTACAAGTGAATACGAAGGGACACCATTAAACACAAGTGAATATGGATGAACACCATCTACTGCAACTGAATATAGAGGGACACCATCTATCACAAGTGAATATGGTTGGACACCATCCAACACATCTCAAGTTCAGAGTACATCATCACTCATATTTGATGAAGAAGGTATGTCATCATCCCCACATGAACCTCAAGGATGTCTTCTAGCCCACCTCAATTAAATATTGATGAAATTCCTAATGTTGAGATGTATGTACCTAGGAGAACACCACCTAGAATTTTGTGCAAGCCAAGTATTTGATTAATATTGATAAGGATATTTTGCAGCACATGGAAGGTAAGATTCCAGCATGCACTTGTAGAAGATATGTTTTTAACATTTGAAAATAATTCTTTCAAAGGATAAACGAGACCACAAGATGTCAACTATTTGATGAAATGATGTGGGGTATAAAGTATAGAAATATCATGAAGACTCTTGGGTTAAGAACATCAAATGGATCGAGTGGAAACACTATTGTGAAGAATCTAATGGATTCTTATGAGAGTGTGGGTAAGACCTCATGCTCAAAGGATAGTAATGTTACTTGACCTCTCATTAAATTGACTTTGGTAAGTAGTCAAATAAAGAGAGATCATCTCATTAGAAATATGAGTGAACAAATGAAAATTAATAGAAAAACATTATCAAGAGTCATTCAAAGGCAACAAAGAATTGAAGGAATCAATTCAAATTAATTATGGGAATTCTTAGAGAGATTTCCATGAAAAGATTAAAAAAGTTGTTGAAGCATTGAGGGCACTAATTGAAGAGTATTTGAAGAATAATACAAGACCGTCTCTAAATCAAAAGGATGTGGTAAGAAGGAAAATCAGTAGTTGGAATCGTAAGCCACATCCAAAACATTTTTTGGATACTACTCAAATCCAATTTTTTCATAAATTTCAATAGGATTATCCTCAAATTACTATTTTTCAAAGATATTTTGAAATTATTAAACTTTTCTATGTCAAGACAAATCACACATGGACTAATTGTTGTTGTAGACTACATATTGAATTCTCTAACCATTATGATATTTATCGTTCTATGTTTAGATTTACATACTAACGATGTTTTGCATAATTGTGGCATAGAAGCCCCACCAATATCTTCAAGAGAGTTCTTATCAAAAAAATTATGTGAAATACAGGATGGCCAAATATTCTAAAGTCCACAACATGCTTGGATGGTTCATGCAAGCATTGTGGTGGCTTGCAATGTATGCCAATATGTCAACATATGGAAAGCACATATGAGGTGGGAAAAAAAATAGTAGAGTTTGGGAAGTATAAAATAGTGGCATACATTACAAAAGATGGGTCTCAAGAAAAAAGGTGTGATTTAGTTATTCAAAAGATTCCAGTGTATCAATTTATGTCCATGTTTCATGATAATATAGTGTATGAGTATGCAAGACATACCCATAGAACCCGATGGATAGAGATGCAATTCAAGATATGAAAGGAAACCTTTCTAGTTGGAAGCATAGTATCAGTGGTTGACTTTGTAGATAACTACACTCTATAGCCACAGCGTGGGGTGTAGTTATAGTATTATAACTCCACACAGGTTTCAATATTTGTGCACATAGAATTCATTCATACTACTAATAGTATAGAGGACCAAAGGAAGGTATTGAGAGAGTATCACTTTTATAGTTCAAGAACTCGTGCATGTTCTACTGGTTGAGAAGCATGCATGCCATTACAAGTGTTGAGCATATGTGGAATTTTTGTGAGGTTGGGCATGGAAAGGGGGAGCTTGACGGTGCAGGAGCATGCATGAAAAGAGCATTAGAATGAGAAGAGATAAAGTATAAAGACAGTGCAAAGTTGACATATGCAAGATCAATCATTGAGTGGTGTAATGCTTTGAGGGGTCTAGGTAGTGAAGGTACATCTTCAGTTCATATATTTTTTTGGTTGATGAATGATACTAACTTTCCACCATATGAGGATTTTTGTACACTAATAGGATTGAGTGAGGTACACTCTTTTCTTAGCTCAGATGTAGGTTCATGGAGTATCAATACACAGAAGATGGAATGCTTTTATTCTTCATGTACAATACAAGCCTAGAATGGTTGTGAGTCAAGGGAGTGGGTTGATAAATGGTTGAAAAGTTATCTTAGCCCACTTCACACGTATCTCCCTCTGACGAAATTGGAACTAACATGAATGGAATCATTGGTAGACTTTAACCACGTATCATATCTAGTTCAATCAGGTAATATATCTACTTGCTTAATTTTTGAAATTACTATTATTATCTTACTTTGTAGTGTATTTGTAATGTTGAATAATTTCAAGAGATTTGTTCCACATATCAATGTAGGGAATGTTTATGTAGTTATTGAAAATCCAGAAAATGAAGAGGGAACAAAATATTACTTGTGTCATTGTGTTGAGGCCAAAAAGAAATTGGAAGCCCCAGTTATAGATGGAGAAAGCATTGAATACCCTACAAGCTCAGTTGTTGTTATTAGAATATGGCTTAAAAGGTACCAACATAAGAGTGTTAAACATTGGTTGTTTCAAGACTTTGACATGCATCGTAAGATTATTCATTACTCAAACCTTGTCATGGCATCCAATGTTTGTTTGACCAAATATTGGGGTATACCTTTGAACAAGACCTTGTGGAAGATCTATGAGTCTGACCATGAGGAAATACTTGACACAATAAAGAGTAGAGTAGACCTGGATGGTTCGTAGGATTAATTTGTTAAGTATGCACATTGGTTATTATTAATTTATACTTGTATTCATATTAATTTTTTTGATGCCAATGCTATCATCTTCTTTTAATTTTCCTATTTGTAAGTAACTTGCTAAAAAATGATTGGTGTCCCCTTACAAAAAATGCAAATTTATGAGCCATCCAAGAGAATCTCATCTAGAAAAGAAATGCAACATCCTTATTTTGATGATCTTGACAAATGTCAATTTTGATTTTAAGCCATTAAAAAAGTGTGTACGAAGCTTGGTGAGGGAATTTTAAGTTATTCATTTGAATTTAACCTTATCGTGAGCACCTATGATGTAGAACTTATAAGAGCATCTTAAATTTCAATTTATTCTATTCATGAGAGGTGTTGTGTGCAATAGGTATCTTGGAACTCCCGGTGAAGACGTATGACTAGGAATGTCTAAGTTGAGAGACTTACATACCTATCCTCAATGGAAGCATCAAATTTATGCCTTGTTGTTCCTGAGTTGGAACCAAATGGTGTGGATTTGTTGTTTGTAAGTTTCTAACTATTTTCATTTTATTTCCATTTTGCATGCTCTTTCTTTTTCTTCTTTTACTTTGCATATTTGTAAGTAAACTACCAAAAATTGATTGGTCTCTCCTTGCAGAAAAGGATGATTTATGAGCCATCAATGAGAATCTCAACCAAAAAAATAATGCAACATCCTTATTTTGATGATATTGACAAATAGCAATTTTGATTGAATCCATTTTAAAAGAGTGTGTGATGCTTAGCGAGGGAATCTCATGTTACTCATTTGAAGTTAACCTCATCATGAGTACCTATGATGTAGACATTATAAAAGAATCTTGAATGTATGAGTGACATTGTAAAAATATATAAGAACGGAGTACCTAAGGCATTGTACCTATGGTGCAAGGCACCTGGGCCTTCATTTTGTAGAAGGGCTTTAGTATGTAGTGTCTTTATGTATAAGGTCATGTTTTTGTTTTGGAATAAGGTCTTTAAGACCATGTTGCAATGTTTTGGGTCAATTTTGGTTAGGAGTCATTTTAAGTAAATTTGGTAAATTTGAAAAAAAATTACATTAGGAGGATTGAATAACAAAGATTCATTATTTTCTGCATTTTCCTACATTGAATTTTGTAGCTACAACAACTTGTACATTTTAGTACAGCCTTGAAAGTGCTCATTTGTGCATTGGAATTGATGGAGAAGGGAACTACCTTTCATTTTCATCTTGTCTCATTTGATATAATTATATATGAATATAAATATAGCATACATTCTATTGAAATAAACACTTGTAATGATATTTTCTCAAATATTGAAATTTGGTGCAGGGGCACCAAGGTTATTGAGCAAATTTAGTTCATGAAAGTCTTAAGTTAGTTTTTTGTTTTGTGTTTTTTCGATTGAATAAGGTCATATTAGAAAAATTTATAATGTAATAAGTCATATTAGTTGGTTTTAGGGTCATTTTGGAGTTCATGTGGCATATTTGTCAAAATGATGTAAAATTGCAAAAATTGAAAAGTTGTCAATGTGAAAAAAGTGAAAAAAAATGTAGACTTGAAGAAGCCCAACGATCATAGGAATTCAAAGGGTATTTAGAGCCATTTTCATAGGTTTTTTAAGGTTTAAATATCTTGGAAACTTGAAGAGGTTGTTGAAGGTTTTTGTGAAGGAAAAACAATAAAATTCCCTTGGTTTCTCTTGTAATTCTATGTGTTTCATCTAATTTTTCTGTTGTAGACAATTATACTTGGCCATACAGAAGTAGTATGTCTTGAAAGCTTTTAAATTTGGTAGAGATATGTGTTAGCTATTTTTTGGCTTCAGAGTGAAGGAAATTCATTGAGTTTTAATAATTTTATTGTTAAATTACTGACTGCGGGTTTGAACAACCAACCATAAGGGTTTGAAGACTAAAAATGAATAAATGACTCATTCCACCTATTGTTTCTTTTTTTGGCTTGGTGGAATGAGTTCAAAATACTAGGATTAGATGTAGGAATACAATTTATGACTAGGGAAAATTTTTAGGAGTGTTTTCAGTTGCTATCCCATAGGAAGTTGGGTGAATTTTGGCTTAAAAATGGAGTTTAAATGTTGGGTTTTAGTGAAATTGTCTTAGGAAATATTGGGAAATGATTGATTTGGAATGAGAAGGAATATATTGAAGTGTTTTAAGCTTTAGAAGGGTAGGGAAGGTGAGTTGAGTGCCTAGGCATGATGCCCTAATTGTCAAACTGTGTATTTTGAGTGAAATTTAATGGTTAGAGGAGGGAAGTTGTACTCTTGGGGGTAACAGATTTTGATGAACCTTCAAGTATCCTTGGTTGGCTGTGTAGAATCATGCAATAGTGTTTTCAATAAACCCATTTAGAATGGCATAAAGTGAAGATTTCATGTTTCGGTGTCATAGGAAGTGATTCTTTGATCAAAATTTGTGGATTTGGAGGTTTTGTAGACTAGTAAGTGACTTTTCATCAAGATTTAGGGTTGGAAATGTGTTTGAGAGGGTGATGCTTGGTTAAAGTGACCTAATTAAGGTCTAGGATAGCGTAGTTGCATGATTGATAGGGAGTGGGGTTGGAGGAATCAATCACTAATTTCTACTCTAGGCCTATCCTTGTAAGACCTCCTTGATGCTTTGCTTCACCAATCTAACCTATAGGTCCCTACTCATGACTAGCTTCCCCTGGTTTGTTTGACCAACCCCTCTTCTATCACAAACTCCAACCACCAATTCCACCTTGGTTCATTGCCACAACTCTTCCATTGGCCCTTACTCTTCTTTAAAGACCAAATTCTCTCCACATTCAACTTGATAACTTGCAGAGGTGTAACACATTTAAAAAGCTTCAAGGGACTCTATCTAGGGTTCTTGTACCTCCTCAAGACTCCCTTTAACCATTGCTTTCACAAATCCCTTCCTAGGGTTTAAAAAGGCTACAAGCATTGAGCCCCCAATTAGGCCTCTGAACAGAGACAAAGTGCAATTTTATCCTAAACCCACTAAATGACCTGGGTTCTTTTCTTGGGATTGGTGGTCCCTATGTCCACACCTTGAATATTTTTAGGGTTTTAGAACAACACTTCCTGTACACTGCTCAAACACAAAAATGGACAAAAAGCTAGGGTTTTTAAGCTTTCTTAGGCTGATTTCAGGCTGTCAAAGAGTTCTCCCTCCAATGACTTGTTAGAACCTCCTCCTGACCTCCAAGAAATATATAAGACCCTCAAGAAAATTCACAAGAAATAATTTCTTGAATATCTTAATTCCCCTGCAAGTTATAAGGCTTTTACTCCAAGTATACCCTAACCAGACCCTACCCGGCTCGCCTAGGGCAAGACATTACCTGCAACAACTTCACTGCCACAAAACCTACAAGCTACCATATTTACACTAAGGGAACCTAGACACTAATCCCAAAGGGCTATACAATTTGTATGGTGGGAAAGTGCTCTAGAGCTCCATTCTTTCAAAACTGCCTGTTACAGGCCAGAAAAAGACAATAATTAAACTATGTACAGATGAAAGATGAAAATGATTTACAAAGAAAAAAAGATTGGTGCACTAAGCTTTCAAAATGTCCATACTACATTCTAAAAACAAAATAATAGTAAATCTACTCCATTAAAACTCAATATGATAACAAAACACATGAAACTGTCTTTTTGAACGTTGTTTTCCTTGGCTTCTCAAATGTTGCTTCAACAATAAAAATTCTAACCCCATTCCATGGTTGAGGTAAGCCTTAAATAGGCCTTCAAAATAATTGAGTTTCTTTGATCGAGCCTTTTAGATGACCTAAAGCAAATATTATAAAACCCATTGTGTTTTGCAAACTTTGGAAACTTTTTTACCATTCAGCAAAGTGAGCCTCTAAACTCATTGAACTCTTGACAACCTCTTTCCCAAAGACCAAAAAAATCCTAAGCACCAAAAACAATGGTCAGCATGACCTTATGAAAAGAAAAATCAAACTAACCATCTAGGTTTCTTCTTTACCTAGAAAACTACCAGTTGCTCCTTAGGTGCTCCTGCACCATTCTCCCCCTCTCAACTCAAACACTAAGGATTGGAAGGAGAGATCATAGAAATATCAATTCCTTTCTTCTTAAACTCTAATTCTTCTACCTAGGTAGCTTTAGATTCATGCGTGTTCTTCCATTTGACAAGATGCTCCATGTACACCTTGTGCCTTGTAGCCTTCTTCACTCTTGACTCCAAGATATTCTCTTCTTGTAGCTTGTCTGGAGTTGATAGTTTCATGTTTCTGACATCCTTGAATATTTCCCTGCTATTATGTTCCATATCAGTGACTGTCCCCTTATACTTGATCAGATCAGCCACATTAAACACTAGAGATATGCCTAGGTCTGCTAGTAATTCCACCTTGTAAACATTTTGTCCATACTTGGCTAGCACCTTGCATGGTCCCACTCTTTTCATCTAGATTTTGGTTGAAATTCCCTTCTGCAATCTAGATTTGTTAAGGTGGACCATGACATAGTCCCCTACTACAAATTGTACATCCTTCCTTGACAAATCAACTTTCTCCTTCAACTTTTGGGTTGTTGTTGTGACTGTTTTCCTGACCTGCTCTTGAATCTCTTTCATGGTCTGAGTGAATTCCTCTGCATGTCCACTCCTATTCTCCATAGATCCAAGGTCTCTGAGCTCACAAATGCCTCTTAGGTGCATTCCATACACAACTTCAAATGGACTCTTCCCTGTGGTTCTGTTTACACTATCATTATAGGCATATTCAGCTTGGGAAATAACCATATCCCATGTCTGTCCATATTCTTTAGTTAAGCACCTTAAAATATTACCAAGCACCTTGTTAACCACCTCTATTTGACCATTGGTTTGAGGATGGTAAGCTAATCCAAATGACAGATTAGTACCCAATCTGCTCCATAGAGTCTTCCAAAAGTGACTCATGAACTTCACATCTGTATCTGAAACAATGCTTAGAGGCAAGCCATGGATTCTTACAACCTCCTTGAAGAAAAGGTGAGCTATGTAGCTGGCATCATGAGTAAGTTTGCAGGGAATAAAATGACTCATCTTGCTAAATTTGTCTACCACAACATAAACACTGTCAAAACTAGTCTTGGTCTTAGGAAGTCCTACCACAAAATCCATGCTCACACACTCCCATGGTCTGTTAAGAATGGGAAGGGGTTGATATAAACCAACATTTCTAGCTCCTCCCTTAGCTTTCATGCACACAACACACTATTCCACATACCTTCTAACATCTCTTGCCAACTTAGGCCAATAATAGAACCTTTGTACTAGTTCTAAGGTCTTATTGATGCCAAAATGTCCACTAAGACTACCATTATGTTTTTCTTGAATCAGATTTTCCCACATTGAACCTCTTGGAACACATAACTGATTTCCCTTAAACAACAACCCAGTTTGCAAAGTATACTCAGAATATTGGCTATGGAAGTGGTTCTCAAAGTTAGAACATACCTTATAGGCCTTTGAAAAGTCTTCATCTTCTCCATATAGAAATTTGAAACTCTCTATACCAATGCTCTTGAACTGTATTTCTTGCACTATCAACAACCTTCTACTTAATGCATCTACCACCTTGTTCATTTGCCCTTTCTTGTGCTTGATGGTAAAAGTAAAAGGTTGGATGTATTCCATCCATTTCAAATGCCTATTACTTAACTTCTCTTGGATGTTGATATAACTAAGTGCCTGGTTATCAGTAAAGACCACAAACTCTCTGGGTAACAAATAATGCCTCCACTTCCTAAGGCACTGCACTAAAGCATACAACTCTAGATCATAGGTAGAGTACTTTTTCTTGGCTTCATTGAGATTTTCACTAAAGAAGGCCACATGCCTACCTTATTGACTAAGTACTCCTCCTACTGCTACTCCACTTGCATCACACTCAACTGTGAACAACTTGTCAAAATTAGGCAATAATAGAATAGGTTGAGTTGCCACTTCTTGTGTCAATTTCTCAAACCCTTTCTCAGTTTCTTGTGTCCACACAAACTTAGTTTTCAAATCACCCTTGATTGTATCTAGGATTGGTGCACATATGCCACTAAATTTCCTTATGATTTTTTTATAGAATTGAGCCAATCCATGAAAACTCCTTACCTTTGTCCCTATGGTTAGTGTAGGCTAGTTTAGGATGGCTTCCACCTTGCTTGGATCCATGTTTAAAGAGCCTTTGGATACTAAAAAACCCAAGTAGACCAGCTCTTTCTTGAATAACTCACACTTCAACTCCTCCACTCGCAACCTTCTAAGAACCATCTCCACATGCTTGAGGTGTTCTACTGTCTTACTGAAAATTAATATGTCATCAAGATATACTACCACAAAGATCCCTATGAAATCCTTAAGCACTTCATTCATGAGTCTCATGAACGTGCTAGGGGCATTTGAGATGCCAAATGGCATCACTTTCCACTCATATAACCCATCATTTGTCTTAAAAGTTTTCTTCCACTCATCACCATCCTTAATTCTAATCTGATGGTATCCACTCTTGAGATCCAACTTTGTGAAGAACTGAGCACCTCCAAGACAATCCATCAATTCTTCAATTCTAGGAATAGGAAACCTATACCTAATGGTGATCCTATTTATTTCCTTGGAATCAGTACAAAGTCTCCACTTACCTTCGTTCTTTGTTGCAAAAACCACTGGCATCGCACATGGGCTGATGCTCTTTTGAATCAATCCTTGATCCAATAATTATTGCACTTGCCTAGCTAACTCTAGGTTATGCTCTGGTGTAAGTATGTATTCCGCTTTGTTAGGCAATGAGGCTCCAGGTATGAAGTAAATTTGATGACTTATTGCTCTCTTTGGTGGTAAAGTTTCAGGTGTACCATCACTAACTATACTCTTGTACCTATCAAGCAACTTTTGGACTGCTTCCGGTAGGACTATCTTTTCATCCTTATCTTCCTCTTTAGGTTGCAACACAACTACATATCCTTCATTCCCTTGGTGTAGGTCCTTAAGAAACTCCTTACCACTACTCAACATTATTTTAGGTTTCTTGGACTATCCTTCATCTTCTTCTGACAGTGACTGTAGCTTGAAGGTTCTTCCATCCTTTTTGAATGAAATAGTATTCTCTTTCCCATCATACATAACACTGATGTCATACTACCATGGTCTACCTAGTGGTAGATGGAATGAATCCATGGGTAATACATCACAAACTAACTTGTCTTTATAACCTCCAATGGAGAACTCCACCGTTACTTGCTCATTCACTAAAACACTCTGCCCTTTGTTCAACCATGTGACCTTGTAGGGGTTATTGTGGGGTACCTTCTTCAATTTCAGTTTTGCTACTACCTCCTCTGAGATTATATTATATGTTGAACCTGAGTCTACTATGACCTTGCACACTTTTCCAAGTATCTTGCATCTTACCCTAAATAGATCTCTCCTCTGTTTTTGTTCCTCCTTAACCAGTTGTCTGATCAAAACCCTATTGAACATTATATTTTCTCGTACTCAGATTCTATATGACCAATCTCAGATGCTTTAGGACTCATGGTGTCCTCTTGTGCATAAGCCACTCTCTTTTCATTGCTTGATGAGGAAGCTTTCTCTAGAAACCTATAAGCAGGGTGACCTATTTGATTACAATGGTAACACTTCATGTTTGCAAAATAAGAATTGCTCCTGCCTACTCTTCCTCTGTTTGAACCTCCTTGAGGTCCTCTACCTCTGTTATATCCTCCTCTAGAAGATGTTTCACCTCCATGCTTAGTGAGTTTAGACTCACCTAGATTTCTTTGGTCACTACCTCTTCTTTGGTAGCCACCATGCTATCCTATTTGATCTCTTTAATCTCTGCCTTTGCCTCTACCCTTAGAAGCCCGATCTTTCTTCCTCTTGTTCCTTTCCTCAATCTTGTTAGCCAACTGATAACATTGGTGTACTTTCTTAGGACTTAGTAGAGCCATCTCCTCTTGGATATTCCACTTCAAACCATTAAGGTACCTAGCCACCTTGAGGCTCTCATCCTCTGTCACATTAGATCTCATGAAAAGTTTTTGAAATTCCTTAGTGTAAGTGTTTACATCTTGGTCTTTCTACCTCATCATTTTCCTCTTCTTATCCAATTGAATCTCATAGTCATCTGACATGTAGGCTTCTTTCACCTTGGCCACCATTCCTTTCCAAGTTGATATGGGTTGTTTGCCTTCTTTTTCCCTCTCTATCTGAATGAATTTCCACCATCTCAAGGTTCATCCTCTCAATCTTGACTTAGCGACCTTCACCTTCTGTGATTCAGTGACTCCATCACACTCAAAATGATTTTCCATGCCTTCTATCTAGTCCATGACTAAATCAGGTTCCATTTTAATACTAAACAGTGGTATGCCTTCAAGTCCTTTCCCACTCAAAGCTTTCAATTCCTTCAAGAAAGGATCCTCCTTCAAAATAGGGTCAGGTGTAGGGGTCTTATCTTCCTCTGCAATCTCTTCTTCTTTTGGTATCCTTCCCTCAAACTATGCACTCCTCACTGCTGCCTCAATTTGGGCTATTCTTTCCGTCAATTGTTTATTGTCTTCTTCTTCCTCTTAAACCATCTTAGCTAGTTCTACATTTTTCACCATGGTTAAATAATCACTGGACTCAACCTCTGACATATAAGATGCTTCCCAAATCTTTTACTAGCTCTAATACCAATCTGATAGGGAGTGGGGTTGGAGGAATCAATCACTGATTCCTGCTCTAGGCCTATCCTTGTAAGACCTCCTTGGTGCTTTTCTTCACCAATCTAACCTATAGGTCCCTAATCATGACTAGGTGCCCCTATTTTTTTCTGACCAACCCCTCTTCTATCACAAACTCCAACCACCAAGTCCACCTTGGTTCATTGCCACAACTCTTCCATTGGCCCTTACTCTTCTTTAAAGAACAAATTCTCTCCACATTCAACTTGATAACTTGCAGAGGTGTAACAAATTTAAAAATCTTCAAGGGACTCTATCTAGGGTTCTTGTACCTCCTCAAGACTCCCCTTAACCATTGCTTTCACAAATCCCTTCCTAGGGTTTAAAAAGGCTACAAGCCTTGAGCCCCCAATTAGGCCTCTGAACAGAGACAAAGTGCAATTTTATCCTAAACACACTAAATGACCTGGGTTCTTTGCTTGGGATTGGTGGTCCCTATGTCCACACCTTGAAGATTTTTAGGGTTTTAGAATAGCACTTCCTATACACTACTCAAACACAGAAATGGACAAAAAGCTAGGGTTTCTAAGCTTTCTCAGGCTGATTTTAGACTGTCAAATATTTCTCCCTCCAAATGACTTGTTAGAACCTCCTCCTAACCTCCAAGAAATAGCTAAGACCCTCAATAAAATTCACAAGAAATAATTTCTTGAATATCTTAATTCCCTTGCAAGTTATAAGGCTTTTACTCCAAGTCTTCCCTAACCGGACCCTGCCTAGGTCGCCTAGGGCAAGACATTACCTGCAACACCTGCACTGCCACAAACCCTACAAGCTACCATATTTACACTAAGGGATCCTAGACACTAATCCTAAAGGTCCATACAATTTTTACGATGGGAAAGTGCTCTAAAGTTCCATTATTTCAAAACTGCCTGTTACAGGCCAGAAAAAGATAGTAATCAAACTATGTACAAATGAAAGATGAAAATGATTTACAAAGAAAAAAATATTGGTGAAATAAGCTTTCACAATGTTGACACTACATTCTACAAACAAAATAATAGTAAATCTACTCCATTAAAGCTCAATATGATAACAAAACACATGAAACTGTCTTTTTGAACGCTGTTTTCCTCAGCTTCTCAAATGTCACTTCAACAATAAAAATTATAACCCCATTCCATGGTTGAGGTATGCCTTAAATAGGCCTTCAAAACAATTTATTTTCTTTGATCGAGCCTTTTAGATGACCTAAAGCAGAGATTATAAAACCCACTGTGTTTTGCAAACTTTGGCAACGTTTTTACCATTCAACAAAGTGAGCCTCTACACTCATTGAAATCTTGAAAAAATATTTCCCAAAGACCAAAAAAATCCTAAGCACCCAACACAATGGTGAACATGACCTTATGAAAAGCAAAATCAAACTAACCCTCTAGGTTTCTTCTTTACCTAGAAAACTGCCACTTGCTCCTTAAGTGCTCCTGCACCAATGATTTTGGAGAATTTGGTCCAAAGTGACCTATGTTTCTTTTGAGATATTGTTTGTAAGAAGTTAAAGGGTGTTTGAAAATATAATTGGTTAGTGGGTTTGAGATTGGATCTGAGAGTTTTGGTCCAAAAACTAGGTCTATAGACCAATAAGGGAATTTGAGTGAATTTGTGAAAAGTTGGAGAGATAGGTTTAAAAGGGTTGAAAAGTTATTTCTAAAGGCTTGAATTGTTATTGTAAGTTTATTTTCTCCCTACTCTACACCAAAATTTATTGCTTCCCTCAAACATTTATAATTCAAGCAACATAATCCCTTCATAGTCCAAATTACAAAAGGGAAACAATATTTGACAACCTGTTACCCAGATATCATGTTGGTTATGAGCATTCTGTCTATGGAATCAGGATCATGTAGGGAAATTATACAATAACCTCTTTGATTTTTTGTTATCTCAAAGTCATTTTTCATGGTGTCCAATTTTGACTTGATGGAAAAAGTGTCAATTGCGAGCAATGTAAAGTTGCAAAGTGGTGCAAATTTCATTCTGCAACTCGTGTGATCAAATACACTTTTCCAACACATCATAATGGGTGAATTTATGCTAAGAATGGTCCTCTTTCACACCTAAACATGTGGAATCACTTTGAGCTACATTCAATTGGATTGATCCCTTAAGAGTCCAAAGTGTAAAAGGGCAACAATCTTTGACGATATATTACTCAAAAATTGTGATGCTTAAGAACTCTTTTTCTGAGTCTACATGATCACATTAGGTCCCTTTATAGTAATATCTCTCATTTTTTGTTATCTTGGAGTCATTTTCCCGTGGTGTCAAGTTTTCACTTGATGGAAAAAGTGTCAAATGCAAGCAGTGTAAAGTTGCAAAGTGGTGCAATTTTTTTTCTATAACTCATGTGATCAAATGAACTATTCCAATGCATCTGGATGGGTACATTTACACTAGGCATGGTCCTCTTTCAGAACCAAACAAGCAGAATCACTTCAAGGTACGTTCAACTGGTTCGATCCCTTAAGGGTCCAAAGTATAAAAGGGAAGCAATATTTGACAAGCTATTACTTGGAAACTGTGATGCTTATGAAAGATTCTTCTAAGTCTATGAGATCATGTTGGGCCCCTCTACAATAACCTCTCTTAGTTTTTGTTATCTCATAATGGTTTTCCCGTTGTGTCCATTTTTCACTTAATGAAAAAAGTGTCAAATGGAAGCACTGCAAATTTGCAAAGTGGTGTAACTTTTGTTCTAGAACTTATGTGACCAAACAGACTATTCCAATGTGTCTGAATAGGTATTTTTATACTAGGATTGTTACTCTTTTGCACTGAAACATGTAGAATCACTCCAAGCTATGTTCAACCAGATTGATCCCTTAAGAGTCCAAAGTACAAAATAGCTGCAAACTTCAGCATGTTGTTACTCAGATACCATGATGCTTAGAAACTTCTCATCTAAGCCTATGGGATCATGTTGGGCCCCTCTACAATAATCTCTCTCATTTTTCACTATCTCAGTGGAATTTTCTCGTGGTGTCAAATTTTTACTTGGGGAAAAAGTTGTCAAATGCAAGTAGTTGAAAGTTGTAAAGTGGTACAAATTTTGTTTTGCAACTCGTGTGACCAAATGGACTATTCCAACACATCTGAATAAGTATGTTTATGGTATGCATGGTCCTCTTTCACAACCAAGCTATGTTCAAACAAATCAATCCCTTAAGAGTCCAAAGTGCAAAATGGTTGCAAACTTCAACATGCTATTACTCAAATACTGTGATGCTTAGAAACTTATCATCTGAGCCTATCAAATCAAGTTGGGCCCTTCTACTGTAATAACCTCTCTTGGTTTTCACTATCTCAGAGGAATTTTCCTGTGGTGCTGAATTTTTATTTGGAGAAAAGGTTGTCAAATGTAAGTAGTTGAAAGTTGAAAAGTGGTGCAACTTTCATTTTGCAACTCATGTCACTAAATGGACTATTCTAACACATTTAAATAGGTATTTTTACACTAGGAATGGTCCTCTTTCACACCCAAACATGTAGAATCACTCTGAGCTACGTTCAACCGAATCAATCCCTTAAGAGTCCAAAGTGTAAAATAGTTGCAAACTTCAGCATATTGTTACTCAGATACTATGATGCTTAGAAACTTCTTGTATAATGATATGTGATTGTCTTGGGCCCCTATACAATAACCTCTCTCGATTTTCACTATCTCATAAGCATTTTCCCATGCTGACAAATTTTCACTTGGGAATTTTTTTTTCAAATGGAAGTAGTTGAAAGTTGCAAAGTTCTGCAACTTTTGTTCTGTAACTTGTGTGACAAAACAAACTATTCCAATGTGTTAGAATAGGTACGTTTATGCTAGGCATGGTCTTCTTTTACACCCAAACATGCAAAATCGCTTTGAGCTACATTCAGTCGGATCAATCCCTTGAGAGTCCAAAGTACAAAATGATTGTAATCTTCAACATGTTGTTACTCGAATATCATGATGCTTACAAAAAAGAATTCTGCTCCTATGGGATTGCATTGTGCCCCTCTACAATAAACTCTCTCAGTTTTCACTATCTCGAAGGCATTTTCCCATGGTGCCAAATTTTCATTTGGAAAAAAAGTTGTCAAATGCAAGTAGTTGAAAATTGCAAAGTGGTGCAACTTTTGTTCTACAACTTATTTGACCAAAAAAACTATTCCAAGGCATCTGGATGGGTAATTTTACACTAGGAATGGTCTTTTCTCACATCCAAATATGTTGAATCTCTCCAAGCTACATTCAACCGACTCGATCCCTTAAGGGTCCAAAGTGCAAAAGAAGAACAACCTTTGACAGGCTATTACTTAGAAACTTTGATGCTTACAAACTCTTTGTCTGAGCCTATGAGATCACATTAGGCCCCTCTATAACAAATGTTAGCTTTCTCTTTGTGGTATATTGTTCTTGATAAAAAAACTAATTAGTGCTTTGAATACTTGGTGCTCTTTGTGTTCATTTTGGCATACTCAGTATTTTGGTGATCATGCTTTGGGTTGATGTATTTGGGTGCATTTATTCTTCACATAATGTGGTACTGATAATGTTAAGTTTTATGTGGAGATAAAATTTATTCAAGTGGTATTAGTTTTCAAGTGATATCATGGAATAGTTGAATTCATCTTGATAGATTGGTCCTTCTTTATTATACAACAGGTATATTATGTTAGTTGACCATTGACAAAATTCACTATGTCTTCATTGAAATTCTATTGGTGATCTTCATGGTTGTCTCACAATTCTTTGATTAGTGTGGTGCACATGTTAACATACTATACATATATTTCACAAGGCTTATTGCATTCTACATAAGGTGGGGTTTTTTGTACTGTTACTCAATCAATCTTGTATCCTTGAGTTGGCTACTATAGATTCATAAGCAATAGTATTGCTTAGAATTTTCATATCATTTCTTGAAAAAAGTATTTCACCATTCTTGGGCCTTCACATGTTATATGGATTCACATTTATTTATATTTTGGAATATGTTTTCTTGTGATATAAGTTGGTTAGCATTAAGAGATTTCTATTTGTTTTTAAAGTGCTTTAGCACTTAAAGGCTGACACATTGTGGTTATCACTTATGAAGTGATTGACAAGGTGGAATGTATTTGAATATTGATTTTGTTTGAGGCTTACTAATGGCACAAAATTAACAAAGTTTTTTGGAGACTTGTTTGCATATGTATTATCTTTTTCTTACTTGGCAGTGATAGTATTATTGTTTAATAAGAATTTTGGCTCTGTTGACTTTGAAAACATGTGTGGTCCATGATTTGGCACTCATTGAACGTTTCATTGTGTCAGTGACATGGAATTCAAAATGATTGTAATATGATTTACTTTGAATTTAAAGTCTCATTCATTTTGTTTTGGAGTTTCGATGAAGGGAAAAATAGGGTAAACAAAAAGAACTAAACCCTAGTGCCGCCATGATTGAATAACAATTGCATATTGAGCAAGGTTGTTGTGGCATTCTAACTTGGTTTTCAGTTATGTTGGTTTTTGACGGATGGCAAGATAGTTGGTGGTCTTCACTTGAGTTGGAAGAGGTAGTTTGGGTAGTTTTCATGAAGAACTATAGAGATTTTGATTACAAGTTAAATCCACCATGACAGAGGTAATATCTATGCATTATGTTTGAGTTTTCAAAGGTAAATCTCGTAAATGAGAAGTAAAAGAGGAAAAATTTGTTTTAGTTTTGAATAAACTTCTTAACTAATATGAAACTACCTTGAACTCGAGTGTAAACTCAAGGGTTTCATCTCACAGTAGCATTTCATCTTCATAGCATTCATGTTTTCTTAAAAATCCTTGATTGGCATCATGATCAAATATTATGTTTCTTACCAGTTCAAAAAACTTTGGTTATTGAATGTTGTTTTTTCTTGACAAAGATGTATAACCATTTCACAAACATTGTTTATATGTATCTCTACAAAAACACAAAAAGGTGTGTGATGTGAAGAGAGGAAATTGCCTGGACAAAGTATTGCTTATTGTGAAATCATTTTGTAAAAAGAGAAGAGTGGGCTCATATTGTTTTTATCTTTGATTTTATTATAGAGATTATGTTTTGAGTTCAGCATTATTACAAAATCAATTTGTATCCTATTGTAATTTTATGACTACAAAGAATGATTATAGTTATAGGGTTCTGATGGGTTGCAATATTTTGAATGTTTGATGAAGTTGGTGCTCTACATTGTTACAGAGTTCGTGCTCTTTGATTCATAAAAAGGAAATTTTAGCGAGTGGTTTTTTATACCCCAAGAGGGTTTTTCCACTCAGAAAATCTCATGTTATGTGATTTTATTTTTCTCTCATTTTGTTTTATGTTATGTGCTCATTTAGTCAATGCTCTGATACATTTAGTATGCTCAAAAGTTTCTTATTTCAAAAGGTTGTCATACAAAGTTAAAAATTCTCCTGTTAAGCAAATTAAAAGTGCATTGTACAAAGTTGTTGTTCTATTACAAAAGCACATACAATATTTTTCACACTTTAATTGAATAATATCATATGATGCTTTTGACATGAGTTGTAAATGTTAATCAAGTTTAATGTAAATTTGATTTTAAATGTTGATGTACACTTGCGTAAACAAGTCTACCGCATTGAGTTTAACTTTGTAAAATAATTCGTTGTGCCTTCAAAGTCAAAAATTTAAAAATTACTTCAATCTGATTCACCCCCCCCTCTCAGAGTGAATCCACTTCCAACAAGTGGTATCAGATTGTAGGGTCTTGCATTAGGTTTCATACCTAGGATTGATTCTGGTCTTGAAAGTTTTTCATTATGGCACATGCACCTGAAGGATCATCCATTACAAAAGCACCTTTGTTTGATGGTACTAATTATGTGTTTTGGAAAATCAAAATGGAAACATATCTGATTTCTCTAGACTTTGATGTCTGGAACTTACTATGCAATAAATATGTTGTACCTGATGTCATACCTACAGATCATGATGAGAAAAGAAAAAATGAAATGAATACAAGAGCTAAACATGCTTTGTTGTGTGGTTTGACAAAAGATGTGTTTGTCAAATTCATGCATTGTAAATCTGCATATGAAATATGGGAAAAGTTTGAAAACATTTATCAAGGAGATGAAAAAGTTAAGCAATCTAAAATTCTTACTCTTAAGAGTCAATTTCAGGAAATGAGAATGAAGGACGATGGAAATATTGCTAATTATTTCTTAATGATAGATGAAGTTGTAAACGTGAGAAGAGGTCTAGGTGAAACAATTGCAGGGTCTGATATTGTTCAAAAAGTAATAAGAACTTTGTATCCTAAATTTGAGTCTAAAGTTTCTACTCTTGAAGAAAAGAAGCGTTTTGAATCACTTACTGTGGATAATTTTCAAGGAATATTAACAACATATGAAATGAGGATAGGAAGCACTGCTTCAACTTCTAAGGAGACTGCTTTTAAAGTAGAAAAGAAAGAAGACTTAGATAGTGAATCTAAACTATATGATACCTTAGAAGCTATTTTGGTAAGAAAGTTGACAAATAAATATAAAGGAAAAGTGCCTTTAAAATGTTTTAATTATGGAAAAGTTGGTCATTTTGCAGCTAAATGTTCTTATCCAGAGCAAACTAATGATGATGAGAAAATAGAAAAAAAAGTTCAAGAAAAAGTCTTGGAATCCTAAAGAGAAATTTAACAATAGTCTCAAAAAGAAAAAGAGTCTCTTTAGCAAAAAAGAATCTGATGTTGAGACAGATGAGTCCTTAAATGAAGAAGATGAAACTTTATTCATGGCTGAAATTTCTATACAAAAGAATCCAAACAATCAGTCAAAAAGTCAAACAAAAGATCAATTTGAATTAGAAGTGAGTCTTGAAGGTGAATTACTTTGTTCTCTACAACAAATCAAAAAATTAAAGAAACAAGTTGCTTCACATGAGAAAAGTCCAAATAAGATAATTACACCTTTACAAATTGAACTTGATGATTCTAGGAGAACTGTAGACAATCTTAAATCAGTTCTTGTAGACAAAGATAAGGAAATTCAGAGGCTTGAAATGGAAGTAATCACACTTAAGAAACAATTAGAAGGTTATGGAAGTACTCTGCGTTTAAATGACTTGCTTGGAAAGCAAAAATAACAGGACATGACTGGTATTGGTTTGAGTACTAGTGAATGTTCAAATCAAAACTTCAAAATAGTTGATAAGAAGAAATCTTTTGAGCATAAAAGAAATAATATTAGATTCAATGCATTCTTTCATGGTTATTGTTTCTATTGCAATAGATTTGGGCATAAGGTGAACAGATGGAGATTTATACTATCTAGAACACCTAGATTTTGTCACAAACGGTTCTTTGGTTTTCCAAATACAATCGGATGTTTCAAATGCAATACTATTGGTCATGCATCCAAACAATGCAAACAAAATAAACCAAACTTACAAAAAGTGTGGAGACCCAAGTTTGTTCCAAGTCTAGAGCAATCTATGCTAGTACAAACTACCTTTCTCTCCAAGAAGAAGGCATTTTGGGTGTTGGATAGTGGTTGTTCAAACCACATGACTGGTGATAAAGACAAGTTCTTGAAACTTGAAGATTATGGAGGATTTGTCAAGGTATTCAGATAAAAGGTAAAGGTTCTCTACTTCTAAATGATGACACACCAATCTATGATGTATATTACATAGAAGGATTGAAATGTAATATTTTAAGTGTTAGTCAATTTTTTGATAATGGATATCATGTTTCATTTGGTGCACAAGGTTGTGAAATAGAAAACAACAAATCTGGTAAAATAGTTGCAACAGTTTTGAGAACTTCTAGAAACATTTACAATCTTCTTGATTCTTCTAATCATGAAAGCAATGAAGGTATATTTCTTATGGGTTGAGTGGAAGAAAAATAGTTATGGCATAAATGTTTAGGGCATATAAACTTTGACAATTTGGTTAGAATAAGTAAAAACCATAATGTAAGAGGCTTGCCTATATTGAGTAAACCAGAAAATACAGTGTGTAAAGAATGTCTTAACGGAAAATAAACTAAAGTGAGTTTTAAATCTAAAGAACATGCATCTACAAAGCCATTGCAGCTTGTACACACTGTTCTTTATGGTCCTACTAAGACTAGGTCAATAAATGGTGAAGAATACTTCATGCTATTTGTAGATGACTACACAAGAATGGATTGGGTAACTTTTATCAAACATAAATCTGAAGCTTTTGAGAGATTTAAAAAATTTCATAAGATGGTTGAGAAAGAGTCTAATATGAAACTCAAATTCTTAAGATTAGATAAGGGAGGTGAATTTACATATCAAGAATTCATTGATTATTGTGAACATGGCATAAAAGGACAATATGCTGTTGCCATAACACCTCAACAGAATAGGGTTGTAGAGAGGAAAAACAAAATAGTGAAAGAAATGGCTAGAACAATGTTAGATGAAGCCAAGATGCCTAGTATGTACTGGAAAGAAGTTGTTCACACAACTATTTACATTCTAAATAGAGTACAAATAAGGGTAAAATCCAGTTTCACTCCATATGAGCTTTGGTATGGTAAATCTGCTTCTATTAATTACTTTAGAATATTTGGCTATAAATGTTGTATTAAAAGAGATGATGAAAATTTAGGAAGCTTTCAGTCAAAATATGATGAAGGTATATTTTTAGGATATTCTACTTATAGAAAAGCCTATAAATGCTTCAATGAAAGGTTGAATAAGATTGTTGAGTCTATTAATGCGAAATTTGATGAAAGATTGCTCCTAGATTCTGATTATGTGCAGGATGATGAAGAGGAATTTGTGGTAGATTCAAATATCACTCCCAAAAATTTTGTAGTAGATGAATCACAAGAGGAGGATATCTCAAGTTCCAAAGCAATACCTCATAAAACTCCTTCCAAAATTGTTGCAAAAAATCATCCTAAAGATCTAATAATTTGAGATAAACATGCAGGAATCTTAACAAGAAGAAAGGAAAAACTTGAGGAACAAGCTGAAGTTGTTGAGCATTTTTTCTTAATAACTGAATTTGAGCCTAAAATTGTTAATGATGCTTGAAGAGATGATTTTTGGTTGAAAGCTATGCAGGAAGAAATCAAATAGATCGAGAAGAAGAAAAATTGGGAACTAGTCCCAAGACTAGATGATAAAAATGTTATTAGTGGCAAATGGATTTTTTGAAATAAACTGAACGAAAGTGGTAAAGTAGTGAGAAAAAAAGCACATTTTGTGTGCAAAGGATATGCACAATAGGAAGGTATAGATTTTAGTGAAACTTATGCACCTATTGCTTGTATTGAATCTATTAGAATTTTCTTAGCATATTCTTGCTTAAATAAAAAAATTAAGGTGTACCAAATGGATGTTAAAACTACATTCTTGAATGGTTATCTTGATGAGGAAGTTTTTATGGAACAACCAGAAAGATTTGTTGTACAAGATAAATCTGATCATGTGTATAGATTGAAAAAGGCCTTGTACGGTCTCAAACAAGCTCCTAGAGCTTGGTATGCTATATTGGATGCACACCTAATAGGAAATGGTTTCAAAAGAGGTGGTGTGGACAATAATCTTTATGTCAAACAAGAAGGTAATGATATACTAGTTGTTGAGGTATATGTAGATGATATAATCTTTGGTTGCAACAATGATGCCTTATCAAAGAAGTTTTCAAAGATTATGGAGTCAAAATTTGAAATGTCAATGTTAGGAAAACTAAAATTCTTTATTGGTATCCAAGTTTTACAGCTTGAACAGGGAATATTTTTATCACAAACAAAATATGCACAAGAAATGTTAAAAAGGTTTCAAATGGATGACTTCCATCCAGTAAGTACACCAATGGTGACTGGCTGTAAGTTATCTAAACCTGATGATTCTTCTAATTTTGATCAATTTGAATAAAGATCAATGATTACCAGCTTGTTATATTTAACTACCTCCAGACCAAATTTAATGCAAGTTGTTTGTTTGGTCTCAGGATTCCAATCTGCACCCAAACAGTCCCATCTTACTATTGTCAAAAGAATATTTAAGTATATCTAGGGTACTCATGAATATGGTCTTTGGTATTCTATGGGTAATGATTTTACTTTAATGGATTTTACTGATGCTAATTGGGATGGTTGTTTTGATGATAGAAAAACCACCAGTGGTGCAACTTTTTATCTTGGTGATCGTCTTGTTTCTTGGCATAGAAAAAAGCAAGATTCAGTTTCATTATCAACAACAGAAGCTGAATCTATTGCAGCCACATCTTGCTACACTCAACTTCTTTGGATGGCTCAAACACTTTTAGACATGGGTATTGATGTTACTAAACCTATTTCCATATTTTGTGATAACTCCACTATGATTAACTTATCAAAGAATCATGTTATGCACTCTAGAACCAAACATATTGCAATTAAATTTCATTTTATGAGAGAAAAGGTTTTGGAAAATGAGGTTATTGTGCAATATGTACCAACTCAAGCATAAGTGGTAGATATTTTTACTAAGCCTTTGGCTAAACAATTTTTTGAAAGACTTCGGTCTCGATTGGGAATTATCTCTCAATCACTATTGTCTCGATGTTCCATCATTTCTTTAGGGGGAGCTTCTTAGCTCTCCTAGTGGCTTCTTGCTGCTTTTGTGATGTATTTGTTACTTCTTTGCTATATTTGCAGCTGGAAAAGTTATTGGTTTTCGATGTTTCCCTCTGTACCCTTTGTCCTTGAGACAAAAAGGGGGAGAAAGCATTATGATATGAGCATTTTGTTATCAGTATTCAATTGGTTGGTGCAATTTTTTTTTTGAGCATTCTATTATGAGTACTCAATTGATTGAGGGTTAGTGATCATATTGAATTAAGATGGTTGCAGATGGTTTTTACCATCAAGGACAAAGGGGGAGTTTGTTGGCTTTCTCTTTGTGGTATATTGTCCTTGATGAAAAAATTGATTAGTGCTTTGAATACTTGGTGCTCTTTGTGTTCATTTTTGCATACTCAGTATTTTGGTGATCATTCTTTGGGTGCATTTATTCATCACATAATGTGGTATTGATCATGTTAAGCTTTATGTGCAGATAAAAGTTATTCAGGTGGTATTAGTTTTCAAGTGATATCATGAAAGAGTTGAATTCATCTTGATAGATTGGTCTTTCTTTATTATACAACAGGTATATTGTTTCAGTTGATCATTTTTGTTCATGGCATCATTAACAAGATCCACTTTCTTCATTGAAATTCTATTGGTGATCTTCATGGTTGTCTCACAATTCTTTGATTAGTGTGGTGCACATATTAACATCCTATACATATATTTCACAAGGATTATTGCATTATACATAAGGTGGAGGTGTTTGTACTGTTACTCAATCAATATTGTATCCTTGAGTTGGCTACTATAGCTTCATAAGCAATAGTATTTCTTCAAATTTTCATATCATTTCTTATAAAAAGTATTTCACCATTCTTGGGCCTTCACATGTTATATGGATTCACATTTATTTATATTTTGGCATATGTTTTCTTATGATATAAGTTGGTCAACATTAAGAGATTTCTATTTGTTTTTAAATTCTTAAAGGCCGGGTTATCACTTATGAAGTGATTCACATGTTATATGGATTCACATTTATATGGATTGTCAGTATATGTATTATGTTTTGCTTACTTGGCAGTGACAATATTATTGTTTAACAAGAATGTTGGCTCTGTTGACTTGGAAAACATGTGTGGTCTATGATTTGGCACTCATTTAATGTTTCATTGTGTTAGTGACATGGAATTCAAAATGATTGTAATATGATTTACTTTGAATTTAAAGTCTCATTCATTTTGTTTTGGAGTTTCGATGAAGGGAAAAATAGGATAAACAAAAAGAACTAAACCCTAGTGCCACCATGCTGGAATTAAAATTGCATGTTGAGCAAGGTTGTTGTGGCATTCTAACTTGGTTTTTAGTTATGTTGGTTTTAGATGGATGGCAAGATAGTTGGTGGTCTTTGCTTGAGTTGGAAGCGGTAGTTTGGGCAGTTTTCATGAAGAACTTCAAAGATTTTGATTGTAGGTTAAATCCACCATGACAAAGGTAATATCTATGCATTATGTTTTATTTTTCAAAGGTAAATTTGGTAAATGAAAAGTAAAAGAGGAAAACTTTGTTTTAGTTTCGAATAAACTTCTTAACGAATATGAAACTACCTTGAACCCAAGTGTAAACTCAAGTGTTTCATCTCATAGTGGCATTTCATCTTCATATCATTGATTTTTTCTTAAAAATCCTTGATTGGCATCATGATCAAATATTATGTTTCTTACCAATTCAAAAAACTCTGGTTATTGAATGCGGTTTTTTCTTGACAAAGATGTATAATCGTTTCACAAACATTGTATATGTGTATCTCTACAAAAACACAAAAAAGTGTGTGATATGAAGAGAGGAAATTGTCTAGACAAAGTATTTCTTATTGTGAAATCATTTTGTAAAAAGAGAAGAGTAGGCTCATATTGTTTTTATCTCTAATTTTATTATAGAGATTATGTTTTGAGTTGAGCATTATTACAAAATCATTTTGTATGATATTGTAATTTTATGACTGCAAAGAATGATTGCAGTTATAAGGTCCTGATGGGTTGCCATATTTTGAATGTTTGAAGAAGTTGGTGCTTCAGAAAGATTATGGGAGTTGGTGCTCTACATTGTTATAGAGTTGGTCATCTTTGATTAATAAAAGGAAAATTTTAGTGAGTGGTTTTTTATACCCCAAGAGGGTTTTTCCACTTAGGAAATCTCGTGTTATGTGATTTTATTTGTCTCTCATTTTGTTTTATGTTATGTGCTCATTCAGTCAATGCTCTAATACTTTTAGTATGCTCAAAAGTTTCTTATTTCAAAAGGTTGTCATGCAATGTTAAGAAGTCTTCTGTTAAGAAAATTAAAAGTGCATTGGGAAAAGTTGTATTACAAAAGCACATACAAGATTGTTCACACTTTAATTGAACAATATCATATGATGATTTTTACATGAGTTGTAAATGTTAATAAAGTTTCATGTCAATCTGATTTTAAATGTTGATGTACACTTGCATAAACAAGTTTTCCACATTGAGTTTAAATTTGTAAAAACTTTCGTTGTGCCTTCAAAGTCAAAAATTTAAAAACTGCTTCACTTCGATTCACCCCCCCCTCTCAGAGTGAATCCACTTCCAACAACAATGTGGTGTAACTTTTGTTTTTCAATTCATTTGACCAAACAAACTACTCCAATGCATCCTAATACGTACGTTTATGCTAGTCATGGTCCTCTTTAGGAATAAAACACTACTTCATCTACTGAATATTATGTTTTGCAAGTGTTATGAATATTATGTATTATTTGCTTAATTGAGTTGTTCTAATCAAAGGATTAAATATATTGAAATCTTTTTATGAATCATTTCATTGAATACCAATTGAAAACATGTTTTTTTAATTTTAGATAAATAATTTCATGGATTTCTTTGGATTAAACTGAACTAAGATATGTAAGAACAAGGGAGCATTAAAAAATACATTTCTCAAGGATATTAAATAAGCCTTCTTAATGCAGGGGCACCAAATGCATTTTGTGTTAATGTTGTCAAATGAGGTCTTTTGATAGTTTTAGGCGTGTTTAAGTTTTTTTGAATTCTATAAGGTCCTGATAGACCATGTATTAATAGGTAATTAAGAGTCATTGAGTTTATATTATCACATTTTTGCAAAATTGTCAAAAGTGCAATATTGAAAAGTTGTAAAAGTGCAAAAATAATGTAAAATTGAGGAAGCCCAATGGTCATGGGAATTCAAAGGGTAGTTAGAACAGTTGTAATAGGTTTTTAAGGTTTAAAATATGTTGGTAACTTGATGGATGAAGGTTGTTGGAGGTTTTTCAGAAAGATTGAATAATAAAGCTCATGTTTTCATTAAAATTCTATATCTTTTCTATTGAATATTGTTGTTGCAGAGTAGTTGCACGACCTGTACACTCTAATGGTGACTCTAAATTGATTTGAATTTTTGTTTAAGTTTCTTATATATCATTTTGACTAAGTTTGAGGCATTCCCATTGGGGTTGTAGAATCTTATTGAGTTTTCCTTGTAGGTGGGTCTGAAACTCCAATTTTAAGGTTTTGAAGGCATAAAAAATGTGATTATGGCTCATTCCACTGACTATAACTCTTGTAGCTAAGTGGAATGGGTACAATATTGTAGGATTTAGTTTATTGAATTGTTTTGGGAGTAGGGGAGGTCATTTAGGGGTCTGGGCATGATGCCTTAGTTGTCAAATTTGAACATTTTGAGTGAAATTTGATGGTTAAAGGTGGGTAGGTGAGGAAAAATATTAGGGAAGAAAATTTTGGTCATATATTAAGAATTGGTAGGACATTTGAACCATGTTTGATGCATTGGTGAAGTGTAAAGAATTTGAGAAATGGGATTTTTAGTAAACCCCTTTGTAGCTTGCTAAAAATGAGGGTTTTGTATAAAGAGGACATAGTGAGTGATTCACTAACTAAAAGTTGTAGGTTTGATGGTTTTATAGATTGTTAAATGAATTTCCATAGTTATTTGGGGATGGAATATTTTTATAGGAGATTTTCTTTATAAATTAGGCGTATTTGGCTTAAGAGGATAATGTAGAAGCATCAGTTTGAGCTATTTGTTCCAAAAGCGTTATATGAGCTTTTCAGATATGTTTGGGTATGCCTTAAAGGGTGTTTGAAAATATCATTGGTTAATGGGCTTGAGAGTGGAGTTGTGAGATAGGTCCAAGAAACTAGGTCTGGAGACCTATGAGGCAAATAGTGAAGTTGTGAAGGGAATCACCCTAGTTAGGGTTTTGGAGATTGAAGGCTTGTTGAAATTAGTTAAATTTGTGATTTTTAATTGAAGGCCTCCCTTCTCTACATCAATTCTCTCCCATTGCAATTTTGGGTGGATTATTACATTCAAAGTATTAGGAATGCTTTTCCATAATCAATGCATTTATTTATAGTTAATCTTTTCTTTTCAATTTGTGCAATTTTGGAATTTGTAACTATACTAGTATTCTTAGAAATATTGAAGTTGTTTAGCATCAATCAATTAATATTCAAGAAAAACCATGAAAGACAACAATGATCAATGTTAGGGCTAACCAATTAATAAGTATACATGTGAATAAGTCAAACATACACATGTGAATAAGGGAAGAAAAAGTACTCAAAAACATGTAAGCCTTGAACTATACACATGAGTACATATTATACACAAATTAGTATGAAGTATATGCATGAATACAAGGTATTCACATGAAAATACATAAGTTGCAAAGTATACATTGGAATACATGTAAGTTGTGAAGTATACACTTGAATACACATAACTCATATCTATTGAACCATGGATTTATATAATAGAAATATAGACACCATCGATAAAAAATATTTGTATTAACCAAATATCCATGTAGGAATACATCAATATATGTCAATATAAGTATAAAATATAGGTACAAAATAGCAATATAGGCTTACAAGAATGGCATATAGGAATACAATGTCAAATATATCCATTTAAAAATATGTACAAAAATGTCATATAAGCATACAACAAAGGGCTCTAGAATCAAAAGTAATCACTCTCCATGCTCTCAAAATTAAATCTTTCCCTTTACTTGTCAATCAGATGGTGATGCATTTGTCACTCATTTATGTTGTAGTATAGGAGTGCTCTTGGTGCTCCTCCTAGGGTTGAGTTCTTGGTCAAGTATTATCTGTTACAATAAGAAGTAAAGACATTAATATATAGAAATTATATTAAAAAATGATATATTTAAACAAATAATAACTTACCACCATATGATGATCACTCTCCATGAGGGAAATATTCAAAATGCCCATGCTGAGGTATGTTGAAGCCTTTTATAAACCATCCAAATAGAAATTAAATTGCAAATCAATAATGGTTTTATTTTTCACTAACTAACATCTATAACAATGAATGCAAATTGAAATTTAGTAAATTTCCTCATACCTCCTCTGTGAGATCCATCAAGGATTCTATAGCAGATGAAACACCAATCTCCATTTCTCTCTAAACATTTAGAGGTGTTTTCACTTGCAATATCTGAAAATAAAACAAAAAACTATTCAATCAAGAAAACTACAATAGTGATCCACGTCATGACTTATAATGTATGAGATAATGAACAAAATTTTGAGTACTTATTAAACTATATATTTTTTACTGTCATGCTTATTATTTTCCCTATTGATATCTTGTTTGAAAGTATCTTTTTTTAGGCTTTTACCCATAGTAGCAAGTTGATGAACCATTTGATAAAATTCTTCCATAGATATGTACGATAACTATGGTGGCATAGAGAATGCAGTGAACTATTTGAAAAAATGCTTCAAAGAAATGGGGTCTCATGGTGATGGAATGCCATTACAAAAAAATGCACTTCACAACATTCCATCACCATAAGACCACATTTCTTTCAGGAATTTTTCCAAACAGTTCATTTCCTTCTCTATGTTATTATTGCTTACTATTATGCTTTGATATAATTTTTTCCAAGCATCCATAGTTTGTTGGAAAGTACCTATTTTAGGCTTTTAGCCATAGCAGAAAGGAAGTGATTAGTTTGATAAAATTCTTTTGTACACATGTATGGAAAATGTGGTATCATAGAAAAGGTGGTGAGCTATTTGAAGAAACTCCTCCAAGAAATGTGGTCTCATGGTGATGGAATGGCATTCCATTACCATGAGACCGCATTTCTTCGAGGAATGTTTTCAAACTACTAATTGTCTCGTCTATGCTATTGCTTACTATTATGCTTTGATATATTTTTTCCAAGCATCCATAGTTTGTTGGAAATAACCCTTTTTAAGCTTTTAGCCATAGCAATGAGGAAATGAACTATTTCATAAAATGCTTTGGTAGACATGTATGGAAAATGTGGTAGCATAGAAAAGGTAGTGAGCTATTTGAAAAAGTGCCTCAAAGAAATTAGGTCTCATGGTTATGGAAATCACCATGAGACTGCATTTCTTTAAGGAATTTTTGCAAACAACTCATTTCCTTGTCTATGTTATTTCTTACTATTATTCTTTCATATATTCCTTCCAAACATCCATAGCACAAAAAATGTAGTGAACTATTCAAAAAGATTCCTTAGTAAAAAGTGGTCTCATGGAATGCCATGACAAGAAAATGCAATTGGAAGCTACTCCTACTTATTACTTATGCTATGTGAAGTAATTGCATCATTGCTTATGTTGACTTTCTAAACAACTATATTGTAGATGAAATTTTTTCATCTATCAACATCTAGTTATTAGTTATGGAATGTGAAGTAATGCTTTGAGTTTGAAAGATGTGCAATGCAATGTAATCAATGATATGAATATAAACTACACAAATCTATTAAGTACAATTTATTAGTTAAACTCTTTATTCTATTACCTACGCGTAGGATTGACTAAATCCACTGGCACTGGGAGGAGTTCTGATGAAACCTAGATAATACTAGCCTATTCAACATCCAAAATCACATATTAAAATACTATTCATAAAACAATGCAATTAACATATAATAAATTTATAATTATTTACTAGTTACATACCTCAACGGTAGGTGCAGTGGAGAAATAAGCATGTGTAGGGCCAGTGTATCCAGTATCAACACTGCAAACCTTAAATTTTATTGAAATCATAAAACTAAATTAGTTAATGTTGCATTTTATAATTGAAATTTGATAAATTAAATTCAATGAACATTCTAACTTTTACCTGACTACCAATGCCATAGGCTCCATGCAAAATGTCAGCTTCCCTAGCTATCTCCATAGTTGGAGATAGATCTCATGTAGCAACCTCCTCAGTGTCAGTGGGATCATATGAACAAGTCACCTTGCAAGATTGACACAAATGGGATTGAATTTAGCCACTCGAAGACTCCGCTCGATGGCATTGCAAAATAGGGTTGGCATGTTGGATGACACTCTAGATCAAAGAGTTGATGGCCTACAAAGTCACTACATCAGCACTCTCCTTCACGATGAAAGGGATAATTATGTGCTCATGAGGTGGCCTAGCGAGAGGTCGTCTCCCTTGCCATGTAGGATCATGTTGTGCACCGGGTCTATCTTGAGTTGACCCCCCACCTCTCCCCTGGAAGTCCCTCATATCAAAATAATTTGGGATTTTGTTCAAGATGAACTCACAGTATAGTTTTCTAAGGAAATACTGTAAGACTTCACAATTGTTGCATGGTGGGTAATAAAAAACCAAGTACCACCTATCCCAAAAAAAGTTCCTAATCTATTGGTGGTGGCACTAATGAATAGAAAACATCTTTGCATTGAGGGTAAGATATGCACTTGTGCCTAAGTCAGTGAATAATGAGCACAAATCACCTTTTGTAATTTTTAAATCTTTTACATCTTTATATGATAATTTATCCTTGTAATAAGCCCTAGTTGCCTACCTCCTATCTTGCTAACTAGTTAATTTTTTGTTGATTGAATCTGCATGTTTTAACATTTCTTTGAGTGAAGTTTCTAGGGTCATTTTTTCCATGGTTGAACCATTTGGATCAGTCGACCTCCTAATTAAATCCTCAATTTGTTTTTTATTGTTCTTAATTTCACTCATTAAGTTTTGCTAAGTCCCAGGAGGATGTTGAGGTATTGGTGGAGGAGATTGTTGTTTTGGTTGATTAACTTGAGGATTTTGTTCCTCTTGTTGTTGTTATGCTTGTTGATGATTTTTGAGGAGCGTTTGTAGGTTGATTAACATCTCCAACAAATTCAAAAAATAAATATAGAAAAACAACATAAAACTAACCAAAAAAACAATCCTTACCTTTCAGACCTCCTCATTGGCATGGTGGCATCCTGGCGATGAAACAACAACAGTTTGATGAAGAATTTTGGAAAATAGCTCCTCCCAGAATGTGAGCATGAAAATTTTTGGTTTTTCCTACAGGTAGGAAAAAAACACAGTTACAAGTTAGAATGATTTCAATTGTTTATTTTTTTTGTTTTTAATAGCTTATAACGCAAGTGTGTTTTAACACACTCACATTATAACACACTTGTGTTATGGGATCATTGTGCCCAAGCCTTAGGCTTGTCACACCAAGCCATAACATGAGCGCATTATAATATGCTCGTGTTATGAACTTTTGAAACACTTTTAAAAATTTAGCCACAAATTGGCTACCGATCTTTTTGCACCAGCCTATATGTTCTTTGCTACAATGTTTTTAGAAAGTTTAGAACTATCCTCATTCCCAAACCACACATAGAACTGGAAGAATGACACAAAGAGAGTGAATAAAAATAAAATAAGAAAATAAGGAAAGAAATCATTTTGGGTCAACATGGAAGAGACATAGGGCACATCTTGATGCCAATCTGTCATCCCAAAAAGGAAAACACAAGACAAATTAAAAGGAAAATGAAAGGAAATAAAAGATAATGAAAAATATTTTGGGTCAACATAAAGAAGACATGAATGTATTGATGCCTTGCATCACCCGGAAAAGGAAAACACAAGAAATGAAAAAAAATGTAAAGAGAAAAGATCAATCAAAAGGAAAATGTATATAACATATAGAAGAATGAAGGTATAAATAGAAGAATTCACATAGAGAGAGAGAGAGAGAAACATAAAAAAAAAACATCGCAGGGGATCACATTATGCACATGAAAGAAAAAAGAAAATGCAAAAGGCTAGTAAGGCATAGGCGAGTCAACCTAAAGCAAGTCATCTGCCTCCCCAATCTCAATTTGTATAAGCTGAAGGTAGATAATGAACCTAAGGGAAAACAACAAATGTCTTACTAGGACAAGACCATCTTCTTTTCCCACACTGAGCAAACAATAATTGCTCGAGGTAGGTGATGAGAAAGATCATGTAATAGTGATAATAGAGTATTCTACAACTATTGCATGATAAGGAAGGTAGATGAGGATAAGGTATGCAATCACTTGATGGAAATTGTTGCCATCAAAGTGAAAGTTTTGCAATATTAACTTGAATGCATGACACTCATCGGTACTGTGTCTAAGAGTGTTATGATATGCATAATGTGGGACTTTTGCATCTTTAGAATAAAGAACTAATCTATTCATAGGTGGTAATGTTATAAATCCTTTGTTAAGAAGCAGTTGTAGTTTTCTTTCACTTTCAGGTGGTGGATGGAGAGGTTGTAAGATTATCCTATCTTTATCCTTGTTATCATTATGATATGATGAGTGTCACTACAATCATCATCATTTGATTATAAATGTCAACCCAAGGCAGTCTCCATGGCAATATGCAAGAGGGGGAAGAAATCATTTGCATGACATGCTTTTTCTACAAACAAAATTGAAAGGAAATGCATGAAATAAATTGCTAGAATCAAATCTAATCTAAGAGATTGTAAATGAAATGCTAGAATTAAATCTATCCTAAGAAACTTGTAAAAAAATACTGGAAATGTAAAGAGCTGGAAATGAAATGACTGTTAAGAAATGAAACTACAAAAAAACTATTATTGCTAAAAAATGAATTCTATTATTTTATAAAACTCATCCTCATTTGATTCCTTGATTACAATGAATTTAAATATAATTCTTATCTTCAACTAATCTGAAAGATGAGCCTTAATTGTCGGGTGATCCCACAATACTAGTTTACAATTTTTGGCCAAATTGGACACTGAAATAGTTTTTTCTACCTAAATCTTCACTTTTAGGCACCTATAGTGCATAACCGTGAGAAATTTAAAAATGATGCAAACTAGTGATTTGTGAAATTTTTTCTTAAGATTTTAAATATATTTTTTTCAAAATTTTTGGAATTAGATTGCACTTCTTTTTCCATCCCCTTTGAAAACTATATTTTTTTAGTAAACAATTTTTTTAAGGAGTGACGCTCACCATATAACCCATTACCTTTTTTTCCATGAAGGATAATTTTTTTTTTTTTAAATTTAGATTTGTAACTATGATATCTAGTGCTTCCAATTTGTTTCATAGTGTTTTATTGAATATTTTTTGCTTAATCAAGTTTCAAAGTTAAACCAATTACAATTCAGACATAGGCAGACTGTATAATACATAAAAAAAATTGTATGTATCAAAATTCATTTTTTTGGTTGGATTAAGGACTTCAATATTTGGTGCACTCATATTTTTCATTTTTTTTATAATATGCTATTTTTTCACATGTGTAGAATAAAGAGCTTGATTTTTAGTGAAAAAACTACATTCGCAAGAAATTAAAAATAAATATAATAATCAAATTAAATTTATTTAAAATAAGGACTACATAAAAAAAAAAAAAATTAAATGAATTCATTTGACCCCCCAAAAGGTAAATCAAAACTGGTTTTTGATCAACATTTTGATAGGTGTAAAGGAGACTCTATTATAGGTACGGTTTAAAACAAGTGGGGTTCTATCCAAAGGGGTTTGATCTAAGGTGGTTAGATCAAATCCTCTTCAATTGGAATCCTTTAAATGAAACTTTTCAAGGCTTAAATCATTATATTTTCTAAAAATATGTGATTTTAGGAAAAATCAAGATCTCCCAAAAATTGTAAACCAACTTTGTGGGATCACCCTATTGTGCAACAACTTGCAAGAAGATAGGAATATGTGTTGAGGGAAAAAGATAAGTCTTTCCTTCATCTTGTTGAGTCAATCTTCTTTGGTCATCCAAAATAAATATGTATATTTTGTAGCACCTAAACAAGCCCCAAAAAGATATTTGACTACTGAAAAAAGTTATGTCTTTCCCTTGTACATTATTAAAGCTCATAAAACAACTCCTAGATGCTTGCAAAAAGGTTCAAACTGCCCAAACCTATCTCCTAGATATGCTCCATTTGTTCTTACAACCCAACAACCTACCTTAGATGCTTTGAATTTCCCCCTAGATGCTCTCAACTACTATCCTCTAATTGTTCATAGAAGTCCAAATTACTCAACCTCTTCATAAATGATCCTTCACTTAGTTTCAAAAATTTCAGAGTATAGAAGCAAACGAATGAAAAAAAATCTAAAAATTTTGAAGCATGGAAGCAAATTTCTGGAGCATCAGACTAGTGAATTTTTCTCTCCAACTACAAACTAGGTTTCTATGAAATATAATATTTTTATTTGACTTCTTGTCTTCAAATCTTTGTCCAAAAATCTCAAGAACACAGATTGTAATTTTCACAATATGATGAAATATTTGACTGTTGCAATTGAAAGTCTCTTACTTTCCTCATCATGCTTAGTCTTGATAAACTTCATAATTAAGAAAAAATAATGTTTTTATTTGGCTAATAGATGAGACATTTTTTTGTCTCATAATCTCCCCCACACCTAAAATATTGCAAGTCCTCCTGCAACTTATAGTGAGCTTTTGGAGCCAATCTTTTCACTTTTATTGCAATTGCTCTGGGGATTTGTTTGGAGGTGCACTAAAGATGTTTCTGTAGATATTCTAGGGATTTTATTGTTATGTTGTATAAAATAAACCTACTTTATTCTACTCTACTTATTGATGTAGAGATCTACGTTACATAAAACCATTAACTGGTTATGGAAAATAACATCATTTTCTCAAAGGATGGATCCATGCATTCAAATTTTTAAAAGAAGAGGAAAACCATGAGAAGAAGATGGCTAAATATTTCAACTCTGATGCTCCTCCTTCCTTTGAAATGAAAACCTTCTCCATAATTTTTTATTCTATTAGATGCATAGGCTGATTAGAAAGATTTCACAATCCTTCCTCACATTTTGTTGCATGCATGATTGGATGCAACTCCTTTTCCTTCAAATATCTGATTGGGAAACTCTCCTTGGACTTTGGAAATGTCCAAATAATAATATTTTTCTTGTTGTGGCTTGAAGTCATGGTCCTCTAGTTGAGGATATTGCACAATATCTGTCATATTTGTATGCAAGAACATCCTCCTTTGGATATGTTGTTTTGGGGGGGTTTCTAAAATAATGAAATAGGGAATTTCAAAAATAATAAACCTAGAAAGCTTGTAAAAGTAATTTTTCTTTTCACTTGTTGTCACTAGATCATCAACAACTCCCTAATGACACTTTTCCTTAACAACAATGCCAAAAATGATGAGTGTCGTTGCAATTCTCATCATTTAATTATAAATGTCAACCCAAGGTGGTGTCCATGGAAATATGCAAGAGGGAGAAGAAATCATTTATGTGACAAATTTTTTCCTCAAACGAAATTGAAAGACAATGCATGAAAGAAATTTATGGAATCAAATCTAATTTAAGAGCTTGTAAATGAAAAGTTGGAATTAAATCTATCCTAAGAAACTTGTAAAAATAAATATTGAAAATGTAAAGAGTTGGAAATAAAATGGCTGCTAAGAAGTGAAACTACAAAATGACTACTATTGCTAAAAAATGAATTCTATTATTTTATAAAACTCTTCCCCATTTTATTCCTTGATTACAATGAATTTATAGAATTCCTATCATCAACTAATCTAAAATATGAGTCTTAATTGTTGTGCAACAACTTGCTAGAAGATAGAAACATGTGTTGAGGGAAAAATATAGGTATTTCTTTCATCTTATTGGGTCAATCTTCTTTATTCATCCAAAATAAATATGTATATTTTACAACCCTTAAACAAGCTCCAAAAAAAAAAAAATTACTGCTAAAAAGGTTATATCTTTCCCTTGTGCATTATTAAAACTCATAAAACAACTCCTAGATGCTTGCTAAAATGTTCAAACTGCCCAAAACTATCTCCTAGATATGCTCCATTTGTTTATACAACCCAACAACCTACCTTAAATACTTTTAATTTCTCCTAGATTCTCTCAACTGTTGTCCCTTAACTACTCATAGAAGCCCAAATTGCTTAACCTCTTCATAAATGATACTTCACTTAGTTTCAAAAAATTTAGAGCATAGAAGCAAAAAAAAGAACAAATTCTAGAAATTCTAGAGCATGGAAGTAAATTTTTGGAGAATCAGACTGGTGAAGTTTTCTCTCCAACCACAAACTGTAATTTCCTGAAATTTAATGGGTTTTTTTCCCTTCTTATTTTTGAATCTCTGTCAAGAATCTCAAGAACCCAAATCATAATTTTCATGATTTGATGAAATATTTGACTGGTGCAACTAAAAATCTCTTACTTTTCTCATAATGCTCAATCTTGATAAACTCCATAATTAAGCAAAATTCATGCTTTTATTTGGATAATAAATTAGACATTTTTTTGTCTTGATCATGATCTATTGGTTGTTCTTTAGGAAGAAGGATATTCAAATCAGGGGGAGAATCCAAGATCATTGTACCATCATTTCAGAGCCTTAGATATTTTCTAGGAGGCTTGTCGTTATGAGAGGGATCTTGATATCCGAATCCTTTTTTATTTTCATTGGTTGGTTTTTGCTCTAAGAGTTGATGGATTTCATGTTGACTTGTTGTGTCACATCCTTGTTTGCTCGAGATGATGAAGCCTTTTCCATATGTTTCTTCAAGGTTCATTGGAGTGTTTGTTATTGTGGACAATGATTTTGGATTACCCAAGGATTCCTCTAACACTTCTAGGTTTTTCACCTAAAAGGAGAGGAATTGGGGCCAAAATTCAAATGTATACACTCAAGATTAATGTACAAGAGATGCAATGTATCAAAATATGATGTCTAAATACAAAAAATTGAAAAAAAATGATTTAATGATGCTAAACCTAAGAAATGTGAAGTGTTGGAAAACACACTATGATATGCAAAAACACCTAAGAATACAAGTAAATGATAAAATAACTAAACATAACTAGAGAGGTCCACCTGAAATATGGAATCTAATGCAAAGAGGCTCTATAATCCTATAGAGTTTACTGGAAATGTTAACTGGGACACTTATGCCAAGCTGGACAACTTAGTCTAGTTTCGAGGAAAATATACTGGAACAAGAATCTACCAACCAGGTATCCAAAAATGCAGAAACCACCTTTCAGGCCTAGAAGTGGGACTAATTCACCATAGATGGCAACTTATTCTGGGCTTGGAGATTTTTGAAAGTTTGGGACAAGTATTTGTAGCTTCTGGTCTACACTTGCTTTTCTAATAGGTGTCCAATCTTGATTCTATAGAAAATGGGCTGAAATGAGTCTCCAAGCTTCAATTAGGGCTTGTTTACTTTGATGGATTGTTGACCACTTTTGGCACCAAACTCTTTAACAAATCTCCATACAAAGTTTGCAAACACACATGCAAAGAGGGTTAAAAGGGTTAAGGGTTAGATTATAGGGGTTTTCCTTGGTCAAACTCCACTTTGGTAATCAAACCCTTGAAAGTGAAATAAAATGAGAAGAGAATTGTAAATATAGATAATATGTAATGTCATAAAATTACCAAACCCTTGATGTAGAAATATGAATATATGCAATGAAGTGCTCCAATGGATGACTTGATTATGCTTAGAGTGTTTGAATACTTGATAATTACTTGAATGATAGGATGAATGAATACTTGAATGAATGGGGCTTAAAATGAGAGGAAAATCCCTTATTTATACTTTATTTTCCATTAATTATCAAAAATAACACATCATAGGCTAACCTCAAGGGTAAGAGAATAAAATCCCACCAAAAAATTAAAATTATTTTGATTCTTGTGCCTAGTGGGACTAGGTCACCCCAAGTGGTGACTTGGTACCACCAGGGAAATTTCAATGGGTTTCAAAGATTAAAGTGCATTAAATGATGTCTAATGGGAATATCCTCAAAAATACACTTAAGAATTGTTGGAAAGTGCATTAAGGGGAAATTTATTTAAACATAAGAAAGGGTTGAATTAGTGATGATAAGTCTAGGAAAGCGTGAGATTTTATTACAACTCTTTACAACACTTTGAAATAAGACTTGGTAAGTGATAAAAAGAAGTTATATACATGAAGTATTATGAAAGGGTCCTACAAAAGTTTGAAAGTGGGTTAAAACACTTCACAATTCACTTTTACAAGACATCTTAGATGTCTTAATGATTCACAAGGGTTCAATACCTATTGTGAATGTGTTGACCACATTACAACATTAAATATAGGCAATATCAAGTCAAAATCCACTAGGAGGACCTGACCATGAGAAAAAGTAGAAGGGTTACTCTTTTTGTGTCCACAGTTACTTTGTTATAATAATAGGGTTTTAGAGTATTTACTTGTTTAGAGGAGTTAGGTTCACTTGTTGTAGGGAACTTAGGTTCAAATTTTACTTTAGTTTCAAGATGTAAGTATCCAAAAATATCAAGAGATGGTATTGTGGGAGGATCTAGTAGTTTCGTGTAGGGATAGAAGGATGCATTAGCTTCAAGGTTGTCAATTCAGTCATTTAGGAACTTATTCATGTTGTCATCATCTTCTCCAATGATTTCAACATCACGAAGAGGACATGCATTAGGAGTTGAGTGAGCATGAGTGAGCTGAATTTCATTTGGTTTATTACCAAGGACACAATTTGACACATCTACCAAAGATTTCAAGTACATCCACAATTTTATAAAGCATATATCCATGATGCAAGATTGAACAAATGCACTTGAAATGAAAGAAATTAGAATAATAGAAAATTTGGAAACTAAAATAGAAAATAGAAGTTAGCCCACATAAACAAAGAAAAATAATTTCAAATCCTAAAAACTAGAGAATCAAATTCAACAGGGACTAAGAAACCAAGAAGGGAATCTTGGTCCTCCTAGTGAGATTCTAAAGTTCTAGAGGCTGAAATAGACAACAAACAATAGAGAGAGATTTTTGAAGCAAAAATCTTGAGAGGGACTAAAACACCAGGAAGGGCATTTTAGTCATAGCAAAGGTTTTTTGCAGAAAAAAAATGAATTCTGGAATGTCAACAATGTTTACAGATTGCCTATGCAAGACACTAATGCTCATAAACAAGAAAAAAGTGCAAATAAGTGCAAGAAAAAGTAACTAGGAAGAAGCAATATAATGCAATATGGAATGCAATTTTTCACTTATGAATGCAATAAAAATGTTTCTAAATTCAATGAATATGAAGAGCAATACACTTTTCAATTTTTCAATGAAACAAAATGATGCAAGAAAGTAAAAATGCAAACTATATGTAGTTTCACTAATACAGATATAGGAAACCCTAAATGCAATTTCTCTAATGCAAATGCAAGATACCTTAGATGCACTTTCACTAACGGAAGATGCAATGCAAGAATGGATGCAATCTAGATGTAAGGACTTTAATGGAATCCAAATAAAAAATGAATGCTTAAAAGTTGAGTTCACCAAAATGATGAGAAGAAAAATGGATACCTAAAGATAACACTCTTTTTCCACTAATCATTCACTAATGTCCTAGGAGTCACAATTGGATTGACTAGAAACCTCACAAGGTGAGTCAATTCTCAATTAGGAAGGACCTAGGATGGTGTTCTTTGAGTTCTAAGGGGTTCATCACCAAGAAAATGCTTGGAAAAGAGAATGTTGGAAAACACAATGTGATATACAAAATGACCTAAAACTAGAAATGTAAGCTAAATGAGAGATGAAAAAAATGAAATTATGCAATAGGGATACAGTGTGTGTGTGCCTAGGAAATTTGGAGATGCTATGAGGATTCTAGAAATGTAAAGATACTACCAAAAATTTCTATGGAGGACTAAGACACCTGGGATGGTGTATTAGTCTCGTTGTTGTTTTTCAAGGAAAATATGAAGTCTTTGGATGTCGGAACTAGATATGAAGGAATCTCTAAAAAATATACTCAAGAGGACTAAGATGCCCAAGATGGCATATTAGTCCCATTCTGAATTTCTACAAACTTTGAATAGGATCTTGAGCTCCAAGGTCTGCACTTGCTTCTCTTTTGATCTCAGGTTTTGAAACTTCCAAATTTAGCATGTAGGTGAGTTTCCATGAAGATGACAACTTTTCAATGCAAATTTGAAACTTTTTCAACTTTACAGTCCAAGTGATCTTCAAGTCTTCAACTTAAATCTGCAATCACAAATATACAAGATGGAAAAATTTGTTGTTTGTTAGTGAATGGGGGTTTTCCTTGGTCAAACCCCCAATTGGTAATTAAACCTTGAAATGAAATACTGCAATAATGAAGGAAATGGTGAATGAACAACATGCAATGCTAAAACTCACCAAAACCTTATAAAGTATGCAAACTTGTGTGTAATGGATGCAATAGATATGGATCTTGAACCAAAGATATGGACTTGAATTTATTGCTTGAATCAAAACCCTACATCACAAATGTTAGCACCGCAACACACACGATGTAGTAAGCTCTTTGATATGATGCTTGAATCTTGAAATGGCTCCAAATCCTTGATAAATCTACTCTTGAATGATCTCACAAAAGACATGGATGCTTAAGTGCTTGATATATTGCTTAGAATGAAAAATGAGAGAAGGAACATTGTATTTATACTTATATATGCTTAATATCCCAAAATTATATCACACCAAGATGACATATGAATTCATTAAATAAAGAAGGCTAAATCCTACGAGAATTTGAAATTAAATCCTAAAAATGACTCAAGGAGGACTAACACACCCTAGATGGCATCTTAGTCCCAAGTCCTAAAAACTTGGGGCATAGACACCAAAAAGGGGCCCAATCTGGATATTTCAAAATCAATGTCTCAAGAGCCTCAGGGGACAAAGACGCCCTAGGTGGTAGTTTAGTCCCAACCCAAAAATTAGGGACACACTGATGGAGTCATTAAATTAATCTTTATGCATTGGATAATGTCAAGATTAACCAAAAAAATATGTAATTCATAGGGCTTATGGACACAAAATAGGACCAATTAAGCCATAAAGAAGCATAAATAAAGCAAGGCAGGCCCAAACAAGTGTGAAAATGCAAGGGTATGCATTTTCCTACACTACGCTTATCAGATCAAAGGGATATCCCTCCCTTTTATACCATCTACTTGTAGCAATCTAGTGTTCTACTATCTACCACAAAATTCTTGTATCATTCCATTAAGTCAATCAACATTATTCATTTAAGTCAAGCAAACCATTCATCTATTCATCATATGTGACATACAATTCAACATTATTCATTTAAGTCAAGAAAACCATTCATCTATTCATCATATGTGACATGCAATTCATCATTATTCCATGTATGTGAGCATGCATAAAGGGATGTTTATGAATTTTCACATATATGTCTGAAAAAGAATAATTTAAGAATATGTGTATACATTTTGAAATTTAAATGAAAATCCCTTTCATATAGGTATAGTTTCATCTTCAGAGAAGAAATATAACGTCAATTCATTTAGATGATCTTTCAAATAAAATAAGACAATTATCATCTACTTCTCAGTTTAGATACAATGAAAACATCAATTTCACAGTCACTAATTATTTTTTAAAACAACAGGTCGATGAAACTAGGTTGAATTGAATCACCCGTTAAATAGAAACAATAAGCATTCATTCTATTACAATCTAAGTGTTCATATCACCTATTAAATAGAAAAAATAAGCATTCATTCTATTACAATCTAAGTGATCATACTTATTTTCCTCATTCAAGGTATTCACTCAAATCAATTATATACTTTGCCCATTGGACCCATTTCCTCTAGAGGATACGATATGCATGTTATTGTCCATTGGTAATATGATATCATATGCCTTGATTTTTTCTTCACTTTGGCCAAAATCTATCAAGCCACAGGTTTAACCCATTATGATGTGTAACACCCCCAAATTCATGAATAAATACAAGCATAGTTGATACTTTCGACTTAGATATAAAACAGAGTATTCAATAGTGATCACATAAGTAACAATGCTCATGCATTTTCATTCATATTTATATACATATAAATATCATTATATATATATATATATACTCGACCATAAAATGCAACTATGGATTTCAATGCTCGTGATCTAAGAAGGCCATCATGGGTTCCATAGAGCTTTTTCACATCGAGCAAACATTGTTCGATCTCACCACCATATGATAGTGGGTGGTGAGACTTGTAACTAAGAGTGGATAATGCATCACTCAACCTTTACAATAACATGCGACCTTCACCACCCTAACGCTACGTTAGGTGGGTTTTAAAAGAACTATGGGTATCGATTCAATTGAAATATGATATTGGATAGCCCTTTAGCTAGTCACCTACAGGCACATGAATACATGAAAGTTGATTGGATAGATAGATATGGATCGACTGATAGGCCATCATCGAAATGGATAAGTATCATACAGGCGTAGTGATGCATCATGGGTATGAAACCCAACCCCAACACAAGGTCAATCAAACAAATAAAGAAACTTACATAACTTT
>VDFB02168118.1:32212134-32327805 GCA_007258455.2 Sequoia sempervirens | reverse complement strand
AATGAATAATAATTATTTATTAAATTCAAAGTAAAGCATAATTTATATTGGTGGAAAGCTGATAATATCCTTTAAAAACCCTTTTCGTTTCATTAATTTTGGGTAAAAAAAAAGTCGTCAGCCACATACCCTACAAATACCCATCACATTGCCACTTTTTGGCCCACCATGATCCTGCACATACCCTTCTTCATCCTGGTCTTATTAGGTTAATTTATGAACATTATCAAAGCATGTTGGCTTTATCTAACCCTATAGCTTATGCGGAGTTCGAGGACTATGATACTGATAGTGGGGGTTCAGAGATTCAGCCAAACTAGGAGAGAATTGTTGAAACCTACCTGTCCTCTGAGATGTCTAGTAAGAAAACCCAATCTAAAAACCCCAGCTTGCTAAAAATAAATTTGAGACCTTCCCCAACTGCTCTGCCCCCTTAAAGAATCTTGTTCTTAAGGGCTCCCCTGCCAACAAGTTGGTCTCCTACTCCGCAGACTCCTTGGAAGACAAAGCTGAGAACCCTGAAGCTAGTAGAAATTTTGTGCCCTCCCCTCCTGCCTCTTTTAGATTTGAAGGTACTAGATTTACTAACTCCCCCAACCTGAGTGATGTTAATCTCATTTTAGACTGGGTTCAGTCTGGTGACATTTGGCCTCTGCTAGAAACGACATTAGTGACATTTTCAAGGTCTTCAAATGGGCCTATCAAGAAATTAATGAGCTCAATCAAAGAAACAGGGCTTTGTATAGCAAATAAGAGGAGATGGAGCTAAAGGTGGCAGCTCTTAGCAATGAAGAAGGGAAATGGAATAAATACAACATTGGTAAGAAAGGAGGAGACATTGAGGAAAAGTACAAGTCTTTGGAAGAGGAAATGGTTAAAATTAAAAATAACTTGAAAAAAATTGTGGAACAAAACCATAAAATGGCTAGGCACAATGCCATTATTATCAACGCTATGTCTGAAAAGCTGGAAAAAATGCAACAGGGTTCACTGGTTGTTGACTTGGAAGCGAAAAAGGAAAGCAAGAATGAGGAATGAGCCTCCCACTACATAGATGGTTCAGATCTTAAATGGAGGGGGTTTAGGATATGAATGAGTTGGAAGCTGAGACTGTTGATCTTTTAAAGACATAAATTTAGCTATTGCTGGCTTTTTGGCTAGTTTTTTGGTTTTGTGGCCTTCATTGGCCTTTTTGACGGTTGTGGTCATATACTGATGTTTTTTTCCAACCTTTCTGTTTGTGTTTTCTTTACTGAATTTTTCTTTATTTTGTAAACTTTGTGGTTTCGGGTTGCTGTAAAACCCGTTTTTTCCTCTTTCAAAAATTAAAAAAGTAACCCTACCCAACTAAAACTAGTTCACAACTATCTCTATCTTCCTTACATATTTCAACAAGTAGAAAATTTACTACTAGTCTTGCGTTAATTCTGCAAAAACCCTACAAGAACTATAAATTCAACTAGTGCTACCTGTTTCATAACCAACTTTCCTTGTTGCTTTTCCTTTCATCTTCTGCTTCCTCGCATTTTGTCCTTTTTCGTTCATACACTTTTCCTCCGCTTTCACCTGTGCTTCCATGCACTCTGCCTCCACTTTCTCCTATGCTTTCAACTGTGCTGTAATTACCTCCACCTTCATCAGTTCTATAAAGAGCTTCAAAGCTTCCTAGCCTAACCTTGCTTCTTCCCTGCATTGATTTTTAATCTCATCCTTTGGCCAATGCATGAAAGGGATGCATCCTTCTGCACCTTCCAGTTCCACATTTTCAAAGCCTTCCCAGATGTTGAAACCTTCACTTGGAACTGCCCATTCAAGTATTGATTCTAATCCTTCCAAGAAATCTCTATGCACAATCATCTCCATCACTTCTCTCACTATGCTTGTCAATTCCCCCAAGTCCAAACCCCATGCTATAATCAAGGAGTATACATCCATGATGTTAGTCCTATATCTATGCCTCTAATTTCCAAAGGATTTTTCCAAAATCATCCACACACTTTGTACCAACCTCCCATCAGTGAATAAAAACATACCCATTAATCTTTTGTCAGAAGCTTCACCATAAAATGGGTTTAATTGCCTCCTCAAACACAGAGTGAAGTTGGCCTCCATTTGAAAATTTTTGTAGCTACACCACCACCACCACCACTCTTTCAGACATTCTGTGTGCCTTCTTCTCCACGCTAAACTCTATTATTAACTTCACTAATTGAGGGCCGAGAGGTAATAATTTTCCAAACTCCGCACGTACTGATCTTAATTACCCATCAATCCTCTAGACATGTCCACTTGCTAAAATCTACTCGCGATGTTCACTTCATAAATGCATCGTTCTTGCCACCTTTCCTATATTAATTCACCAAATTCAGCGTTTTGGTGCTTTTCCTAACCTTAGTTGCCACCTTTCCTATCTTAATTCACCAAAGTTGGGGTTTTGGTGCTTTTCCTAACCTTAGTTACAAGTCTTTCTTGGTCATCTTTGTAGTCAGTGGGTCAGAGGTTTTGAAAACTTTGAAACTTCAGACTTTGGTTCTAAGGTTCCAAATTTCAGCGACCATGCGACATTATGGACCATGACCGTTCGATGAATTTTCGATGGATGGTTGTAGTTACATTTCGGAAGTATATCTCTCAAGCACTAGATTTGTGAATTGAAACCTCTGGAATTACACTAGAACTGTTAAATATTTTACCATTTAAATATTGGTGCTCTTTTTTACCATTTAATATTGCCTAAGTCAGACCAAAATATTTTATGATAAAACCTTAAATCTTAACTCTTTAATCCTGAGGGTCGAGTCTCGTCAACCTAGCGATTTCCCCATTTGAAATTATGCACGTGCATAAAGTTTGTTTTAGAAGAGGGACTGTTCGATGATTTTTTTATGGATGACTATAGATGTATTATGGAAGTAAAAATTTGAAGCACTAGACTTGCGAAATGAAACCTCTAAAATAACACTTGAACTATTAGATTTTCAAAAATCAATGGTTGAGATTTTATTAATCATTGGTTTTATAAATCAACATATAGTTCTAATCATAAGTGAGAAAAATTTATTGTGACTTATTAGGACATTGATAATGATCGAGGTAAAATAAGACATTTAATTCTCTCTTTTCAATGTGTCGAAGTACTCTACCTTTCATTTATTCTATTGAAATTCTCAATTTGGTTGTGGTACTAGGAAGCGGCAAAGATTAATGCCATATGAATAGCCAGAGTGATTGATTGGATAGATTTATATTGAAAATTGCACAATGTACTATAGAATCAAAGATGATGATGTCAATAATCCAATGATTTTGACAATTGACAACTTGCATGGCATTGCTGATTTTGACAATTGATAGCTTGTCAGCTTGAAGTACAATTTTCAACTTTGCATGTAGCTAGCTTGAGGTAATGATTAAGTTGGATTTTTGGTTTGCATGAATCACAATTATTACTAGTCAGTAGTAACTATACACAACCTCACACGTGACACGTGTGAGGTGTATAAGGGACCAGACTGGTAGTGGAACTTTTGGTAGCACTTTTGGCCCATAAATAAGGATAGTGAGCACAACTAGAATCATTTGTTTAATTGTCATAAGGGTTTTCATTTTGTAGGGTTAATAACTTAATGAGGATTTAGGAAGAAGATGATGCGGTATTATTGGGGATGCTCTAAATTCTCCTGCCTCTAGTTATGTAGTTACAGAGTAAAAGACCAATCTCCTTCAAGTTCAAAATGGGTGGATTTGGAAAGAAGTTGATTTGGTTTACCTGACTTCTCAGACAGGTTTTGAACCAGGATGAGGAACTCTGATGGAGATAAGTGCTATACTAGTGTAGGGAAGTTGCAAGTAGAAGATGGGAGTAGTTTTACTACCCCTCATCGTCTACATGGTTTCCTAGGCAATTCCCATGCATTTAGTTTCAGTGCTCATCTTCTTCTTGGGAGTAGTTTTACTACCCCTCATCATCTGCATGGTTGGCTAGGAGAGTCCCTTGCATTTATTTTGAGACACCATGGCCTACCAGGCAAGTGCCATGCATTTATTTTAAGTGCTCATCTTCTGCATGGGAGAAATTTTAGGCCTCATCTTCTAGATCAGTCTGGTTCTGAAAGGGGCTACGTACATTTTGTATCTTCACAACTCCCATTTCCCCAGTTTGATTTGGCCCCCTTTCCCCATGCATTTATTTTCAGAGACAATGGCTGACTCGACAAGTCCCATGAGTTTATTTTGAGAGCTCATGGTTCACCCGACAAGCTCCATTTATTTTCAGAGATGCATGTATCACATTTACATTTTCAACTTTTCACCAATGATCCAGCAGAAGCTTGGCACTTGTGCTTACATTTGTATTTGTACTATGTAATAATGTGACATTGTAATTTAGTTGTAATAAAATAAATGGTTGTGCTATTAATGTGACATTGTAATTCATTTTATTAAGTCCTTTGCAAGTTAAATGCTATTACTAGTTGTGCAATGTGCTAGTAATGTGACATTCTAATTCATTTTATTAAGGCCTTTTCAATGTTAAGTTTCCAGCCCCTTGGCCTTGATGTCAATCCTAGTGCATTAAAGTTTAAAGAAAATTTTAAACACATGTTTTATGTTTATTATTTATATCATAAATTACTCAACCATTCGATGAACATTTGATGAATGGCTATAGTTGCATTCCGGAATGAAATGCATAGAGTGTTATGCTTGTGAACTTAAACCTCTAGAATCAACCTATAACCATTAGATTAACAAAGATCAATGGTTTAGAATTTGTTGTCAATGAAGGAGTAAATCATTAATGGCTTGTTTTAAATGTTGTTAGCCATGTACATTGTACTACCTAATTGTGTATTGTGTAGTCCATAAGTAACGAGTAGAAATTTTGGTGTCATTCAATTTTCTCATTGTAGTGCACCACCCTATTCTAGGTTCCACAGTTCCACTTCCAACAAAACCATTCAAGTTTCAACCCAGTTTCAACTTCAAGAATCAAAGTTCAAAATTCGGCTAAGTTAAAGAATTCCTTTGGCTATGTTTCATCGCTTGACGTTTCTTAAAATCTAATTCACAAATTTCATATTTTTTATTGTAACTTGTCTACCACTAGTACCACTAGAGCAATGTCGGATAAAAAAAACATTATGCAAAATTGCTTAAAACACCAGGTTTCACTAATGAATACCATGATATTTATGATCCTAAAACCTATGGTAGGCATACCTCAGAACTTAGATTTTCATCTAAGAATAAGACTAAAAAGAAAATGAAATTGCAAGTTAATAGTATCAGTGCATCGTGGGTAACCGGATTAGGGCGCATGATGTTACATGATGTTTTCCCTTGCCCAAAATTTATCATGGTCTGTTCCCTAAATTATGATGATAACAAAAGAGCAATTGTTAATAAAGATAGCAAAGAAGAATTGTTATCCATTAATGTAGAAGAACTTGGAAAAGTGTTGGGCTTGGGGTTTACAACCGTAGAATTTGGAAATGTCCACATTGACCTAGAAAAGCTTGCTAGTGATTATGAAGCAGTGGATGAAATGGAGAAAAATTATTTCTTAAATAGAATAGTTTAGGATAGAAAAAAATTGAAAGGTGATCATAAGCCTCCTGATGATTTGGATATTTTTAAACCATGGGTTTAGGATACTATTTTCATGCTAGCATTTTATCTCGGACTGGATAGCAATTTGCAAGTGAGTGCATGCCTCCTTCAAATGGTGTATAATATCTATTATGGTGTCCCACATGCCAAATATAATTTTATTGAGTACATTGTAGAATCCATGCATAAACAATTTTTAATGGTTAAAGGAGGTTCCGCCAAGACATTTAGGTTCATAACCTACTTGTGCTATCTTTTTCTATTCAAATTTAGGGGAATGTTTTAGACCAACAAGCTTCAGATTCAGCCCTATGGTAATAGTAATCCTGAGCAAAATAAAATGGCTCCAGTATATGAATGGACCATTGTTATAAGTTTGCATGATTCTTGAAGGAACTACAGTCATTTTGTAAACTAGTTTTTTTGGCTCCATTGCATCAAAAAATTACAAATACTCCAATTCCTAGATTGCCTATGTCATGTAGAAACTGCATTCAACTAGGAAAATAAATATAATTGGTTGATTGGTACTTAATGGAAGAATATATTGTGCTAAGATTTTATGGATCAGAAGTACAACCATACAAACTTCCAATACATGTGATAGAAAGGGTTTTTGCTTTGGAATATGTAAGGCAGATGTAGAGTACTGATGAAAGACACTTTAGTGGTCAAGGGAAGAAGACCTTATTTCCTTCTTTACCTTTTTCATGTGGAGGGATCACATTCGAGAGAAAAGCATTTAGTGTGGCACATGATCTTTTGAAATTTGTTGATTTTGATGCTATCTGGAACTGGCAGTATCATCCATGTGACACCATTAAATCAATGATTGTGCTCAATAAAAACGTTGGAAGTAGAATTCAACATCAAAGTAAACCCTTGCTTGAAAACTTGAGAAAGAAGGATTCTTGGGATGAGGTCAAAGTAGCAATGGAGAAAAGTGTTGCTGAGAATGTTATTTCTTTTGAACAATTGTTAGCAGAAATTATGGCATTGCATCGAAAGACAATTAGGAGGTACAATAATTTTTATGAAAATTTTCATAAACTATCTAGTAGAGTAAAAATGACAAATTCTCTAGAGAAGGAAGTTATAGAAAAGAATTGGTCACGATAAAAAATTACTGCCTTTTGGTCTATGAGGAAGGAGTTAGGTGATCCAAGAGCTCTTGTAGAGTATGGAGATAATGAAGAAGATCCTGAGTTTAGCAAATTATGGAATATAGAGCATCTAAATGAATGAGAAGATGAAGAAAGTGATGATGATAGGCAAGAAGAAAGCCATGTCAATTTCAAACTTGATTTAAGTGAGGCCACAAAAGAAGCATTTACTATAGGAGCAACCATAGCTGAAAATATGGGTTATGAAGGTGGTCCTTTGGGGTTCCAAACACAAGGTCCTTGGATGGTAACAAATGTAGAGCATAGAAAATTAGTTGATATATCTAGCCTTGGGGTTGGAGGTGAAAAAGTAGACCTAGGGCATATAGGTCAATTTGTTAGAGCTTCAAATCCTCTTCCTCATGGTTAGACATAGTCACAACTAGGACATGCCCATGGTGGAGGGCTTAGTGCAACTGGCACTGCCTCTGGTGGCGATGGTATGGGTAGTAGTACTAGTAGTGGTCAACATGTGATATAACAAAAAATTACACACAAGAGGACAACAACACAATATACCACAGAAACACCAGGTGATCAAGGCATACAGAAGAGGCAAAGGATTTTGATAGGTCCAACTCCAAGTCACACTACTAGTGGATCCACCACAAAGGAATTATTTCCAGGCACTCCCCCAATGCCAGTTATTCTAGATGTGACATAGTTAGCAACGACAAGTACTCCTGTTCCTTTGACATTAGAGCATTCCATTGTTCATGCATCCCCAGCTTTTGATTACATTGAAGAGTTTAAAAAGAAAATAGAATTGAATAAAAAATAAAAGAAGCAACTGATGGAAAGTGTGTCTACTCTAACTTTAGAGCTTGCAAAAATTGTGGTATTACCCACATTTGACACAAGTATTTAGAAATCATGGAGTAAAAAAATCTTGTTCCCGTAGTTCAAAACAAACCAGCAAATCAGATGGATCCATCTAAATTCAAGGTGAACAATTTTCAATTGGATTTTTCTAGACTCAAAAGTACTGACAAAATTAATGTATCAAAGAAGAAAAATGAATTGCTAAACACATCATTGCTAAAGCAAGATAGAGAGAAAAAAGGGTTGCAGAGTCAAATTGAAAAGTTATAGGAAAACCTAGCAAATGAGAAAGAAAAGAGGAAAGCAGTAGATAACAAGAGCAATGAATTAGAAAAATGAATTAAAAAATCTACCTCTACATTAACAAGAAAATAGAATAAGTAGAATGGGACTACAGTGAATGAATTGAAGCAAAGGCTACATGAGAGCAACAAGAAATATGATAAGGAGAAATCCACTTCATAAAAATTAAGACTAAGCATTGAAAATGGAAATGCATAGCGGGGACAAAAATTGGAGAAGGGGAGAAAAAGAAATGAAAGATTACAGGCAGAGCTGATGGAAGAAAAAAATGAAATTAAGTCTTGTCAAAATAAGTGATTTGCATTTAGAGAAAAAATGAGGCATATCAAACAAAAGATCTAGGATGAAATAATGTAGGGGATTGATCATTTGTGTGGCATGTTTCAATTGATTGATGCTATCAGAAAACATCATAATAAGCTCAACAAATATTTAATGGAGAAAAAAAATGTGTTGGCATTAGAGAAATCAACAAATGAAATTCAACAAACAATCTACAAAGCTAGTGACAATGTTTTGAAATCAAAAGGGATTACTAATCGGCTTGCTACATCAATGACATTGTCATCTACCATTGAAAAATGTTTGAGAATGCGTGGAATAGAAAAATATTTGCATTTGGCTGTAGACAAGATGAAGAAGGTGGATGAAAAGGTAAGGAACTTCACAGAGCTTGGTTTACCGGAGGATTTTGACACAAATGAGTGATTCATTGGAAAGAATGATTTCAAAAAGAAGATGGAGGATGCGAGGAAGATTTATTTGGACCAGTTTCCTCATAAACTAGATGTGGTGACCTATTTGGATTCCATCAAACCATTGCTAACCCTAAATGAAAAATTGACTGAAGAATCCAAGACAATTTCCAATTTGAATCATGAATTGTTAAAAAATCTTCAAGTCAAACAACATCAGTTAGAACAAATGGCAATTCCAACACTTGAAGAGTGGAAGTTGCTAGAAAGGTGATGCAGTAATTTAATTTTTGATAATACGAGTTTCCAAGTTCCAACTCATCTCTGTGTTGAGTTGTCTTTGAGCAAGATTTTGCATTTCCAATGCCTCTATGTATTCCTTCATGTGATAATCAATTTAAAAGCTCAAATTCAGACTTCAGTAATGTGTTGATGTTCAATTATCTGTATTATTTATTATATCATTTGAAGAAAAAGTCTAGTAGTGGTTTCAACTTCTAGATACACTTTAAACGATTGTTGATGTTCATTGTTGTATATGCTACTAATACTATTGTTAATATGTTATTAATCTAATAAGCATTGAGTTGAGTGATTAATCAATGAGCACATGCTCAAGTTTTACTTTTAACACAATTAAAATATGAACTATAAGGTGATTTTAATTCTGGGAATCCATAATCTTAGTGAAATTGCATTACAATTCACACATCAATACTCAATCTCCTTGATATCCACTAAAAATTTATATGAACTCATGTTGTGGATTATCTATTATTGGAATTGGAATGATGGAATTTTGGTTAGTTTCATTGTTGTGGTTACTATCACTCAAAGTCATGATTTTGGTGCTTTTCCTAACCTTAGTCACTAGTCCTCAAAGTTTTATAACCTTGTTGTGAAGCTCTAAATTTTCATAACTCCCTGATTCCCTGACATGGTTGACAGTTCACTTTGTTGAGTTGCAAGTCTTTCTCGGTCATCTTTCTAGTCGGTGGGTCAGAGGTTTGGAAAACTTTGAAACTTCAAACTTTTGTTCTAAGATTCCAAGTTTTAGCGACCATGCGACATTATGGACTTATCTTGCCTTAACCTTTCAAAGGCGTCGTCATCTGACACCTCATTGAATACTATGTACGGACTAACGTAAAATATAAAATATAATATAAAATATAAAAGATCACAATTTCATGGAATACAACATAAAATATCATCAACTACAGTTTGACTTTAGAATATGATTCATGAAATGCAATATAAAATAAAATATCATGAAGTGCAATGATTCACAATTTCATTGAATACAATATTAAATATCATCAACTAAAATATGGAACAATGGAATCTGATCATGGGATCCATGAAGTTTAATATAAATACCTAAAAGCTGCTAATTCACTTGAATCTCTTCCATTTTCCAAATGGACTCAAGGTCCTCAAACTGACATTCATCATCAGGTAAAGTAATAGTGTCATCTTGAATTTTATTCTAAGTTTGTTCTTCATTTTCTTTGGCTTGTGTCTCAAATTCAACATTCATTGCATCATTTTTTTCAATGACATTTTTCCGAGTCCTATTGCGACTGCCATCGCCACCTGTACCAGACTTTGGAATTGGAGTGTTGCACAATATGGTCCCTCTTCTTTAACATGTGGACCTCTAGATTGCGAGTGCCCTTTCAAAAGGAAATTTTTTGACATTATACACAGTTCCTTTCATCCTCAAGCAATTTTCCAAATTCTTGTCTAGTTTGTTTCTTAACTTTTATTTCAAAAACCCCAATGTAATGAAAACTCTCTCATCCTCCACTAACCCCAATAACATTGTTTGACATAAATCAACAAGTTTGAAATATTTTGATATCAAACCACACAATATTTCACTCTAACCTAAGGTTGTCCAAACCTTTTTTATTGATCCCGATTCAAAGGCCTTGTCATTTCCCATGGATTTATACTAGTCCTTCATAGCTATTGCAAAACTCCTACATTGTTTTCTAAGCTTAGCTTCATCTAAAATTCCTTCTATTTTTTTCTCATTGTATGTTATAGTTTTTGAAAATTGTTCATTCAAGATTTTACCTGAGTATGAAAATATTTTGGGTTATCTCAATTTGCAAAAAATTGAGGATACACAATACTCATGGCTTCAAGTATTTCATGTCGATGGAATCTTTCATGAATCTCTAAGGAAAGATATTTTTCAATTTCCTTCAAATTATCACCAACAAATTTAACAATGCCTTTTAAATATTCCTCGTTAACAACTACTTCTCTGCTAAAGCGCTTACCTATCTTACATTGGTACATTTGTATCTCATATCCATGTACACAGATACATAAGTGTCTAATTGCATTAAACTGTAAATAATTATCAAGATCATTCAAATTAGTAATTTTTTTCCACATGAAATAATTTGTGCCATCTTGTGTTAGATTTAGATATAGATGATTGAGGGCCAAGCATGTATGTTAATGTAGATTGGCATATTCATTAATATACATAGTTATGTCTTGGGATTTCTTCACAAGCTCATTCATCACATCCAACATGGGGAGAAGACTAGTTAAAATGAAGAGTGTCTCTATATCGCTTAACCTATGTAAGAGGTCAGGAGATTTGTCTACTGTGTTGCAATTTTTGTACATCACTCCAATCAAGGATTGATATTATGAAATAACTCATTACGCTAGTCCATGCAGGGAGATCCATATGGTATCGACATCCTTGAGAAGCTTGTTTTCTCGTGTTATTCCCTTAGCAAAAAAATGAAATTTTGTGAAATGTTTAGGACTTTGGCAGAAGTATGTGTGGATCTCACAGACTAGATTTTTTACTTTTGATATTGTAGGAAACTTGCTTACAATTTTGAATGCTAAATTCATTCTATGGGCCATGCAGTGAATTCCAAGCATGTATGGTGCACAAGTAGTTTGTAACTTTGTGCAAGCACCGGTCCTTTGACGTTGCATCACTTTAGCTCCATCAACTCCTACACACACCAACTTTTTCACAATTGTCAACTCATCCATACCTGCAATTTCATTCAAAGATTTCTTGACTAGTTCAAATATATTTTGTGATGTTGAACTGTCCTTGATTTTATGAACACAGAGAAGATGAACTTGGTGAACATGTTGTATAGTATACAAATGCATACAGACCTAAGAAGTATTATCTACCACAGTAACTTCATCTAAAGATAATGCAATGAAATTTGACTCTTTTACTTTATCCTTTAAATCTTCCTTTTCCATTGCAGCAAGATAGTTTTCCCATTCCCATCTAGCGTTTACTGACCAATATGAGTAGGGATAGTGAGGAACATTCAAATAAGATAATAAACTAGAATATTTTGGGTAGTCTTTCATGAGACACCCTCTGGTAAAATTATGAAAAACAACACTCATCTGAACATTTTTTGACATATTTGTTGTTTCCATTGCTTTTCGAAATTGAGCCTCAAGTGTACCTTTACATGCAACAATGTGCAACATTCTTTTTTCATGTTCTTCATAATTCACAACATACCTAAAATGAGGACATTCTTCCTTTGATTTCCATCATATGACTAATTCTTCCTTTTTGTCTATGATTTGTTTTTCATAAACTTTACCGATATTCTTTTCTATAGTGTCAATCTTTAGCTGCAAAATCTTGGCTCTTCCACATTTCCAACTACAAATCTTACATTTGGCCAATGTTTCCTTTTCAATATTGTTTGCATTGCCAATCCCCACTGGTACCATGAATGGGTACTTTGACAACCAGCCAAGTTGAAAACTCCTTGTCATTTCCCACTCGCCCCCCGTTTTTGGTTTATTTTTCCTTTTCTTGCTACCAACATCATCATACTCATCCAAGTCAATTATCTCATTCTGGCTAGTCAGCCCCAGGGTATCCCTTGGAACATCTTCTAGGGTATTACCACCATGATTTGATACATTTTGATTTAAATCAATGACAATCTCAACTTGACCTTCCAGTGGTGGTGAGGTATTGTGAATGCTACCAATATTTGGTCGAAGAGTTGATGATGTAGCTCCATCTTGACTTGATGGATCAGAAGCTTTGGCAATTCCAAAGTAAGACTATATGGTATGTCTAAGTTTTTGGCATTTTGATGGCCTCCTAGTCTCTTCACCACCCTGAGGAGCAGCAGGAGTCTCTTCACCACCCTGAGGAGCCTGAGGAGCGGCAAGAGTCTCTTCACCGCCCTGAGGAGCCTAAGGAGTGGCAGGAGTCTCTTCACCACCCTGAGGATTGGTAGGAGTTTGGGGAGCAGTAGGAGCCTTACCACCCTAAGGAGTAGAAGGAGTTTGAGGAGCGACAGGAGACTTACCCTCGCTACTTGAGTCGCTCAACATATTGATCTCTTATTCACTCGACATATTCATCTCTCACTTTGAATAACAACTTGAAAAAAATGTCTTCTTGTTTAAAAATAGAGAATAATAATATAGATCCCATTCCCTACTCAATATCATCTTTAAGATTGAAGAAAGAATGGAAAAGAGATAAAGAAAACTTATTATTATAACTAATAACACTATGAAGAAATGATCACTCACCTTTAAGTCTACATTTTTGACTTTCATTGACTTTCGAATCAAGAAGTAGAACCTCACTCCTTAGAACCGAACAAAATGTGTAAGAATAAATGACACTTTTCATTGTATTTATTTTTGTTCAAGGAATGGATTAATAATATCCCTTTCAGTTATTTATCAAAGATTGTGTGAATGGAAATGCAATAGGAATTTATAAGTAGTGTGATAAGTGTTGTTCTTTAAAAATGATGCAGAATCACATATCAAATTCAATACCATGGAATAAAATATAAAAAATTTGGCTTTTCCTAAACTTAGTTGCTAGTCCTTAGAGTTTTATAAACTTGTCATGGATTTCTAAATTTTCATAACTTCATGATTCCTCAACTTGGTTGATGGTTCACTTTACTGAGTTGCAAGTCTTTCTTTGTCATCTTTCTACTCGGTGGGTCAGAGGTTTCAAAAAAATTGAAACTTTAGAGTTTGGTTGTAAGGTTCACTTTGTTGAAGAAAGAATGGAAAATAGATAAAGAAAACTTATTATCATAACTAATAACACTATGAAGAAATGATCACTCACCTTTTAAGTCTATGTTTTTGGCTTTCGCTAACTTCTGAATCAAGAAGTAGAACCTCAGAATTGAAAAAAATGTGTAAGAATAAAAGACACTTTCAATTGTATTTATATCAATCCATGATTCCATATTTGGTGAATTATGGGGGATTTTTAAATGGTTAATTAAAAATTTGGAAAATCTCGTGTGCTTATACAACGATACGTTGTAATTTTAAAGGCGAAATGTGTCCTTAAATGCAATTATTTGTTAATGTTATTGGTGAAATAGGTCCTCATGAGCAACTATTTATAAATTTTAATTGGCGAAGTGGGTCTTCACAAGAAACTATTTGTAAATTTTAATTGGTGAAATGGGTCTTGATACAATGTTGTTTTAATAGTATTGGCGACTATGTAGGTGTTTTATTAAATGCTTTCAAGATTCCAGGAAAAAATATTAGTCGGTCCAATTGAAACGTGTAGTTTAACAATGGAAATTTTTTTGCTTAAATATGCCTCATAAAAAAAATCATTGGTGAATGGACATGCATTGGACCTATAGTTCGTAAAATCCGGGTGATTTGGACACCCTGTTGGGTGCAAGAAATTCACCAATTTTGACTTGGCCGATTCCTAGAATTCGCCAATTGGTGAAGATTTTCCACTAAAGTTTTCCCTGACTGGGACTCATAAGCCCCAATTTGTGTATGAGTCCCACTTAGCTTGGACCTAATTTAAATTAAAATTCTTGGTAGGATTTTATTCTCCTAGATCTTATGTTGGCTTGTAGTGTCGTAATTTTGGGAAATTTTGCATAAATAGGTATAAATGCAATGTTATTTCACATTTTTCTCCTAGAAAATTTTATGAGCAAGTATCCTAGAAAGTTTATGAGATCAAGAGCATTCAAGAGAATTCAAGAGCTTATTATCAAGCATTTTGGAGCTAGATTCAAGGTTCAAGCACCATGTCAAAGTCATCATGCATCATGTTTGTTTTTGAGCTAACATTTGTGATGTAGGGTTTCATGATTCAAGAAAGCAATCAAGTCAAGATTCATAACATAAAATCAAAAGTCAAGATCTACATTCATGCTAGCAATTTCATACAAGATTGTAGTCTTTGTTCCAAGGGTTTGGTGAGTTGCAATATTGCTTATTTGTTCATCCATCATCCCTTCATTCTATTTGATTTCATTTCAAGGTTTGATTACCAAAATGGGGTTTGACCAAGGAAAACCCATATCCACTAACAAAATAAAAAATTTCCCTCTCTTTGATGTGTGATTTGTGGATTTAGGTTGAAGATAAATTGAAGAGCAAGATTGGAGAAAGTTTTTAAAGTTGTAAAGTTGTCAAAGTTGTCACCTTTGTTGCAAGATTATGGAAAGTCACCTACAAGTTGGAATTCTGTGTTTCAAACTCAGAATTTGGATTGGAGAGAAGCTACAAGAGATCACTAGAGGATATAAGAGTTTCTGATCAAACCTGATACTGGGACTAAATTGGCACCTTGGATGTATGAGTCTCTATAGATCTTGGTTTACTAGTTGCAGATTCTAGATTTAGCCCGAAACCCTAAACTGGAACTAAATCTCCTAGTTTGTCATATGAGTCCCAGTGTGCATAAAAATTCATAATTTTTGAATTTAAAAACTTGTTTAATGCATCTTGAGTTTTCCAAGTGCCCCTATGTTCATTCTCATTTTACTATTTTTATTTTCATAGTTAGATCTGCATATCATTTGCAGTTCTTTCTTTCTAAGCCTTTACTTAGTGGTGAACCCCCTTTTGTTTAAATCACACCCAAGGAGACATTATAGCAACCCCTTATCTCAATTGAACCATTAGATTGATATCTCTAGAGTTTCCTTAAATGAACTAGAGCAAAATAGGGTCCCCTAAGTTGTCCATCTCCTAAAAGGTGGGCACACCTCTATTTCCATTATTTAAAAGATTAACAAAAAATTACATATTTCCTACATGACTTTAAAAATTAAAAGTAAAACCTTTATTTGACTTTATTTGAATGCTATGATATGTTGCATCATCAAGGACAATAATTATTAAAGGGAAGGGTATGTTACACCCCATTTCTAAGTTACCAAATAACTTTTACCTTTATGAACATAAATATGATTTTAAATGCAAGATTATGACTTTAATATGTTCAATGGATGGATGAAATGTATGAATATGCATTATGATGAATTAATCTTTAAATTATTTAATGATTATTTTGATATATGATGTATATGATTTATATGTATCAGCTGACTACATATATGTTGCACTAAGTTGGATGTAGGAAAGGTTCAAACCCTCCAAAGGGGGAGGGAGAGTATCACCTAGGAGAGGAGTTTAGTATGGGAACCATTGGTATGTGTATCTAAATTGACACACACATAGTCACTATATAGGACATATAAACCTTATCAAGTCAGTCTAAGCTTTGTGTTGATATGTGTTAAATTAAGTTGATAGATTTTTTGGTTGATAAGAAAGTTAGGATGGTTGTCTTTAATTATTCTTGATTGTTTAGCCAATTTGAGTCATACTATTAAACTCCTTTGATGAGCATGAGATATATATTATGTATTGAATATATATGGAAACATATATTGAATATATGTATGTATATATGTGATGGTACATACATATGTACGTATGTAGGTATGAGCATATGTCGATAGTGTTTAGGTTTGGAAATTAGGGATTATCAAGATCAAGATAAACCACTAGAATTTCTCCACACTAAACATGGAATTATGAGGGCCAAAATATGCAAATAATAATCAAAAACTAATCTTAACTATTATAGAAACTATAAGGGTAGTTTTGAGAGCTTGAAATGATGTGTACCTTGTATAAAACTTATTGTTTTTAGGCCATAGAGAAATCATTCGCCTTTAGTGGCGAATGGGTCCCTATTAGGGTTTCAAAAAATGACTTATGGGTTTTATTCCTCTTAGTCTACACTCCAAAATCCTAGGTTTTCACTGCTTCAAACCCTACTGATGACTCATTCACCTATAGTGGTGAATGTGTAATAACCCATTTGAAATTATTACTTAATTAATATTATTGTAAATGACACATGAATATACTATAAATAAGAAAGAAATAGCTAGTGGCTAAAGTCAATCATAGCTAGACGTGTCCATTTAAAATTAGTCAAAGATTCATATATTGACTCCAAAAGTCAAATTAGAATATTAGGTTTGACTTGGCTCCTAAGGCCACAAAGTCATTACATTATACACTTTTCATCAAGTACATGAATTAATTACATCAAGTTACATCTTAGACTATAATAGTCTTGTGAAAAACTAAGGTTCTTCTTCTACGCTCGCCTCCACTAGTAGAGGAGAACATGGTTGAAGTGCTTTATCACACAACCACAAAGCTTATGCTTCCCTGGTATTCTTTTGACTTGAAGAATGCCAAACCCTGCACAAAAACTTTGGCAAGAGAACAACTTACAAGGTGGAATCTGGTGCATTCCCATATATCAACATTTAATTTCTATCTACCAGTTAGAAAAGAAAGTACAAGATTTATGCTAGGAATGGAAGAGAGTGAAATCACTATGTTCATACATACATAATGAACTAGATTTGGTTGGCCAAGCATAATAAATGTGTTACAACAACAACAAAAAATGGTTCTAGTAAAGCAAACCTATTCTCTCTAAACTCCATTTTGGCACCCATCCTAGAAGGTAACTTTCTACTAAACATTGCATAATAACTATCTACCATATAGCAACATATACCCTGAGGTGGTCTAGTCAACTAAGGTATCACTGTTCCATTTAGAATATTTGTTCTCACATGTTTTCAATAGAAGATTCAGATTTTATTTTAACTCTCTCTCTCTAATAGAAATTAGATTTATAAATTAATAGAGTAATTCTACAATCGGTCATATCGTTCTTATGCATATTATATGCTTTTCATCACAAGTATTTTTTCTTTTAAAAATATACTAGAAAACAAAAGAAGGTATGCCACAAGTATGTGTATGTACATAAATGAAGTCTATGTACATACACATATATGTGCCTACTAATGTTAAAGTTTATGCATACATTCTAAAAGAATCATTAATTCATATTGCAATCTTAAGTAGTATTCCATTTGATATTTCTATGTCAAAGATAAAGAATTTAGATCAAGTCTATGCTAACAGTTTCACAAATATTGTTGTTGCATTGTTACAACTATGATATTCTATCATTGTTAACATTTACATATGAACATTCCCTGTTTTAATAGACAAATACTGTTTCCTAGTAAACAGTCATAAGACAAGCTATTTGCATATGAACATTCATTATTTGAATAGAACAATTACTGTTTCCTACTAAATAGTCATAAAACAAGTTGTTTACATATGAACATTGATTATTTTAATAGAAAAAATATTGTTTCCTACTAAACAGTCATAAAACAATTTGTTTACAAATGAGCATTCATTGTTTTAACATAACCAATATTGTATCCTACTAAATAGTTACACAACAAGTTGTTCACATACTAAATAGTTTACTAAGCAAAGATAACTTCTAGCAAAATAGTGTCATTTGCAAAATAATAACCACCGTTTACATCAACATATTACTGTTTTAGCCTAAATAGTTACATTTAAAGAAAAATAATGTTGCTTACTCTATTTGCTAACCTCAAGCTTCTTACATGATATAGGATCATTTTACAAATAATTGTACTTTGTTTAACAACAAAATGGGCTTTCCACTATGATCTGAAAATAAATAATCAAATAGCCCAGTTTCATACATAATGAAAAAATGTCTATTATTCAAATTATTGAACACTCTCATAACTGGAAATTTGATAAGAAATTAAATAGCATAAAGAAAAATATGTTCACCATGTTTGTCGATGAAATACTTGAGAAAATATCATAGTCAAAGAAAGCATAGAAGATTCAGGTTCAACTATACACATGCCTTTTTAGGTTGCAACAAAACAAACTACAGTTACTCTGGATTGACCAATCTCAATGGTCAAGTGTCTTATTTCTAAGAATCTAAGAAATATATTTATATTATCCATGAGGGATTTTTCTTTTATTCCATGCATGTAGCAGTATTAAACATGTGGACTTCCATCTATACATTTCACATTTAGGGATCAACCTATCAACACTAAGTTCAAACCAAGCAAGGATTGGTGTGTCTCAAGCTTAAATTCATACCATCGTTCTTGTCAAATGAAGTTGATTCACTCAATAATATTAACATACATGCATATACAATGCTCTAAAACATTCGAATATTTCCTTTCAATAACAAGCATGAATAAAATAAGAGAAAAATACAAAAAAAAGAGATTTCATACCCTCCCACAAGATCGTATTCAATCCCTTACAAAGATCAATTCTTACAAACAACATAGTTATATAGAATAGAGTTTGTAGCCCTCTCAAGGCTTAACATCTATCTTATATAGTAGAGATGATGGTTGAGTCCATAAGGCTTTGAGTCTCAGCCTAACCTTGCTCACACCTACAAAGGCTTAAAAAATACATTATAATTTCCAACTAGCAGGTCGTAGGCCATGCCATTACCACATAGTGTGTTGGCGACCTTAACACATTCGGCCGAAGGCCGATACATTTCACAGACAATGACCACACATTATACTAAACTATGAAATCATATGGTGAAAAAAAAAATATTATTTATTACTTGATTCAATAATAGCATTAAAGATAATGCTTATGCAGAAAGAGGGAATCAATTTACCTCCAATCAAACTTTTGGTGGCATTTTCCTACAAATTTTCCCTATTTGAGTTTTTCCTCTACTTTTTCCTTTTGAATCCCCCAATTTTTCCCTCTCTTCTCTACTTTTTGTGTGGCTATACCTCCAAAAGGATGAAAACAATATGCTATCTTTGCATAATTTTCGGGCTATGGAATTACTACCATACCATTAGCCACCTCTAAATTTTTTATTATTGAAATTAAAGTAGTGGTAGTCCACGTCCTTAGTCAATTTTCTTTATCATATCTTCTTCATTTCGAACATACCAATTTAGAATACATGGGTTATCAACGTGAATTCATGGGTATGTGCAAGATCATCATGGAAAAAATAGGCCCTTAAGTGGCAAAAAATTTAGAAAATTTAGAGTTAGGCAACTTGACATAAAAATTTGAATAAGTTATCTATATTATTTCAAAAATATGGAAGAATAGAATCTATAGAAAATGGAATGTAGTTTCTAAACTACTAGGTTTTTTTTTTTTTAAATATATATATTTGGTAAAAATTTGAAATTTTAATGTAGTAGTACTTAAATTTCAGGGAAAAAATAAGAAGTAGGTGTCTGTCTAACCACCCTAACCACAATAAAATGATAATATTTTTTATAATATTTTAGATATAAGTAGAGGACTCATGTCTTGATGTGATGCATAATTTGTTTTAATTGTTTCCAAGTAAATAATTAATTAAATGAATTTTTTATTATAACTTTTAAAAATATAAAAACTTGCATGTCTGACCACCTTAACTTGGTCAAAACTTCATGAAAATCATTTTTTTTTTAATCCTATAGTATGCAAAGCATAGAATGTGACACATGTTTCATATTTAAAAATGTGATACCATTTGAAAGCTATAGATGTTTTCAATTAGCGCATTAATCAGGACTTTAGTCATAATTCAAATAGAAAATGAATAATAATTATTTATTAAGTTGAAAGTAAAGCATAATTTATATTGGTGGAAATATGAGAATCTCCTTTAAAAACCCTTTTCGTTTGATCAATTTTGGGTAAAAAAAAAGGTCGTCAGCCACATACCCTACACATACCCATCATATCGCCACTTTTTGGCCCATCATGATCCTGCACATACCCTCACATCTACCATGTATTTGAGTAATGTGTGTGTGTGTGTGTGTGTGTATGTGTGTGTGTGTTTTCAATTTACATACATGTATATATATGTATAAATAGGTATTTATATATGCATTCATATACAAGTTGCTTGTTTTGTAATGGATTTTAGGTTCTATACACTATCATTTAAAATAAGGAACTTGAATTTTCATTTCGAGTATCTTTATATATATATATATATTTATGCATGAAAGAAAAGGATTTTATTTACTATTCTCACTTCCATTTCCTTCATATCACAAATTTTGAATAGACAATTTAATCTATAAACCATTCATTTTCAAGCACTAAAACAATTCAATCCAAGAAAATTTCATTCTCTTATATATGAAAATAAATAAAATGCAAGTCATCATGCCATTTGTGGTGTGTGTGCACCTAGATTCCAACTAGCTTGCTATTCGATCCAGCTAAAAAATCCTACTTGAACTATTTTCTCGTCCTTCAACTTGTCACCCTGCAACTGCACACACTTGCACTTGAAAATTGATTAGTAATGTTCAATTCTTGATAACATATAAAATAATTTTCAAAAGTTTGGAAAGTCAACATCAGTCAACTTCTTTCATTCAATTTTTGAATATTCCAAAATCTTAATTTAATATTTAATTGTTCAAATTTCTTCAATAATTTGATTTTCCATATTATGATAAATATGCAATAAAATTGGGTTATGACATCCTTCCCCTCTTGGAAGAGACATCATCTTGATGTCTAATAATTCAAATTAAAGTAGATCATTAAAAAATGTGAACATACATGTCTATTTCAACATCACATCAAAATATATAGGTCTATTTCAACATCACATTAAAATATATATGTCTATTTCAATATCACATAAAAAAAATATATGTGTATTTCAACATCAAAATTTTTAAAGCATGAAATATCATAGTATCTGAATTAAAAAAAAATCAAACAAAATTATGGAGTTTCTTGTTCAAGAAAAAAAAAGTGGAAAGGAGCATTCTATTTCTTCTGCATCCTCCCAAGTAGCACTATCCTCTGAGTACTGGTCCCATTGGACCTTAAACTAAGCAATATCTCTACTTTGCAACTTAATGTTGCATCTATCTAGGATTCTAATGGGCTCCACTAGCACCACTCATGGATCTTGTACCAACAAAGATTCCCAATCAAACACATGATTCACATCAGGATGATATGGCTTAAGCAAGGAAACATGAAACACATTATGAAGTCAAGCCAGAGCAGGTGGTAGAGCTAGTCTATAAGTAACTAGATTAATCACTTCCAAGACTTCAAACTATCCCACATATCTTGGGGCCAACTTGGAAGACTTTCCAAAAGCAATAGAACATTTATGAGGTTTAAATATCAAGAAAATTTATTCCCTATTGAATACTTTCTAAGAGTTTGGTTCTTGTCGACATAACTCTTCTACTGGTCTACCACCTCTTTCAATCTTCTCTTGATGACCCTCTTTTTCTCTTCCATTTCCTTAAGCATTTCAGGTCCTACTATGATCTTGTCCTCCAATTTATCCCAATTGTTGGGGGTATGGAACTTCTACCCATACAAGGCTTGAAATGGTGTCATGCCTAAGGATGTACGATAGGAGTTGTTGTAAGCAAAATTTACCAAAGGAAAATATTCTTCCCACTGATACTATTAGTACATACAATACATTCAAAGGAGGTCTTCAACTACCTGATTCACCCTTTGTGTTTGTCCATCAGTCTGAGGATGATAAGTTGAACTGAAATTTAATTTAGTCCCAAATGCCACATTCAAGTTCATCCAAAACCTTGAGGTCATCCATGTATCCCTATTAGAAATGATAGTCTCTGGCACTCCATGCAAGCGAAAGATCTCCTAGACAAATTTCTTTTCTAGGGTCAACGAGCCATCCTTAAGGTTTTGCAAAATGAAGTGTAAAACCTTATTAAACTTATCAATCATGACCAATATAACATCATGCTTGTTCTTTCTCAATGAAAACCCCTGTAGAAAATCCATATTGATTACCTGCCATTTATACTCAAGTATGTCATGAGGATACAATAATCTAGTTGGGTGTGCATGCTCAGCCTTGACTCACTGGCACTGCAAGCATTTGGATACATACTACACTACATCCTTGTTGAGTTTAGGCCAAAAGTATAGAGTCTTCAACTCCATGATCATCTTGGATACATTGAGGTTTCTTGAATAAGGTGCATTTTGAACTTCATCTAAAACTAACTTTCTCAGCTCTCTAGAGTCAAGAATATACATTCTTCTCTAGTATCTCAAAATACCATCTAGTTCAATCTCATACCTATCGAATTGATGATCCAAAGGATTTACTACTGGGGCACTCTTCACTCTCTCATAGTGCTCATCCCTTGGAAGATTTTGAATTACCTACTACCTCAAGTTAGACCTTGTTGAGATCATTGTTGCCATATGTCTTTGTCTACTAAGAGCATCAACCACTCTATTCTCTTTTCCTTTTATACATTCAATTCCAAAGTCATACTCGCTAAGGAATTCCAACCACCTTCTTTGCTATGCATTAATGCTTGGTTGTGTAAATATGTATCTCAATCCTAAGTGGTCTATCTTGATTTCAAATGGCTTTCCCAAAAAATAATGCCTCCACATCAATAAGGAATGAACTATGGCTGCCAATTCCAAATCATGAGGCGCATAGTTCAGTTTGTGCTACTTGAGCTTACTTGATTCATATGCTACCACTCGTCCATCTTGCATTAATACTACTCCCAATCCCTCTCCTAAAGCATCTATGATTACTATTATTATCCCATTAGGATCAAGGATAGTTAGTATTGGTCTTATTGTGATCCTCTCCTTTAGGAGTTGGAATGCCTACTCGCATTTCTCGGTCCATTCAAACCACGTTCCCTTCCTTTGGAGTGAGGTAATAAGAGATGCAATCTAGGAGAACCCTTGCACAAACCTCCTATAGTATCCTGTGAGGCATGTGAAGCTATGGAATTATGATACATTTTTTGTACTAGCCACTCCATGATCGCGTTGATCTTCTCAGGGTCTACAAAGACTCCTTCAACTAAAATAATATGGCCCAAATAGTGCACTTTGTCCTAATAGAATGAAAAATTGGATAGCTTCCCAAAGAGTTTCCTCTCTCTTAATCACTGAAAAACTATCCTCAAATGTCTATCATGCTCCTCAAGAATCCTTGAGTAGATTATGATGTTGTCAATAAAGATCCAAACAAAGTCATCCAAGCAGTCTCTGGATACACTATTCATAAGGTTCATAAATGTTACTAGTGGATTAGTTAAATTGAAAGGTGCGTGCTAGATGAACTTTTAATGTCCATATCAAGTTCTAAATGTATTCTTTAGAATATCTTCTTCCTTAATCGTCAATTGATAGTACCCTAACCTGAGATCAATCTTGGAGAACACTGTCACTCCCTTCATTTGATCAAATTGATCATCAATCCTCGGGAGTGGATATCGGTCCTTGATGGTGACCTTGTTCAACATGTAATAATCTATACATAGATGCAAAGTTCCATCCTTCTTTTCAAAAAAATAACTGGCGCTCCCCAAGGAGACACACTGGGTATTATAATTCCCTTATCCAGTAATTCAATTAATTGGGCCTTCAGCTCATAAATTTCTATAGTAGTCATCCGATAAGGTTCCTTGGATTGAGGCTTAACTCCTAGAACTAGGTCGATAGAAAAATCAAATTCCCGCTTTGCGGGTAACTCCATAAGTTCATCAGGGAATACATCTTGGAAATCCTTAAGAATAGGATAGTCATCTAAATACAGTTCCTTGCTATCAGTATTGCTAACTTGCACTACATAAATTGCACACCCCTTTTGATGAGCCTTCTTGAGTAGCATCACGAAAATTTGTCTAAGCTCTAAGGGTCTTTGTATTCAACATACCTCAATTGGGTTTCCATAATCATCTAGACAGTTGACCACCTTATCCTCACAGTTCACTATAGCCTTTTTCGCAGGGTATGTGCAGGATCATGATGGGCCAAAAAGTGGCAATATGATGGGTATGTGGCTGACGACTATTTTTTTACCCAAAATTGATGAAATGAAAAGGGTTTTTAAATGAGACTCTTAGCTTTCCACCAATTTAAATTATGCTTTACTTTTTTTTTTTTATTCAAGGGGTAAACGCTTTTGACCGGAGCTATGAACCGGATACAACCATTCAACAATACCACCCCAACGGGGTTTGAACCTTGGTGGCAAGAACAACAATGTCACCTATAAACCATCACACCATGCCAATACCGGCGATTTTATGCTTTACTTTGAATTTAATAAGTAATTATTATTTATTTTCTATTCAAATTACAACTAAAGTCCTGATTGATAAGCCGATTGAAAAACATCTATTGCTTTCAAATGGTATCACATTTTTTCAATCCAAAACATGTGTCACATTCTATGCTTCACATACTATTGGATTAAAAAAAGAAAATATGAATTTCATGAAGTTTTGACCAAGTTAAGGTGGTCAGACATACGAGTTTTTTTATTTTTTTAAAATTTGTAATAAAAAATTCATAATTAATTATTTACTTGGAAAAAATTACAAAAAAATATGCATCACATTAGGGCATGAGTCCTCTACTTATATCTAAAATCTTATAAAAAAATATTATCATTTTATTGTGGTTAGGGTGGTCAGACAGACACCTACTTCTTATTTTTTCCCTGAAATTCAAGTACCATTGCATTGAAATTTCAAATTTTCACCAAATAGATTATTTTTTTCTAGAAAAACCTAGTAGTTTAGAAACTAAATTCAATTTTCTACCAATTCTATTCTTACATATTTCTGAAATAATATAGATAACTTATTCAAATTTTTATGTCAAGTTACCTAACTATGATTTTTCTAAATTTTTTACCACTTAAGGGCCTGTTTTTTTCATGATGATCCTGCACATACCCATCAATTAACCAATTTATTTCAAAAATTACATCATATGATCCTAAGGGTGCGACATGTAAGTTGACCTGAGCTTGAAAGTTTGGAAGTTCTAACTCATTGCAAAAGAGATAGGTGTCTACCCTCTACTTTGCTCAATTACCATACTAGATTGTCCATGATTTTTCCATGTGTCTAAGCCTAATGGGTATTTTAGATATTATTCTAGGATCTAGAAAAAATTAAGAGGATATAGTATCAATTAAGATAGAGACAAATTGGCCATAGAGCTTACCCATTAGCTTAATTAGCAAAGCTTGGTATTTTGCATGTTTGTTATCCATTGTAGCATGGATCTAGTGATTATGTTGATAGCTTCCTTCCTTTCGCATCTTCAACTATTGAGGACAATTTGAGGCATAATGGTCACCTCCACAAGTATAACATCCATCACGAGTCCCTTTCCGACCTCTTGGTTTGTCCTCTCTAAAGGTCTTTTGTTTATGGTTGTTCTTTCCCTTACCCTTATTTGCTCTCTTGTTCCTTCTACCATTACCATCTTCACCCTTCTCTTGTGACTCACTTCCCCTCTTGATATTGTGGATATGATGGGCCTTGTCTCCCTGATGAAATTTTTTCGTCCCATACTGAGACTTAGAACTTGAATCACTACAAAGATTGGATAATTGTTGCAACTTTTGTTCTTGTTTGGTGGTTTTCTGGTAGACTTCATTCATGGTTTGAGGTTCGTGCTTCAGCTTCTATGTGAGGTATAAGTCCCATTATATATTTTTGGATATGAAATTGTTCATCCCCTTATGCTAAGGCACATACTTCAATAGGTTGGTGAGCTTTTCCAAATACTGAATCACAGTCATATTCCCTTGGGTTATTTTCTAAAATTCTATCACTTTCATGTCAAAGAAAAGCTATGGTAACCATCTTGAACTGTATATTTTGTGTTCCTAAAACTACTCTTGCACTTCTAGGGTTTTTCACCTAAAAGGAGAGAGATAGGACCAAAAATGCTAATTGTTCATTCAAATTATGTTATGTGCAATGATTTCTAAGCTAAATGAAGTAAAATAAATGCAATCGACTGATTTAAATGAGTGAAGATGAATGCAAAAGAGAGATTTAAGCTATGTTTGAAAACACATTGTGATATGCAAAAAATGAAGTAAATGAATAAAGTATGCAAAACATAAAGAAATAAGTTAAATTAGAGTGCACCTAGGTGAAGTTTGATGAATCTAGAAGGTTGTTGATGCTATATGAAATCACTTAATTTTCACAGTGGGACTCATTCACCTAGGGTGGCGAATCAATCCTCTCCCAAATTTTTGAAAAACCAGGAGACAACTCTGTAACACCAGATCTGGAAATCAGTAATTGTCAGGTTGCCAAAGTCAATTCTGTAGGAAATGGATAGAAAACCTTCTCCAAGCTTGAAATAGTCTTGAGTTGACTTGAAGCACCTAGTTGACTTGTAAACCAATATTCAACACCAAAAAGCTTGTTAAATCTGCACACAAAAGCCTACAAACAAATATGCAATAGGGGAAAAATTGTTGAGGGTTAGTGAATAGGGGTTTACCTTGGTCAAACCCCACTTTTGGTAATCAATCCTTAATGAAATAATGAAATGCAAGAGAAAGATAAACTAATAACATGCAATTGTTATCAACTTACCAAACCCTTGATGATGCAAGTCTCAAGTAATGTCAATCGATGCTTCAAAGTGCTTGAATAATGCTTGAATTGATGTTGTAGAATTCTTGAATGCTTGAGTGAATGGGTGGATGAGTGAACTTGATGGTTGATGGGTTGAAATGAGGCTAAAATCACTTATTTATACAATCTTGCACCTTATCTACCCATTCATACCTCATCATAGGCCAACATGAAGTGTTTTTGAATAAAAACTTGAAAGGAAAATTTAAAAATTTTGAATTTGGGGCCAAGGGGGATTCATTCACCACCCATGGTGAATGGGTCCCACCTAGGACCTAAAAATGTGTGTCAGGAAATATGTTGTATTTAATGTTGTTTGTGAGGATAATATTCAAAAATACACTTAATTAAGTCATATGAGTGCATAAAGGGGCCAAATAAAGCATAAGAAAGGGATAAATAGTGAAGATATTCCTAGAAAAGCATGAAATCTTGTTACAAGACTTTACAACAATTCAAAATAGGACTTGTTTAGTGATGAAATTGTGATTTTTAGGTGAGTTGTAATGAATAGAGTCTAGAAGAGTGTAGAAATATCTTACAACACTTCACAACACCTTCACAAGATGTCGTTCTTTTGATTTTAGTACCTAATTATGTATGTTCAAGCCATGTCACAACTTAAAATCAGAGTAAAATAGTTCCAGCACCATGAAACAAGACCTAAAAGGTAATGAAAATGACAAGGGGCCATTTTTCTATGGTACATTTAGGCCCCACTTTAGTGATAGGATGAGCTTGCTTCAAACTCACACTAAAGTAGCCATGAACATCGAGAGGAGGGTTCAAATGCACTTATGTTAGCAAGATGGAATAACAACGATCAAGAGGGATGATAAATCCCCTAGGATGAAGATCCCGTGGCAAACTAAGCATAAGAACAAAGGAACACACAAGTGTTGTGAATCAGATGAAGCTTCGATCGTCAGTCCAAATAGTTGTGGATTAGATCTATGATGATTTTTTAAGAAAAGATAATGTGTACTCACTCTGGGGTGATAGAACACATAAAGGTCCATTAGGTGATAAGGCCCAAATGTACTCAATCTGGGGCCACAAAACTAGTTGTTCGCGGGGTGAGAAAGCCCAAAAAAGGTAAGATACATACGCTAGTTGGTATGCACTCACAAGCAAAGGTGGCTATGGGGAAAATTCATGCCACGAGCTAGGCTTCTCGTTCAACCATATTAAATTTATAACTCCTAATAACTTTAACAAGGTGCCATAAAGAAAAATTTCAAGAACAAAAAGAAAGGTACCACAGGCATGCAAGTTGCGTTATGCAAGGTGGAAAAAATGCAAAGTGTAAAAATGTAAAATGTAAAATAAGTTCAAAGGAGTCTTTTTAAGTTCATGCAAGGTCAATCACTGAGGGAAAATTTTTCCTAATGTCTCCAAGAGAGTACCAATCAAAGAATAGTATATTCAAAACTTAGGGGATGTAGTGCATTGCATCAAGCCACAAAGAGGAATGTAATATGCTGAGATAGATCACAATTATGAAGCACATCACACCCACTGTCATCCACAAAGTGACGAATGCATCACATAAACAACAAGTATGTACTAGGAACCAAGAATGCAAATGAATAATGGTAATGTATGCCCCCCACTTTAAAGGAATTGGAACACATCGTTCTGTGAGAAATTACTTTAAAGTAGTGAAGGAAAGAAAATGCAAAAGGAAAAACAAGACATGAGAGCCAACTTGGAAAGCCCTATGCCAAGTCATATGTTTCGAAGTGAGGCTGCATCATGTCAATGAAAATGAAAAAAAAAGAAAGGGAGTTATCCCCAGAAAAGAGCACACCAAACACATAAGGGATCTATGGATTTGGGGTTAGTATGTTTGTTGCTATAATGTTTTTATGAAAGACCTCAGAACTGTCATCATTCCCCAAAGCACATAAATCTGGAAGAATGACACAAAGAGAGCAAAACCAAAAGAAAAACAATTTCTATTTTGGGTCAACATGGAAGAGACATTGCGGTCTCAACACTTTGCGTCATCCCCAAAAGGAAAGCACAAGTGAAAAGAAAGAAAATGAAAAGATGAAAGAAAATGAAAAATATTTTGGGTCAACATGAAGGAGATAGTTCAGTCTCAATTCCTTGCATCATCCCTAAAAGGAAAACACAACAAAAAGAGAAAAAGACAAGGACCATTTGGGTCAAAATGGAAGAGACATAAGACATATCTACGCTTTGCATCATCCCCAAAAGGAGAAAACAAAAAAAAATGAAAAAGACAATGCACGATAAATAGAAGAATTAGAGATACAAATAGAAGAAGTGTACAAAGAGAGGAAACATCAAATGCACAATACGTGGGAACACGATATGCACATGAAAAGAAAGCCAAAAATGAAAAAGAGAAAGAGAAAAGAAAAAAAGACTAGCTAGGAAAATGAAAGTCAACCATGTAACAAGTCATCTGCCTCCCAGTAATGTTTAGTGTAATGCAAGGGTAGTTGACTATCCAAAGGAATAATTGCAAGTGTCAAAGTAGGAGTTGTACCAGGTTCTTCACTTAGTGGAGAGGATTTATATTTTAAGCTCATTGTATATAAAAATAAAGAATTTAGGTTGTTATGCACTTCTTCATCTATTTTGGAAATCTAAGCATCATCATCATCATCAAGATTAATGAAAACGGGAGGACAAAAGGTGATATCTAAGGATGGATGCAATAAAAGTTGGGGTTGTTTGTTTTATTGTGAAAGGTGCTATGGGGTGAGATTGAAAAGCAAGGAGACGACAATGACACCTATGTTCCCTAGCACCGCGGTTTTGTTTAATTATGTTTTGGAGTTGTTGAGGTGTAAGAGCAGATTGAGTCATCATAGGTTCTTCTGCCTCTGAAGAGGGAAGAATAGAGGAAACTGAAGAAGATAGGTTAATCACTTTCTCCTTTGCTTTATACACTTTTTTAATGCGAGGAGGAAGGATAGGGTTGGTTGCATTTTCCCTTGGTCATTGAAATGATGGCTAGGAAGTATCTAGGGGTAGTTGTTCAGGAGGCTGTATGGTTTTCTCAATGTTAGACTTAGGTTGAAGCATGGTTTCATCTATGATAGGAGGTGTGGAAGTGGATGGGGATGTGTTACAAAGAGACAATTTGGCTATCTTTTTGGCTTTAAACTTTTGATAAGCTTTGAAAAAAAGTCCTTTCGAGGGGTGATGGGCTCCGTGGGTTCTAGACAAAAGGCTTATAATGAAAAATTACCTTTGGAAGATAATGGATTAAAACCACTATGGTCTATGGTGAATATCTCATTGTCATGTGGAAAATTTAAACATTTTTGAACAACTGATGGGACCGCTTTCATTAATTGAAGCCAAGGGTGGCCTAGTCGCAAACAAAATTGGTCAGATTGTGGAATAATTGAAAATGTTACCTCTGAAGTATTAGGTCCTATTTGTAAGGGGAGTACGATCGATCCAATCGTAGGGCATGGAAAACCAGTGTGTGTTTTAATCCATGCAGTTCATTTATTATAATCATCTTGATATAGATCATGTAATACTAGAAACTCCTTTGTGATCATGTTCTCGCCACAAGCAGGATTTACTAATATCCCATTAGTGGGCTCATCATAGATTCTTCTAGCTATGTAGAGAGGACCATCGAGAATCTTTTGTAGTATGTCTTTAGCAGAAAAAGTGATATCAAGAGATTTAGTGGTTTGGCCCTTACGAGGGAGAATGTCTATCATAGCCACAAGGTTTTTCCACAGGACTATTTTCAATATGAGGTGGAGGTATATCATGATATTCATTGTTTGTATCAATAGTCATTACATCAGTGTTTGAAGGCTTACTAGCCTTGAAAAATGAGGTAGTATGTTTAGGCATAGGGTTGGTGAAAATTTGCAAGTTCTGGTTAGGGGGTGCAATAGACTTATTTCCTTGATCATTAACACCCACAATGGACAAATGGCCTGAATCAATGAGGTCTTCAACTAAATGTTTTAGATGCTTGTAGTGTTCGGTGTCATATCAATTTTGGTGGTGAAAATGAAAATAAGCGTTAGGTTTGAAGGTGGGTGGTAAGGGTTGATTTGGATCAAGTGGTCTAACGGGTGGCAAAGTGAGATGCATTGTTGAATTAATTAGTTCATTGTGTTATGGAGGGTATTGGGTAGGGGTGTAAATTGTCTCTTTAGATCCCCATAGGTATAAGGAACTATTGCTTTAATAGCTCTCACTTGATTTGGAATGGGTGGGGTTGGTGGTTGTGGTTGTGGTTGAGGAGGCGAATTAAATTGTAAAAATCCTCTATTTGGTTTGTGAATTTTTTTTGTATTTTTTTGGTTTTGATTGTTGTGTTTGAATTTTTCAGCTTGACTAGAAGTGGATTTTGAATCATGACTTGAAACTGAGTTATGGTATTCACACAAGGTTGTACATAAATGCATGAATGAAGGGGATTTCATCATAGTTATTTTATCTTGAAGGTTGGTGTGCAGGTTTTTGATAAACATTTTTTGTAGATGTGCATCAGGAATCTTGACATCAATTTGAGCATACAAGGATTGGTATCATGAAATAAAATTTGTTACTTTTTGTCTGTGTTTTGTCTACATCGCATGAGGTCAACCATTGTATTTTTAGGTGTCATGTGAACTTGAAAGTGACTTATGAAAGCATCCACCAATTCATTGAAAGAATAGATGGAATGATTAGGTGAGTTGGAAAACAATTCTAAGGTAGTATCTTTCAAGGTCCTTGGGAAAATTTTAGCTAAAAATTTATCGTCAAGGACAAAGTCACTACACAAAGTTGTATAAGCATTAACATGGTTGATAGGGTCTTCTTTTCCTTTGTATTTCTCAAATCGAGGCATTTCTATCCCTTGTGGCATTGGGGTATGTAATATTTCTAATGATAAGGAGTTGGTATGGACATGATATGTGGGTGGAGTGGTTTGACCATGGCTAATGGTGGAAAGTTGGTGTTGCATGGATGAAACAGTATTAAGGAGTTTAGTAAGAACAAGATTGGGGTAAGTGGGTTGAGGTGGAAGAGAAAATGGTGATGGAGCACGTAATTGATGTTAGGGGAAGTGAAAGGAATACTAAGGGGTGTGAAGGTGGTGGAAGGGATTTGTGATGCCACAAGAGAACTAGAAATTCTAGTTGGAATCGGGATAGAGGGAGCCACATAATAAACATGATGTATAGTTGTGTGGACTTGTGGATTCCAGTATAAGTTGGTATGGATTCTATGGTTGAAGGGGGAGGAACTTGAGGTCCCCCTTGGCTTATAAAAATGTTTGCAGATTGGGTATTAGAAGAAGCATGTTTATTGTAAATCTCAACAATTCTTCTCATCACTTGTAGGCCATCATCTCATCAATCAAACAATGAAGATAACCAATGGTAGGTATGGAAGTGGTGGAAATGTTTTATAGTGACAAGTCTTGTTGTAAATGTGCAAAATCCTCATGAATATTAATGACCTTTTCTTGTAGGACGGAGTTGTTTTGGTTGTCAACATTCATTGGGTGGAAAGGTTAAGGCATAGAAGTGGTATTGTAAGTGCCTAATGCACCATTGTCCATACTAGGAGTAGGAGCTCATGAGATCCCAAGGTCCACAACAAAAGTGCTATCGCAGGATGCCATGAGCCTAGAACTTCTTCTCACTAAAGTATTATCAACGGGGCACCAAACACTCATACAAGTACCACAAAGGATGGGTGAATGCAAATGTAAGCTAATCTAAGAGGTCTAAAATTCCAATAATAGAAATTCTACTAACTATAATAGAGATCTAACAATAGAAAATAGAAATGCACACAAATGCCAAAAAAATGCCAGAAATGTTGTTTAAAAAGTATAGAGGGACTGATTCAGCCTAGGTGGCGAATGAGTCCCAATATGATGTTTATGTGTATTTTTCAAAAATTTTTCAAATGATTTTAATGCTTTATAGAATGCAATCAAGAATGAAAAATACAATTATTTAGTTTTTTTAATGAGATGCCATGCAAAAATGAAATCTAAATGAAGTTTTAACTAATACAATATGAAAAGTCCTAGAATGCAAAAACAAAACAATGTCCTAATTGAATTTTAATGCAAATGTAAACTAAGATGAAATATGTAAATGAAATTAGAAATGAAAATTGTTTAAAAGTTAGGTTCACCAAAATGAATCGTAGATTTTTGGATTCCTAAAACTACTCTTGCACTTCTAGCGTCTTTCCCCTAAAAGGAGAGAGATAGGACCAAAAAAGCTAATGCTTCATTAAAATTATGTTATGTGCAATGTTTTCTAAGCTAAATGAAGTAAACTAAATGCAATTGACTGATTTAAATGAGTGAAGATGAATGGAAAAGAGAGATTTAAGCTATGTTTGAAAACACATTGTGATATGCAAACAAGGAAGTAAATGAAGAAAGTATGCAAAACAAAAAGAAACAAGTTAAATCAAAGTGCACCTGGGTGAAGTTTGATGAATCTAGAAGGTTGTTGATGTTGTTTCAAATCATTAAATTTTCACAGTGGGACTCATTCGCCCAGGCTGGTGAATCGGTCCTCCTCCTGGTGAAAAAGTGTCAGAAACAGGTTTCTGACTGTTGGGATCCAAAATCTAACAAAATTAAAAAATTTGAGTCCTAAGGTGGGACTCATTCGCCACTAGTGGCGAATCAATCCTCTCCCAAATTTCTAAAATATCAAGATACAACTCTGCAACAACAGATCTAGAAATCACTAACTATTGGGTTGTCGAAGTCAATTTTACAGGAAGTGGACATAAAACCTTCTCCAAGCTTGAAATAGTCTTGAGTTGACTTGAAGCACCTAGTTGACTTGTAAACCAATATTCAACACCAAAAGGATTGTTAAATATGCACACAAAAGGCTGCAAACAAACATGCAATAGGGGAAAAATGGTTGAGGGTTAGTGAATAGGGGTTTTCCTTCGTCAAACCCCACTTTTGGTAATCAAACCTTTAATGAAATAATGATATTCAAGAGAAAGATAAACTAATAACATGCAATTGTTATCAATTTACCAAACCCTTGATGATTTAATTCTAAATTAATATTAATGGATGCTTCAAAGTGCTTGAATAATGCTTGAATGGATGTTGTAGAATGCTTGAATACTTGAGTGAATAGGTGGATGAGTAAAATTGATGGATGATGGGTTGAAATGAGGTGAAAATCACTTATTTATACAATCTTGGGCCTTAGCTACCCCTTCATACCTCATCATAGGGCGACATCAAGTGTTTTTGAATAAAAACCCGAAAGGAAAATTTAAAAGATTTGAATTTGGGGCCAATGGGGACTCATTTTCCACCCATGGCGAATGGGTCCCACCTAGGACCTGAAAAATGTGTGTCAGGAAATATGTTGTATTTAATGTTGTTTGTGAGGATAATATTAAAAAATACACTTAATTAAGTCATATGAGGGCATAAAGGGGCCAAATAAAGCATAAGAAAGGGATAAATAGTTAAGATATGCCTAGAAAAGTGTGAAAGCTTGTTACTAGACTTTACAAAACTTCAAAATAAGACTTGTTTAGTGATGAAATTGTGATTTTTAGGTGAATTTTGATGAATAGAGTCTAGAAGAGTGTAGAAATGTCTTACAACACTTTAGAACACCTTCACAAGATGTCGTTATTTGAATTTTAGTACCTAATTATGCATGTTCAAGCCATGTCACAATATAAAATCAATACCAAATAGTTCCAACACCATGAAACAAGACCTAAAAGGCAATGAAAATGATAAGGGGCCATTTTTCTATGGCACACATCTCTTCCTAAAAGCTTGGAGGAAGAGTTCCCAAGTGATCTCGAAAAGCTAGAGATTTCATTCTAACTTCTCATTATCCCACCAAGTCGTTGCTGCACCTAAGAGCTAATATGTATCGCATGTTTCCTTAGTCTATTTAGAAAGGTTATGGTGCCCAAAGTACTTTTCCATTTCTATAATATAAGCCTCAACTCCTGCTCCAATAGCCTTACTATCAAACTTGGGCGGTGCTACTCTTTTGAGGTCTTTCCCAAGCTCTTCCTCAATTCACCCTCATGGACTTGCCCCTAGATCACCGTCTCCTTGATTTCCTTTTGCATTCCTATGGTCTTGGTCCTCACATGTCACTTGAACTTCTTGTGCTATATGATCCATGCGAGACTCTTGTTGATTCACAATCTCTATAATTTTCTCTAGCCTCTTGTTAGGTCTATTATCAAAACCACTACCACCCCCATCTTTCCTAGTGGTCACCATGACGTCTCACACTTATCCTACAACACAATCACATTTATCGTGTCTCAACAGAGGGTTCTATCTAAGAATAAACATTCTTATGCTACACTACATAATTTCCTTATGCATACATCCCTCAACATAGAAGACATACACATTCATAACACATGCATTTTAGAGTCTCTCATTGAAGCCACCAAAAACAAATCATTTATTTTTATTTTTATTTAAGGTGAGTCAATAGGCCCTTATTTAGAATAGGCTTCGAGTGACATCATTTGATTTTTCAACATCAAATAAAGGACATTCCTCTGGACCATCATCTGAGTTTACATAGAACTTTACAAAAGAGGATGGTTGAGCATGCAGGCTCTCATTTTCCTCTTTCGTGAATAAGGGTGCATTGGGTCTGCACCTTAGAGGCTATTCCTAGATTGTGGAAGGCTTTTTGATCATGAGGAATTTTTGATTGAACCTCCATCTTGGTCTTTCCTTTCTTTACATCATTCTTACCTGAGCTTCTAACATTTTTCCCTTTCCTTCTTCTTTCCTTTGACCTTCCCTTTCTTGGATTCAATTCAAGTTTTATCAATTCTTAGGACATCCAAATTTTGGGTCAAGGGTCAACTACCCTAGTCAGCTATGGTAGAATCAAAAGACCTAGAGTTGAACCCTATGCTTTGATACCAAATGTAATAAACCATTTGAAATTATTACTTAATCAATATTATTGTAAATGACACATGAATATACTCCAAATTAAAAATAAATAACTAGTTGCTAAAGTCAATCATAGCTATAGATGTCCATTTAAAATGAGTCAAAGACTCATATATTCACTTCAAAAGTCAAATTACAGTATCAAGTTTGACTTGGCTCCTAAGGCCACAAAGTCATTACATTATACACTTTTCATCAAGTACATCAATGAATTACATCAAGTTACATCTTAGACTATAATAGTCTTGTGAACAACTAAGGTTCTTCTTCTATGTTCGCCTCCACTAGTGGATGAGAACATGGTTGAAGCACTTTACTTCCCAACCATGAAGCTTATGCTTCCCTGGTATTCTTCCGACTTGAAGAATGTCTGACCCTACACAAAATTTTTAGCAAAAGAACAAACTACAAGGTGGAATCTTGTGTGTTCCCATACATCAACATGCAATTTCTATCTACTAGTTAGAAAATAAAGTGGAAGATCTAAGCTAGGAATGGAAAAGTGTAAAATCATTGATAATAAACTAAATTTGGTTGGCCAAGCATAATAAATGTGTTGCAAAAACAAAACAAAAAATTGGTTCTGATAAAGTAAACCTATACTCTCTTAAATCCTTTCTGAAACCCATCCCAAAAGGTAAATTTCTACTAAACATTACATAAAAGCTATCTACCATCTAGAAGGATCTACCTTTAGGTGGTCTAGTCAACTAAGGTATCACTATTCCATTTAGAATATTCTTTCTCACATGTTTTCAATGGAAGAGTTAGATTATATTTTAACTCTTTCTCTAACATAAATCAAATTTATAAATCAATAGAGTAATTCTAAAATCAGTCATATAATTCTTATGACTATTATATGCTTTTCATCATAAGCATTTTTGCATTTAAAAATATACTAAAAAATAAAATAAGGTATATCACAAGTATGTGTATGTAGATAGACGAAGCCTATGTGCATACACATATATGTGCCTACTAATGTTAAAGTTTGTGCCTGCACTTTGAAATAATCATTAATTCATATTGCAATCTTAAATAGGATTCCATTTGATGTTTCTATGTCAAAAATAAAGAATCCAGATCAAGTCTATGCTAATAGATTCACACATATTGTTGTTGCATTGTTACAACTGTGATATTCTATCATTGCTATTTACATAAAATCATTCCCTGTTTAATAGAAAAATATTGTTTCCTACTAAACAATCATAAAAAAAAGTTGTTTGCATATGAGCATTCATTGTTTAAACATAAAAATTACTGTTTCCTACTAAATGGTCATAAAACAAGCTATTAATATATGAAAATTTATTGTTTTAACAAAACAAATAACTTTTCCTGCTAAACAGACATAAAACAAGCTATTTACATATGAAAATTCATTTTTTTAACAAAAAAAAATTGTTTCGTACTAAATAGTTACACAAAAAACTGTTCACATACTAAATAGTTTACCGAGCAAAGATAACTTCCAATAAAATAGGGTCATTTGCAAAAAGAACCACCATTTACATTAAAAAAAATACCATTTCAGCCTAAATAGTTACATTTAAATACAATTAATGTCATTTACTCTGTTTGCTGATCTCAAGCTGCTTACGTGCTATAGGATCACTTTACAAATAATTTTTCTTTGTTTAACAATAGAATGGGTTTTCCACTATGATTTGAAAATAAATATTCAAATAGCCCAGTTTCATACATAAGGAAAAAATGTCTATTATTCAAATTCTTGAACACTCTCATCACTGGAAATTCGATAATCAATTAAATAGAATAAAGAAAACTATGTTTGACATGTTAGTCGATGAAATACTTGAGAAAATGTCTCATTCAAAGAAAGCATAGAAGCTACACGTTCAACTATACACATGCCTTTTCAGGCTGCAACAAAAAAAACTACAGTTTCTCTAGATCGACCAATCTCAATGGTTGGGTGTCTCCTTTCTAAGCATCTAAGGCATATATTGAAATCACCCAAGAGGGCTTTCTATTTTATTTCATGCATCCAACAATATTAAACATGTGGACTTTCATCTATAGATTTCACATTCAGGGGTCATTCCATCAACACTAAGTTCGACTAAGCAAGGCTTGGTGTGTCTCAAGATTAAATTCATACCATCATTTCTATTAAATTAAGTTGGGTCACTCAATAATATTAACATACATGCATATAAAATTCTCTAAAACATTTGAATATGCCCCTTTCAATAACAAGAATGGATAAAATAAGAGAAAAATATAGAAAAATAGAGAGTTCATACCCTCCCATAGGATCATATTTGATCCCTTACAAAGACCAATTCTTACAAATGACATATTTATATGGAAAAAATTTCATATCCCTCTCAAGGCTTAACATCTATCTTGTATATTAGAGATGATGGCCCATCCCATAAGGCTTTGAGCATCAACCTAACCTTACTCACAATCACAAAGGCTTAATAAAATACATTATACACTCCAACTAGCAGGCTATAGGCCATGCTATTACCACATAGTGGGTTGGAGACCTTCACACATTTGGCTAAAGACCAATACATTTCATAGAAAACAACTACACATTATACTGCACAATGAAATCATGAGCTGAAATTAAAGTTTATTTCTTGCTTGATTCAATAATAACATTAAATCTAATGTTTATTGAAAAAGAGGGAATTGATTTACCTCCAATAGAGCTCTTGGTGGTGTTTTCCTCAAATTTTTCCATGTTTGAGTTTGTCCTCTACTTTTTCCTTTTGAATCCCCCAATTTGTCCCTTTCTTCTCTACTTTTTTGTGTGGCTATACTTCCAAATGGATGGAAACAATACACTGTTGCTTTTTTGGCGATGGCGTTACTTCCATATCACCGGCCACCTTTGAATTTTTAATTGACATTAAAGTGGTGGTAGTCCACGTCCTTAGTGGATTTATGTATGTATGTGTTTGATTTACACACACACACACACACACACACACACACACACACACACACATATATATATATATATGTATATATAGGTATATATATGCATTCTTAAATAAGTTGCCTATTTTGGAATGGATTTTAGGTTCCATACACTATCATTTAAAATAAAGAACTTGAATCTTCATTTCGAGCATGTTATATATATATATACACACACACACTAAAGAAAAGGATTTTCTTTACAATTCTCCCTTTCATTTCCTTCAAATCACAAAGTTTGAATAGACGACTTAATCTACAAACCATTCATTTTCAAGCACTGAAACAATTCAAAACAGGAAAATTTTGTTCTCTTATATATGAAAATTAGTCAAATGCAAGTCATCATGCATTTGTTGTGTGTACACCTAGATTCCAAATGGCTTACCATTCAATATGTGTAAACAATTCTACTTCAACCATGTTCTCATCCTTCAACCTGTTAGCCTGCAACTGCACACACTTACACTTGCAAATTGATTAGTAATGTTCAATTCTTGATAACATATAAGATATTTTTCAAAAGTTTTCAAAGTCAACATTAGTCAACTTCTTTCATTCAATTTTCAAATATTCTAGAATCTCCATTTAATATTTAATTAAATTTCTTTAGTAATTCGATTTTACATATTATCATAAATATGCAATAAAATTTGGTTATGACAGAATGGGTCCTTTTAGGGTTTTGGAAAAATAATTTTTGGGTCTTGTACTTCAATGTTTGCACTCTCAATTCCTAGGTTTTCAGCTCCTGAAAGTTAGATATTAATTATGTAGAGCTCTTTTTCGTGATCTTGCAATGTAGATAACAAATTTTGCAACTTGACAACTTTGACAATTTTGCTTCAAACTTCTTATCCACTCGATCTTCAAGTTGTAAATCTGCAAACACACATTCAAGAGAAGAAAAAATTGTCTATTTTTAGTGAATAGGGGTTTTCCTTGGTCAAACCCCTTTTAGGTAATTAAGCCAAATGATGAAATAATGAAATTGAAGCATGAACATGGAATAATGGAGTGTTGATACCTTAGATGTTGTCTTGGAAGATCAATCCACAATCTAACATGTAGTGGCCATGAAGAATGTAGACCTTGGATGTGAAATAATGCTTGCAAGTATATCCTCAACACTACATTGAAAATCTTAGCTTAACAACATGCATGAATGCATTAAACCCTTGACATGATGAAACGATCTTGAATTTCAACAATAAACTCTTGATAATTTTCCTTGAAATGCCTTGGAATTTCTCTTGTAAACTCTAATTTTCTATAATACATAATTGCTTGGAAGTCTAGGATGTAACTAGGTGAATTAACCCCTTATTTATACTAATTTTAGAGATTAACCCTGAAATTTAAATAATTCAAGATGACTGTAGATTAGGGTATTAAAATCACAAGGATATCACTAAAATTAAATTCAAAATGGGTGTCCTACTCAAGGAGGACCCATTTTCCACTATAGGCAAATGGGTCCTAGCACAATTTCTAGGACCAAGCTTTGGGGAGGTGAAATAACATCAAAAACCCACCTCAAAAATGTAAAGAAAGTAGTGTCCTATGTGGAGAGGACTCATTTTCCAATAAAGGCAAATGGATCCTAGGAGCATTTTTCAAGACACCATATTTTCCAAATTAAATGTTATACAATATCATTATTCGGTGTCAAGATAGATTTTTGAAATTAGGGCTTGAATTTGAATTAAAGGGTTCAATTAAACTCAATTAACCACCATTAATTAATGAAACCCTCGATAAGTGTGAAAGTGTGTTACAACACTTTACAACACCAAAATAAGGTACACATCAGGTACATTTTATTAAAAAGGGGCCCATTAGGCTTAATTAATTAAATAAACCATAGAAAAGTGTGAAAGTGTGTTACAACACTTTTGCAAATGACAATTTAAGGTACATTTTAAAAAATAAGGGCCCTAGAATGATGTGAATGTGTACAACACATTACAACACTATTCTAAGGCACAATTAGGTTAATTCAATGATAATTGTTCCCAAAACAAGTAAGGAAAAAGGATACTTTTATGTTACTACATTTTACCCCCACTTTACTAAGAGGATGACCCCATGTCAAACTCACACTAAAGTAGACATTCAAGATTCTTAAGTATGCTTTTGTAATGTAATTTTTTTTTAAAGTGGATTTTACTTTGTTCATGTAAAGGTCTTCTTCTTAGGGAACATTGTGCCTAATGTCTCCAAGAGAGGACAATTCAAGGTGTCAGATTGTCACACATGGGATGCCTCTTTTGCATCATGCCATGCTAGTAGATTGTACACTCTTCGATGGAATCAAACCCAATGGCACCACTATGAAGAGGAAACATCACAAGAAAAAAGAAAAATCACGCCATGAAATATGCAAAAATGTCATTAATGCATGCCCCCACTTTAAAGAACTTTCTAACACCATTACTATGAGAAATTTCTTTAAAGTAGCCAATGTTGTCTCCTAAGACATGAGAGATTTCCTCATAAAACCCTATGCCAAGTTATAAGTTTCTAAAATAAAGCTACGTCATGAACAAGGCGGGAGGGGTTGCACCCAAAATACAATAACTAAAGATAACTCAGTACATCATGAGTGATTCAACTTAAGGCATGTTGGTCACATCCCAAGATTTCTCTTACATATACATGGAATGTGGTCAACTATCCAAAAGAGACAATCGACAAGTGACATATGATGAAAAAGATAAAGATTGGCGCAATGCATCCACCTTTGGTGCAAAGTAGCCAACATACCTAACCAATTTCCCCCACTAAGTGTAGGACAAGGGTGAGCCATAAAAATTGATATCAATTAGAAGACCTAGGCTCTACAACATGAGGAAGAGAACCACACTCCTTAAGATGTTGAATTTTGTTACTCAAAGCCTTAAATTTGTTAGTAGATGAACCAAAGATTTTTGGGATGGGGAACTCTCTTACACTTCCACGGTTTTGCACCTAAAAGGAGAAAGGTATCCCAAAAACCTAGGGGGTTCATTTAGGAATAAGGAAAATATGATTGAAATATATCAAAGGAGAATGACCTAAATGCTGAAAACTGATAAAAGATATTGACTAATGAATGGAAACTAAAGAAATATAAAGTATTTGAAAACACATTGTGATATACAAACATACTCTAAATGACCTAGAAATGCAAATGAAGCAAAACAAAAAATTGTAAAACTAAATGTATGCACTTGGAAATGTGTTGAAGACTATAATAAGGATAGTAAATGTTGTTGATTCTAAAATTCTGACCTACTAGGACACTTATGCCATTCTGGGTGACTTCTAGTCCCAGATCTGGAAAACTACAGCAAAGCCTATTTCAGCCAAATGGGTATCTAAATCTATAGAAAACTCTAAAAAACATGTGTAGTGGGAATAAGTTTCCATTGATGGTGACTTGGACCACTTTGGATTTTTTTAAACATCTGAAAATGGAGTCGCAAGCTTTCATTTTGCTTCCTTTGTTCCTCTAGGTGTCAGGTTCTGAAATTTCCAAATTCATGCCTGAAAGTGAATTTTGTGTAGATTTTGACCTAGCCAACAAGGAGATGTCTTCAAAAACCTTGCAACCTATTCCTTAATCATCTTCAAGTCTTCAAATCTACAAACACACAAAGAAAGAAACATAAATGTTGAATGTTAGGGAATAGGGGTTTGCCTTGGTCAAACCCCTTTTAGGTAATTAAACCAAATGAAGAAATAAGATGAAGCATGAACATGAAATGAAGGAATTATAAACTTTCCATGATGATAGATCTTGAATTTCTGCAACAATAGATGAAGAATCTGCCCTTAAATGTCTTAGAAAGTTATCTTGATGACTTAAGATGCTAAAACCCTAGCTTGTTTGACTTTAGATGGATGATGAATGATAAATGAATGATGAATAAAATTAATGGGGTGAAATTCAAGGGAAAACCCTATATTTATACATGATTATGAAAAATTTCCCAAAAATACCACATCACAGGCTGACCTCAAGGCTTAGAGAATAATATCACGCCAGAATTTTTTTTAAAAAAAAATTTGAGCCAAGTGGGACAAAGTCACCCCTAGTGGTGATTTGGTCCCACTAGGGAAATTTAAGTGAGTGTCAGGAATTAAAGTGTATAAAATGAATTTTAATGGGATTATTCTAAAAAAATCACTTAAGTAGGGCCTGTAAGTGTATTAAGGGGCCATTTAAACATAAGAAAGGGTCAAATTATTGATGATAAGCCTAGAAAATTGTGAAAGCTTGTTACAACACTTTACAACACTTTCAAATAAGGCTTGGTAAGTGATAAAAATAGGTTATTTAAGTGAATTATAATAAAAAGGTCCTAGAGAATTGTGAAAGTGGGTTACAACACTTCACAACACTTTTGCAAGACATCATAGAATTCTTATTGATTCACAAGGGTCTAAGACCTAATGTGAATGTGTTGACCACATTAAAACATTAAATATAGGTAGAAACTAGGCCAACATCTCTAAGAAAGACCCAAATGAGCATGAAAATATCCAAAAATACATTTTTATATGCTACATTAGCCCCCACTTTAGTGAGAGGTTGAACTTGTTTCAAACTCACACTAAAGTAAATATTTAAGAGGGGTCCAATTGTACCAATGTAGATGGTTTAGGATAACAAAGATGAAGGAGGTAACTAAGCCCCTAGAATCCAAGATCCTAAGTCAAACCAATGATAAGCATGAAAGGAAACACACAATGGTGATTGATTTTTAGCATAACAAGATACACAATCATGCAATGGAAATAACTAGAAGGAAAAGAAGTAAAAAGGTGTATCAAGCTTTGACCATTTTTCGAACACGTTATGGATCAGATCTAGGTTGTTTTTCCAAAAATGCATACTCACTTTGAGGTGATGAAACTCTTGGTTGTCCGCCGGGTGAGAAGTCCTAAAAGGTGAGAAACATACACTCATTGTTGATATGCACTCACACACACACAAGTGGCTATTGGGAAAGTAATGCCTCAGAATGGGATTCACACTCAACCATACCAAAGTTATACCTCCTGATAAATTTAATAAGGTGCCACTATGAAAATGTTTTTGTAAGTTTTTTTGAATGGCATGTAAAAATTTTTTTAAAGGGAATTTTTTTTTGTTCGTGCAAGGTCTCATATTAGGGAAAATCATGCCTAACATCTCCAAGAGAGGATAAATGCAAGGTCTCATCTTGTTTCCAAAAGAGGAAAAATGCAAAATATCATCTTGGGGAACATTATACCTAATGTTTCCAAGAGAGTAAATCACAAGAAAAAAAAAATCGCACAATGAAATATGAGTTTCGATGTATGCCCCCACTTTAAAGTGGTTGCTAACACCATTATTGTGCACAATTTCTTTAAAGTAGAAGAAGATATGAGTTCTTATTCAGAAATCCCTATGCCAAGTCATATGTTTATGAAAAACTATGTTATGAAAAGGGTAGTATGTCACATGCAAGCCAACTTAAGGCATTTCGTCCACATCCCAAGCTTGCTCTTATTTGTTCATGAAAGGTTAACAACTAGCCGAAAGAAGCAACGACAATTGACATACGATGACAATGATACCTAACGCCTTGCCCACAATTAGTGGAAGACAAGGGTGAGCCAAAATGATTGATGAAATGCATGCTAGAGTGAAAATCAATATCAATTAGAGGAATTAGATGCCCCCACATAAGGGAGAGCACCAAACTCCTGAAGATGTTGAATTTTACCACTCAAAGCCTTACATTCATTAGTAGAATGACCATGAACTCTATGATAGGTTTAAAATGATGTCTTGTAAGAGAATTTATTTTGAGTTCTTTGAGGGAGGGATATCAAGTGATCTTGGAGGAGTCTCGACAAGATACCCTCCTGATCAATGGTAGAAGGTATTCTTGTAGTTTGTGACAAAGATATCTCTTGCTTAGTACAAGTTGTCATACTTACGCAAGACTCTGTAGATTGAGAGATTTTTTTCTCTCCTTTATAGGATGGTGTAAAATATAATGAACTAAAATCATTAGTGTGTTGTGAGATGACATTGAAATTAAGTGAAGATTTCTTTGTTTTTTTCATTTCTTTCAAAGGATAATTTTCAAGACCACTGGTGTCTACCAGTTCAGGATGCTTTACAGTTAAAGTTGGCTTAGAAGAATTTTGTGTGAGAGTGTTGATGTTGAGTGAAGGCTTGGTGGTTTCTATCAAAGGACAATAACCAAGACCATGAGTTGTTTCTTGCATGTTACCCTCGATGGGTACATAGATACCTTGTTCTCTATCACCACATCCTTTTCCACTATATCCAAGTTGTTTCATAAGCTCATAACCTTTTCCATAAATCTTTTTCATTTCTTTTGGATCTGGTGGTTGTTCATGGTTAAGTTCATCAAATTTTTTTGTGTAATTTAATTCTTTGTCTAAAGTGGTTGAGGTGGATGCTTTCAAAGGGTCTTTTTGTGTGGACATTACCGCTTTTTTGTGTCCCTTATTTTTTTCTATGTTTATGATCTTGTACTCTCCCATGAATGTATGTTCAAAATATAAGGAACCCTAATCCTCTTTTAATACCTTTGTGACTTCATCAATGCATTTTTATTTATCTTTTTTTTTTGTATGGGTTCCGCTTGTGTGGTTGGTGTGAATGTTGTCAAGGGATTCTCTTTGTTTTTCTCAAGTTGTAACACACTATAAGGCTCAGAATCAACATCAAGTGTGTACACTTTGTTGTTGTAGATGCATTTCATTTTATGATGAAGAGTAGAAGGAACCCCATTCATTACATGAATCCATGGTCTGCCTAAGAGAAGATTACATGAAATTTCATGAGGCATAACATGGATTGGTGTATCCAATGTGGCCTTTCTAATTATAAGAGGTAAAATGATCACCCCAAGTGGTTTCTTTTTGACATTGTCAAATCCCTTAAGAGATAAAGAATCAGGTTGAATGTTTGATTTATTAATTCCAAGCCTATCCAAAAGGCTCACACTACACACATTAAGGGCAGAGCCGATATCGACAAAAGTTCTCTTCAAACCCTTTTCATTTGTATTGAGATATGATCCTGAAAGCATTATTTTGTTTTTACACTTCCAAAGAGGGGAGTTCACTTTGGTGGAAAACAATGTCAACATTTATTCCTTGAATCATTGAGGCTATTTCATTTGGTTGTGAATTGGAAGGGATAGGAACTTGTTGTAAGGCTATTTGAATAATGTTATGGTAGTGAGGGGATGCTTGAATAAGGTCCCATCATGATATCTTAGCAGGAGTATTCTTAAGTTGCTCGACAAGATCATACTCCTTTCCTTGAGGTAAGATAGGGTTAGGTAGGATAGGATTAGGCAAAGGTAAGGGTCTTGGGGTTGGTTGTGGTGGTTGCGGATTGTTTCTAGTGTGATATGTATGAGAAATAGTATTATGAATTAGTTGCTACAAAACATTGTTCATGGGTGGGTAAAGGACAAGTTCAAGTTTATTTTGAGTTCAAGGTTTGTTTGAAGGGGGTAAAGGATGAGTTGAGGTTGAATAATATTAACATCCCTTAGTGAAGGAGAGTCTAATGTTGCCTCATCATCTTCTTCTAAGGGAACTATATCATTATTGTTATTGTTATTCTTTTCTTGCACCATGGTATCCTCCCTAGGAGGAGAGTTTTTAGGAGAACTACAAGGAAACTGTTCTTGACATGCAAGGCTTGGCTCTTCCAAAAGAACTTCATCACAAGTAAGGGAGTTATCAATAGTGGAATTCTCTTGTTTAGAAAGAGTGGGGATGTTAGGAGAATGATCTATTTGATTTTCCTAGTTTTTGAAGGCCTCATTCGCTTGTTCCATATTATCTACCTTATTAGGAGAGCTTGTAATATTTTCACCACTAGCTTCATCACAAGTAGGGGAGGCATCAAGAGAAGGATCACTATGATTTTCAAATATATTGTCCCAAATGGTAGGAGCATTAGGGAATGGAGGGTCAAGGTTCTCATGAATTTTAATAGGTATATCTTCTAACACCAACCTATCCTCTTTGCATTGAGGAGGGATATTAGAAGAAGGACAATTTTGATTGTTATGGTTAGGGAGACTAGGTATGGTGATGTTTAGAAATGTTTTTATGATCTCATCCTCATCTTTTCTAATGTCTTCCAAAGGCTTAAGAGGAGAGGGACAATCAAGACTCTCAATGCTTGTATCTTTTTTCACCAAGATATATTTGTCACCAATAGGAGAGGTATTGGGAGAAGAACAAATATGATTGTTATGATTTTCTACACTTGCACCCTCTTTTTTTATGACATTTTTACAAATTTGATAGGTACTAGGAGGGTATGCAACATGCTTATAATTTTTTTTAATTTGTTGTCCTAGATTATGTTTATGAAAAATAGAATCATACAAGCCACTTGATATACTAAATGCTTGAAGAGAACACATGCTAACATGAGAAAGGAAATAAAGTGCAATGCAATGATTTAAGGTGAAATTTTTTAAATGCAATTCTCAGATGTCAAATGAGGTAATTTTCTGATTACATTATGCAACAACTTGAAAGAGGAAATGTTGTAAAGAAAAATTTGAAATTAATGCATGAAATGAGCTAATTTAAGCTAGATCTAATGAAATGCATATAACAGAAACTCAGCCAACTAATACAGATAGGTAATGGCAGCAAACAAAAGCTGAAAAATAGGGTTTTCAATGCCATGAAAGGCAGTTTCAGGGGTGGAATGGGACTAAGTCGCCCAAGGTGGTGAACGAGCCCCAGTGGGGATTTTTTTAGAATATTCATATGTTTTTAATTGATTTTGATGTTTTATGTGCTCTATGATGCAGACCTAAGATGGAAATGCAAAATTTTAGAATTTTTTAATGATTTGAGATACAAAAATGCAACCTATATGCACTTTCCCTAATGCAAAATTTGAAACCATAGAATGCAACTTAACTAATGCAAAACTGCAATGCAAGCTAATTATACAATGATGATGGAATCCCTAATCAAACAAGAAGGTATTTGAAAAGAAGGTTCACCAAAATCAACCATAGATTTTTGGGATGGGGGACTCTAACACTTCTAGGGTTTTACACCTAAAAGGAGAAAGGTATCCCTAAAACCTAGGGGGTTCATTTAAGACTAATGCAAATATGGTTGAAATATATCAAAGGAGAATGACCTAAATGCTGAAAACTGATAAAAGATATTGACTAATGAATGGAAACTAAAGAAATGTAAAGTGTTTGAAAACACATTGTGATATGCAAACATACACTAAATGACCTAGAAATACAAATGAACCAAAAATGAAAACTATAAAACTGAATGTATGCACATAGAAATGTGTTGAAGACTAGAATGAGGACTGTAACTACTATTGATTTTGAAATTTTGACCTACTGGGACACTTACACCATTCTGGGCGACTTAGTCCTAGATCTGGAAAATTGCACCAGAGCCCATTTCAGCCACATGGGTATCTAAAGATCCATAGAAAACTCTGAAAAAATGTGTAGTGGGACTAAGTCACCATTGATGGAAACTTAGTCCTCTTTGGTTTTTCTGAAAATCTGAAAGTGGAGTCGAAATATTTTGGTCTACTCTTTATGTTCCTCCAAGTGTCCAGTTCTGAACTACCAAATTCGGGCCTAAAAGTGACTTTTTGTGTAGATTTTGACCTAGCTAACAAGGAGATGGCTTCAACAAATTTTCAACCTATTCCTCAATTATCTTCAAGTCTTCAAATCTACAAACACATAAAGAAAGAAAGAGAAATGTTGAATGTTAGGGAATAGGAGTTTTCCTTGGTCAAACCTAGTTTAGGTAATTAAACCAAATGAAGAAATAAGATGAAGCATGAACATGAAATGAAGGAATTAGAAACTTTTCATGATAATAGATCTTGAATTTATGTAACAATGGATGAAGAATCTTCCCTTGAATTCCTTAGAAAGCTATCTTGATGACTCAAGATGCTAAAACCCTAGCTTGCTTGACTTGAGATGGATGATGAATGAAATTGATCAGGTGAAATGAGAGGGAAAACCCTATATTTATACATGATTATGCAAAATTTCCAAAAAATACCACATCACGGGCCGACCTCAAGGCTTAGACAATAATATCCCACCAGAATTTTGAAATAATTTTGATTTTTGAGCCAAGTGCCAGGACTAAGTTTCCCCTAGTGGAGAGATGGTCCCACTAGTGAAACTTAAGTGGGAGTTGGGAATTAAAGTGTATTAAATGATGTTTAATGAAACTATTCTAAAAAATACACTTAAGTATGGCCTGTAAGTGTATTAAGGGGTCATTTAAACATAAGAAAGGGTCAAATTATTGATAACAAGGCTAGAAAATTGTGAAAGTTTGATACAAAACTTTACAACACTTTGAAATAAGGCTTGGTAGGTGATAAAAAGAGGTTATTTAAGTGAATTATAATAAAAAGGTCCTAGAAAAGTGTGAAAGTGGGTTACAACACTTCACAACACTTTTTCAAGACATTATAGAATTCTTACTGATTCACAAGGGTCCAAGCCCTAATGTGAATGTTTTGACCACATTACAACACTAAATCTAGGAAAAGACTAGGCCAACATCCATAAGAAAGACCCAAATGAGCGTGAAAATTTCCAAAGATACATTTTTTTTCACAACAGTAGAATGACCATGAACTCTATGATATCCACAAAATGGACTCTTGTAATAAAATTTATATTTTGTTCTTGGAGGAAGGATATCAAATGATCTTGGAAGAGTCTCAACAAGATACTCTTGATCAATAGTAGAAAAGTTTCCTTTATTTTGTAACAAAGATATCTCTTTTAGTAGAGGATGTCATACTTACACAAGACTCTTTAGATTGTGAGATTTTATACTCTTTTACAGGAGGGTGTAAAATATAATGAACTCTAATCATTACTAAGAAATGTCCTAGTAGTGCTTTGCATGATGACATTAATTTTAAGCAAAGACATCTTTGTTTCTTTCATTTATTTCAAAGGATAATAAGCAAGACCACTAGTGTCTATCAATTTAGGACAAACTAATGTTAAAGATGGATTATAAGAATATGTTGTAAGAGTGTTGATATTGATTGAAGGCTTGCTTGTTTCTTTTATTTCTATCAAGGTACAATAACCAAGACCACGAGTTTTCTCTTGCGTGTTAGGCTCTATAGGGACACAAATACCTTGTTCTCTAGCACCACATCCTTTTCCATTATAACAAAGTTGTCTCATAAGTTCACAACATTTTCCATAACATTTTACATTTCTTTTGGATTTGATGGTTGTTCATAATCACCTTCATCAAAGTTAGTCATGGATGTTTTCTTTTCTTCTAAAGTGGTTGAGGTGGATTTTTTTGAATTTTGTGTTGACATTATTGCTTTTCCCTTTTTAGAATCTTTTTTTATGATCTTGTATTATCCCATTAATCTAGGTATGAAATATAAGGAACCCCTTGGAATCAACTTCCAATATCTTAGTTACTTCCTTAGTTTGCTTCTCGTGTTCTTCTTCCTTTGTTATTTTTTATTTTTCTTCTTCATTCAATACTTCCAAAGGATCTCGTTCTTCTTTTTTAGCAATCAAACAACTTTCAAGTTGAGGATCAACCTTAATTGTGTAAACTTTGTTGTTGTAGACATAATTCATTTTATTATGAAGAGTATAAAGCACTCCATTCATCTCGTGAATACATGGTCTTCCTAAGAGGATATTATATGAAAGATCATAAGGAATAACATGGATTGGAGTTTGCAAGGTAGCCTCTCCAATGCTAATAGGTAATATGATGACTCCAAGCAGTTGTTTTCCTATGTTATCAAACCAACAGATAGACAAAGAATCAGGTTGAATTTGTCTTTTTTATACTTTAATCTTATCAAGAAGGTTTATGCTACACATGTTAAGGGTTGAGCCACTGTCAACAAGAGTTCTCTTTATTTTTACTTGATTAACGTGAGCTATTATTATGAAAGCTTCATTTTGTTTTTGCACTTCCAAAGGAAGTAGCTCACTTTGGTGGAAAACAATTTTGAATTTCATTTCATTCATTCCTTGAACTAGCACTACTACATCATTTGAACTAGTGTTAGATGGAATCATAACTTCTTGTAAAGCCTTTTGAAGCATGTTATGATAACTAGGTAATATTTCAATTATTTTCCATACAAAATCCTTAGTAGGAGTATTCTTAAGGTTTTCAACAAGATTACATTCCTTTTCATTTTGTGGTCAAATGAGGAGCACTAGGAAAGATTGGATTAGGTAATGGGAGGGATGTTGAAGGTGTTTGTTTTGGTTGCATATTGTTCCTAGTGTTATATGTATGAGCAATGGTATTGTAACTCATTTGTTGCGATTCAACATTATCATCATCAAGTTTCCTTTTAGGTGGTTCTAAGATAAGAACACGTTTGTTTTGAACTTGTGGTTTTTGTGAGGGTGGATAAATGAAAAGTTTAGCCTTAGGAGAGTACTTCAAGGGATATCTAATGTGCATAACCTCAAAATACTTATCCTTATTTTTATGATCTCTTAGTGAAGGGGAGTCTAATGTCACTTCATCATCTTCATCTAAGGAATTACTATCATCAATGTTCTCATTTTCATCCACCATGATATCTTCCCTATTAGGAGAGTTTTTAGAAGAGCTACAAACTAGATGTTCATGACATTCAATGTTTTTTTCTTCTAAAATAACTTCATCACTATTAGGGGACTCATTAATGGTTGGATTGTCTTGTTTATCTTGTATCAAATCATTCTCACAAATAGGAGAAATAGGAAAAGTAGTATTAGTGGATGTTTCAATGGTCTCATCCTTGTATCTAATGATGTCTTCCCTAGTAGGAGAGATAGAGGAAGAGAGACAAATAGGACTCTCGTAACTCTCATTTGTTTCATCTTCTATCACAAAAATACCTTCATCACAAATAAGAGAGATAGTAGGGGAAGACCAAATTTGATTGTCATGATTATCCACCATTGTATTCTCTTTCACCAAATCATTCTCATAAGGGGAAGATATGAACTTTTTCTTAGCATGTTTAGAAAGGTAGGATACTAACATTGTTTGACCAAAAATGTAAAGTACTTCTAACCATCTTATGCAATGCTTCAAAAATATGAACAATGTATATCCAAAGACGAAAATTACTTTTATCCAATGTATGCAAAGCTTTAAGAATGCAAACAAAGTGTATCCAAAAATGAAAATAACTTTTATCAAACTTATGTAAAGCTTTATGAATGTAAACATTACGTATGCAAATGTGAAAAGTAATTTTATCCATGTTATTTAAAGTTTCATAAATGTAAACATTTGCAGATCTGATAAATTTTGCTATTGAAATGATTTCAAAAATGACTACCCTAAATTGATCTTTTTGACCTAGATGCATAAAATAGAAGCTACTCAAACTTTCCAAACTGATACTATAGGTTACCAATAATCTTAAGAAGTATAGAAACAAGGTTTTCAATGTTGTAAAAGGTAATTTCAAGCCTAATCAAGGACTCATTCACCTTTACTATTGAATGGGTCATGGATAAGGATTTTTGAAATGTTTTTGCTGATTTCTAAGTGATTTTTAGTGCTTTTCAGATACCAAAAAGTTTAGGTCAAGCCTGATCAAAGACTCATTTGCTAGTAAAGGTGAATGGGTCCCAGATTAGGGTTTTAAAGAGGTGAAAACTACAAATTTTAGGTTGTTTTATGTGCTTTCTGAGCCTAGTTTGCAAGTGAAATGAAAGGTAAATGATGACCTATATAATACCTTTTGAAATGAAAATATATGAGATCTAAATGATATGCACAATGACTAATTTTTTTTGTATTTTTTCAAATTTAGAGAGATGCAAAACAATGCAAATCTAAACCCTAAATGAGATGCAATTTTGAATGCAATGCAAGAAACCATAAATGAGATATAATTAAATACAAATGAAATGCAAATGAATGGAATATTGAACCTATCCCTTTTGGAGGATTGAACCTATCCTTGCAACCAACTTAGTACAACACCAAGGGAGTTAGACGTTCATAATAAATCCATATGCATCTTAAAAAATTAGAATATTCATAATACATATTTTTTATTGTTCATCATCAATATAAACGCAATTACTCTTTGTAAGAAATAATAAATTTGATACCTTTTTCAATATTTCATTCATTAAACAAACATATCAAAAACATGATTTCATTCATCATCCTATTTACCCATGGTGGTAAAAGTAACTTAGTAACAACAAGATGGGGTGTGACAATATTTCACATAGATATTGGCATTATGTGAGGTATAATTGGTGCACCATAAACCCTTATTACAATAGAATGAAATGAAATAACCAATCACTCCAATTGTGGTCAATTGCTAGCTTAGGAGATTGATCAAAAGGTCTCAAAAATTTCCTTACTTTATTAGACAATCTCTAATTAATTAGTTATCCTAAATTCATCAACACTTCTATGATGAAATAACTCTTCAAATATTACACATTTGACTTATTGCAATGCATATCCCATATATAAGTCCACTCTTGGATTGGAAAAATGTATCTATTCTCCTCCTACGACTTATATGCAATTAGAGAGCCCGAAACAATTTTCCACTATATAATATTATGTGACAAATAAGAGAATACCACTTAAAATGAAAGTATTTTCATCACTTTTGTTTCCATTATTTTTTTATGAATTCTATATAAAATAAAAGTATCATAGTCAAAAAAATTGTCCAAGCCTTTGTGTTGCACATCTATAGCCATCACCAATAAGCCTATTGATATTTTATTTTTTGAATCAATATCCAAAAGTTGACACAATATAAAGTAGGTGTTGATGAAACAATATTCAAAAATTTCATAATTGAAAGGTTTTATATTTCATCATGAGTAAACCTTATTACTTTCCTACTTTGACATCTTTTTCTATGATGAGGCAACCATTTGATTTTTAAACTTTCTTTATCCCTTGAATATTCTCTTCTAAGTGATCGAAGGTCAATTGGGATGCATGTATTCTTTGTCAGGTGAAAGACCTCACAAATATATTTCCTATCCAAACTCACCAATTTCACACCCTTGTCATTGAATATAGTCCTACCATTGGGGTCATATCACCTTTTAATTTCCCTAACTAAATCCACATTTATGAATACATCAGAGACTAAGCACCATAAATTTGACAAATTTCTAGGTGATTGGAATTTCTTGAATCCATATTGGAACAAATTCTAGCCCTATGCCAAAATGATGGCATCCCTAGCAACATCTTCCTTATCATCCATCTCATTAGAAAGTATTGTAGCTCCCTAAGCATAGGTCTTTTTTATGAACTATGTAGTTGACATAATATATCTTCATCTAACCCCCTTTTAAATTTTCCTGATGGTCCATCCATTTTTTGAACTAGGGTTTCTTTTAAAAAAATATGGCTTTAGGAGTAACTAAAGTTATTTACTTATTTTCTAAAATTTACATAACTTAGGACTTCTTTTTTTGATCTTTAATAAAAAAACACAACCTAACCAAACTAGAGAAAAACTTTGAACATAAAATTTGCACAATATAGGTTGAAAACATGAACATACCCACTTACTACTTTGAGAACCTTGGTTGGATTCTTTGAATTTTGAAACAACTTGAATTCCACAACTTCTTCACACAAGACACTTTGCAAGGCTTCTAGGAACTTGAAAAAATGAAATTGTATTGAAAATTCAAGAGAACTTGGTAGATGTCAGTAGAAAACACCATTAAATCTCATATGCGTGAATAAGGTGTTCATAGGTAATTGTTCCTTGATTTTTAATATCAACCTTTGTTTCCCATCTGGCACGGAAAAGTCTATAGTTATCACAACCTTTTCATTATTTTAAAATATTTTATCTTTATTGTTGTGAAAAATCCTTTTAAAAGTCACCTTGATGGTCCCACACAAGCTTAGGAAAGTTTGGATGAACAATTCGATGTGCCTCAGATTAGGACAACTATCACTATTATATACTATCATGGCTTGAGATTGTCCCAGCCTTAATAAATCATGATATGAACTTGTTTTACGATATCACATGACATATGGGACTTAGGTGCCACTATGTGTATTATCTTTAGTCATAAAGAAGAAAATTGAGCCCATGTTAAATAGTCTCCATGTGTTGAAGGGATGCATTATTGTAGGCTTAAGACAGCCTCATTTTCATCTTGAAACAAAATTGAGTGATGCAATCAAATGAGAAATCTCAATTTTTTGATGATGCTAGCACCATACCTACCAAAATTTTTATAGTTCACTATACGCATAGCAATCAATCATGTCTTTGCAAGTTGAAGAAAAAAGTCACTTTGAGCATGCGATAAGAACCCTATGCATGATGCAATAAAAACTAACCACCTTTATATCACTGGGATAAATACCATGACAATTAAATGGTTCTTGGAACAACAAGTTTGGTAATATTACAGACAAGCACAGTTTCAAATGTGGGCCCCCATTAATATCTTGTGAAGTGAAAATACATTGTGCTAAAGACAATAGCCAACACACTCAAGACAAATGTTATAATTTCATCACCTTGTGGCCTTCAGAAAAAGCTTACAATGATCCCATGACAAAAAAAATTAATGTGATAAAACAAGGGCTCCACACATGGATTCCACCATGGAAGGTGTTGGGGCCATTTTAATATATCGGACAAGGTACTTTAAGTGATTTATTAAAGGACAAGTATTAAATGGGAGAGCAAGTTACTAGGGCAAGGAGGTTGATTATTGAACAAATAAAAAGGCTCAAAGAAGATACTTAAGAAACCGAAAATGAGAACAGTATGTCATCTACAAAACATAAGAAAAGGGGTAATGATGCCAAACTAATTCTTAAGGTTTTAGACTTAGGTAAATAAAACCCTCCTAAATACTCAGAAGGAAACCTTAGGAGCTAAATAAGTTCCACTACAATGTTCATGTAACATTTTTTAACTGCTTGCAATCATATTCTAGATGAGTTCAAATAGAGTCCCCACCTCACTCTCACCCTCTCTATTTCTCACCCTCCCTTGTAGATGTTCTAAATAATTTAGGGCTATTCTTTAAATATACCATCATTGCATGTAATTTAGGATAAGTTGTCTTTTAGTTGGCAGGCAATTATTAGTGAGGGAGAGAAGCATGGGTCCAAATTAAAAAAAAATAATGGGCTCAGGATTCGAATCTACTATAAATTATACAAATTTTGAAATACCAAAATAATGAACAACTAAATATAAGAATCAAATCTAGATTTTCAAAATAAATTATAATAATAACAAATTAAGATAAAATTAATCAACTTCCATACAAAATACACCATCTCACATTTTAATTAATACATAAAAACAACCCAATTACCAAAAACATTATATGCATATATATATATATATATAACTTTCAATATTATAAATGTATTTGAAAGAAATATAATGAAACTCAACCCTTTTATTACGGAAAACATTGAATTCAAGATCTATTTTTAGATAACCAAAATCTGGCTCACATTGATTTATCTACTTTCCTAATGGCAAATGTTTGATTATTCAAGTTTAGAATAATTCAATGAGAATGAAGAATGGTAGAGACGATATCGAATGTGAACCCAAATTTGATAAGATTTATTTAATTTTCTAAAATAGTCATAATCAAAATTTATAAAGGAATGAATTGACCTACAGGTTGCATCGAATTTCATATGACATTTCGTTCAAGACCAAAATTCCAATTAACGATGACCAGAATTCCATCCTTTTTCCTATTTTTTTCTTACTTAACCGAGCAGAGGCCTACACATACCCACTCTTTGAATGATGAAAATCCATGCATCACAGAGAATTCCAGCCACATCTTTGAATGGGGAACAATGCCACTCTGCTATGAGGTATTTTTGCACACATCCTCCTCTTCTGATTGTGTTCTCCACACTCTCATTTCTTCCTCCTGCACTCTCTCTCGATATCGCACAAGTTGAAGTTATGAAAAATATCTCCATTTATTCAATTTCATCCAAATCGCATTGGGATAATTATGCACTCTAGGATAATCATTCTGACCCATGTAAATGGCATGGTGTAAGTTGCAATGAAAATAGGGGTGATGATGTTGTAGGACTCAAGTTGTATGATTATTATATTAAAACTAGTTTTTGGCAGTATGCGTGTAAGCTACTCAACTTTTTGATGTTAGTAATAGCGACCTGGAACCAATCCCTAGGAGTGTTGGGTACTTTTCCAATTTGAAAATTTTGTGTTGATCTTGCAATCCCTATTTAGAATCTATTCCTCCTCAATTGCTTTCCTTGAGTAGTTTGTGAGCCCTTGATCTAAGCGATAATAACCTTACAGGGCTTATTCCTTCACAATTGTTTTCTTTGAGCAATCTGCAAGCCCTTGATCTTGTTGGGGCAGCAGGGATGCTGATACACAGCTTTGCTGTGGTTATTGGACTGACAAACAAAAATACAAACACAGAAAATGCAAAAAGTATGCACAATGATAGTAAGATAAATAGACAGAAATAAACTTTGCATATATTCCTTATTTTCTTCAAAATGCAAAAACTTAGATGATATTCTTTGATTTACATAAACAAAATGAAGCTAAAATAATTTGGACAGATGTCCAATGACTGGGTGCTACACTCACACCTCAAATACATAAACTGCTACAATCATGTAGCTGCAGCTGACAATACACTGCATCTACTAAAACATTCCCTATGCTGCTGCTGTCACTGATCTGTGTTGAACATTCCCTTTTTCATCTGCTGCTGCAGGGTCACCTTCCAATACAAAAATCTACATAAACTAAAACTAATTCCAACGAATACAAAGACATTCCTTTTGTCTTGTTTCAAAATGCTCATGAAAATGAGTGTTTCTTTCAAATTTCAAATTCACCTAATTCATTTAATGCTCGTAGGCTGCAACAGCTATTACAAACTAAAAAACATGCGGTTATTTCAAATTCAAATTAACCTACCATATTGAATGTTGCAGGAATACGTTGGCTACAAGTTGAGGTCTTCATCTGACGTGCAGGCTGAATTGACAGTTCTGCTGACTACAAAATTAAATAATATTCCAACACTCCTCCTTAATTTGTAGGTCAGCTGTTAATCTGATGTTTCCTTCCAGAGCTGATCTTCGAAGCTATCCATAATGCCAAACCTATCTCTTAGGCGTTCAAAACTATCCTTAGGCAATGCTTTGGTGAAGATGTTGGCAACTTATTGCTCGGATTTGCAATACTACAATTTAATCTCACCTTGTTCTACCAACTCCCTTATGAAGTGATATCTAATCTCGATGTGTTTGCTTCTTTCGTGGAAGACCAGATTCTTTGTCAGGGCTATGGAGGACACATTGTCATAATGAATGAATGTGCTGTCAATTTTTTGTTGCTGTAAATGTGCAAAGATCCTCCTCAACCAAATAGCCTGACAAGCTATTGCATTTGCCGCTATGTATTCTGCTTCTGTTGTGCTGAGAGAGACAATCAACGGCTTCTTTGATGTCCATGAGAATGCACCTGATCCCATGTTGAAGACATAGCTAGATGTGCTCTTCCTATCATCCACATTTCCTGCCCAATCACTATCCATGAAACCATCCAACTTAAATTCATTTGATGTTGCATACAAAATGCCATAACCAATTGTTCCATTGACATACCTCAAAATCCTATTTCCTGCTTGCCAATGTGTCTCCTTAGGTTCCTCCATGAACCTAGATATCAAGCTTACTGCATACATTAAATCAGGCCTAGTTGATGTCAAATACATCAAACTTCCAACCATGCTTTTGTAAAGGGTTGGGTTCACTTCCTTACTGCTGTCATTCTTGTATAGTTTTAGACTTGTTGTTGTTGGTGTGGGGGCAGGTTTGTTGTTATTCATTTTGAACCTTCTTAAAATATGTTTGGCATAGTTAGATTGTGAAATAAAAATGCCATGTTGTGTTTACTAGACTTCTATCTCAAGAAAATACTTCAACAAACCTAAATCCATCATCTCAAATTCATTTTTCATCACCTCCTTAAAATCAGCAATTTTGCTATCACTGTTACTAGTAAAAATTAGATCATCTACATACAAAACAACAATTAAAATATCACCTTCAGCTGATTTGATGTAGAGTGTGGGTTCACTATTGCTCTTGCTAAAGCCATTGCTCAACAAATAAGCATCTATTCTGTTGTACCACGCCCGAGGTGCTTGTTTTAGCCCATAAAGAGCTTTATGGAGCCTATACACTTTGTCCTCTTGCCCTGGGACTTCATAGCCAGGTGGCTGCTCTACATACACTTCCTCCTTCAGCACTTCATTTAAGAAGGTTGAATTTACATCCATCTGCATCACTTTCCACTGATGTTGTGTTGCAACTGCAATGACTGTCCGCACTATTTCTAGCCTTGCAACTGGTGCATGTCTCATCATAATCAATATCGGGCTATTGTTTGTACCCTTTGACAACAAGTCTTGCCTTGTGTCTTTCATTTTTTTCCTTTAGTTGTACACTTGGTCTTATAGACCCACTTCACTCCAATCACTTGCTTACCCTTAGGTAACTCACTCAACTCCCATGTTTCATTTCTCTCTATAGCCTCCAACTCTTCATCCATGGCCTTACACCATTTATCGTCTTTCAGCACTTCCTCAAAGTATGTGGGATCACTATAGGAGAATAGTGCAAAATCCAAGTTCTCATCAAAATCAACATGTTGTGTGCTATCATATATCTCCCTCACACTCTTTTTTTTTCTTGGCATCAATGATGCGAGTGTAGGGTCTGAGTTTTCTTCTGAACTGCTGCTACTCTGACCTCTAGAGCTACTGTACTACTGACTATCGGAGCTGCTGCTCTGCTGAATTTTGGAGCTGCTTGTCTGCTGCCTCTGTTCAGTGTTGCCATACTACTATCTCTATTGAACACTGCCTAATTTACTATTTTGTTGCAGATCACCAGAGCTGTTATTTTCCAATGCTCTATGGTGGTTTCTTGTTGAGATATTGCTCTCTTGAGCTCCCCCTATGTTGCTATCATCTGCAACTTCTTCATCATCAAGGGGTATTGTAACAGAAATACCCGTGGTGTCATCCACCATTCCATCCCATGCTTCATTCTCAATAAATATAACATATCTACTAATGACAACTTTCTTGGTGATGGGATTGTATAATTTGTAGGTTTTTGACTCCTCACTATAGGCTATGAAGATGCATTTTTCTCCTTTGTCATCAAATTTTTTCCTCTTCTCTTTTGGGATGAATGCGTATGCCACACACCCAAATATCCTCAAGTGCTCAACACTCCATTTTCTGTTTGTCCACGCCTCTTGTGGAATCCTATCATAGACAACTTTTGTGGGGCACCTATTTAGTATATAGACTGTTGTTGCTACAGCTTCTCCCCAAAATATGTGTGATAGCTCTTTTTCTTTTAGCATACTTTCCGCCATATCTTGAATGGTCCTATTCTTCCTTTCCACCACTCCATTTTGTTGTGGGGTATACCTAGTTGTGAATTGTTTGTGAATGCCCTCATTCCTACAAAAATTTAGAAATTAATTGGAGATGTACTCTCCCCCTCTATCTGTTCTAAGGGCTTTGATATAGTGACCACTCTCCCTCTCAACTGTTGCCTTAAACCATCTAAACTTCTCAAAGGCTTCCGATTTTTTTTTCAAGAAATAGACCCAAATTTTTCTACTATAGTCATCTATGAAAGTCATGAAAAATGTATTTCCTCCTAAGGTGGGGGTTTTCATGGGTCCACACAAATCTGAGTGCACTAACTCAAGTGGTGCCTTTGCTCTCCTAGAATACCCAGATTGGAAAGGTTGCCTATGTTGCTTTCCTAAAATGCAAGCCTCACACTTGCCATCGGGTTCTACAATGGATGGTAAACCCCTAACCATACATTTTCTAGACAATAAACTTAAACTTGAAAAACTTAAGTGCCCATACCTTAAATGCCATAGCTTGGATGGGTCTTTGATGACTGTCTTGAATGTAGACTGTTGTTCGACCGCTGACTATTCTAAAATTACTATCAGTGCCGGTGAACAATGTTGTTGCTAACTGTCTACTGTTCCTATCGAAGACACTATGTGCATCTTGAGTGGAAACATTTTGTTTCTTGTCATCTACACTGGAACCATCACTCTTTTGTTGCCTCCTCTATCAAATATTTTGCATTCTCCATTCTCCATCAGGATTTTGTAACCATTTTGAACATTTGTCTAATGCTCAATAGGTTATGTTCATGTCGGTGGCATAATAGACATCCTGGATTTGATGCCTCTCACCATTCTTGGTTTGGATGTTGACTACACCTTTTCCAATGATGGGAACATTTTCATCATTTCCCATTTTGATCTCAGTTTTTATACTGCTGTCAATGGAAGTAAAGAAATTCTTGTTGCCACTGATGTGGTTGTTGCATCCATTTTCCAAGTACCATACTTCATCATTGCTACGTTTAGCAAGGTTGCAAACAATGAAAACATGTGACTGTTTGTCATTTTCAGCTTTGTTCTCATTTGCTACATTAGCATTTTGGCCTCCATCCAGTCACGCTACTTTTTTCTACATTCACTAGCATAATGGTTATACTTTTAACAGTAATAACACTGTACATTACTTTTGTCACTCCTTTGATTTGAACTATTGTTCATCCTCTAGTTCTGGTTTGCTGATAGTGAGTTACTCGTTGACTCTGTGCTGTCAGAACCTCCTCTTCCAGAATTGTTTCTTCCTTTTCCTCTTTGACCTCTTCCTCTATTGTTTCTTCCTCTTCCACGACCTCTTGCAGTGGTCTGAGTTTTGAATGCTTGCTCTAGGGAAGGATTGGATCTATTCAACTACTGCTCATGGGTTTGTAGTGAACCCATCAACTCATCTATGGTCATTTGAGACAAGTATTTTTCCTCTTCAATGGCAACTGCTACATAATCAAACTTAGTAGGAAAACTTCTTAGGATTTTTTCAACAATCCTTTGCTCTTCCATTGTTTCTCCATTGACTCTCAGCTGATTTACCAGGGTTGAAACCTTAGTGTGGAAATTTGAAATGGACTCATTATCTTTCATTTGTAGAGTCTCAAAGTTTATTCTCAAGAGCTGCAACTTATCTAACCTCACTTTGTCAGTCCCTTTGTAGCTATTTTGCAATATATCCCAAGCTTGTTTTGAGTAATTTGCTGCTATAATACATGGGAAAATAGCCTCACTCAAGGCTACCTTAATCAAACTGAGGGCTTTGGCATCCTTCATTCTTATGTCTTTCAACTAATTTTTTTGTACATTTGAAAGGGCTACAAATGCATTTGGGTCATTGATATCATTGAACCCATTTGTGACCAACTTCCATAGGTCATTTGCAACTAAGATGGTTCTCATCTTCTTAGCCCATATGTCATAATTTTTTCCATCAAAATGTGGTGGTTGTTGCCAACTTTTGTTCTCATCTCCTGCCATATTTCTCAACCTCAAATTTAAGAAAACTTAATGCCTAGATAACCTAGGGCTTAACCCACAATAAACAAACTGACTGATTGCTAATTGAATACCCAGAAAAATAGGGCTCTGATACAACTTTTGTTGGGGTAGTAGGGGTGCTGATACACATCTTTGTTGTTGTTACTAGACTGACAAACACAAATAGAAACACAAAAAGCACACAGAGTATGCACAGTGACAACAAGATAAATAAACAGAAATAAAATTTGCATATATTCCTTATTTTATTCAAAATGAAAAACCTCAGAGGATATTCTCTGATTTACATAAACAAAATAAAGCTAAACTAATTTGGACAGATGTCCAATGATTGGGTGCTACACTCACACCTCAAATACATAAATTGCTACAATCCTGTAGCTGCAGCTGACAATGCGCTACGTCTACTAAAACATTCCCTGTGTTGCTGCTATCACTGATCTGTGTTGAACATTCCCTTTTTCATCTGCTACTGTAGGCTCACCTTCCAATAAAAAAATCTGCATAAACTAAAAACTAACTCCAACAAATGCAAAGACATTCCTTTTGTCTTGTTTCAAAATGCTTATGAAAATGAGCGCTTCTTTCAAATTTCAAATTCACCTAATTCATTTAATGTTGGCAGGCTACAACAGCTATTACAAACTCAAAAACATGCACTTCTTTTCAAATTCAAATTAACCTACCATATTGAATGTTGCAGGAATACGTTGGCTGCAAGTTGAGGTCTTCATCTAACGTGGAGGCTGAGCTGACAGTTCTACTGACTGCATAATTAAATAATATTCCAATAGATCTAAGTGTTAATAACCTGACAAGGCTTATCCCTTCACAATTATTTTCTTTGAGAAATATGTGGGCCCTTGATCTAAGCAATAATAACCTAACAGGGCTTATTCCTTCGCAATTGTTTTCTTTCAGCAATCTGCGAGTCCTTAATCTTAGTGATAATCGACTGACAATACTTAATTCTCTGCAATTATCTCCTTTGAGCAACCTGCAAGTCCTTGATCTCAACAATAATAAATTAACAGGATTTATTCCTCCCCAATTATTATCTTTAAGCAATCTGGAGGATTTGGATCTTTCCTTTAATAAACCTTATGGAACCATCCCTTCTGCAGTTTCAAATTTCTGAAATTTGACATTCTTAGTAATGAATGACAACTTTCTAAATGGCTCAATTCCATAGCAGCTAGCAATTTGTACTCAACTCAAGTCGCTTGAACTAAACAATAAATTGGGAGATCCTTTGAGCCATGTGCTACCTAAATTTCTGGAGTTGAGGTATTTGTCCCTATCAAATAATGTGTTTGAGAAAATATTTTAGACGAGCTCTCAAATTTATCTAATTTGACTTATGTTAATTTGAGTAGAAATCTATTATCCGGCAACATATCCTCAAAAATTTTCTATCTCAAGCAGCTGGAGACTTTAGATTTACATAATAAATTACATGATAATCGTTTAACAGGAATTATCCCACTGAATATGCAAAATAGAAAGTCCCTGCTCCAACTCAGATTGGACTAGAACAAACTTACATGAAGAATTCCATCAAGAATTGGCAAGCTTGGCATGTTGAATGGTACTATGGATCTGAGTCACAATTCTTTGACAAGAAAAATTCCAGAGGCTTTAGGGAATATGAATGGGCTTTACGAGTTGGATCTGTCAAACAACAAATTAACAGGAAAAATTCCAATCTTTAGGGAATATTCATCGGCTTTATTGGTTGGATCTGTCAAACAACAAATTAACAAGAAAAATTCCAGTGTATTTAAGGATCTGAGACCCCATGTGTCAAAGAACAATCTAACAAGAAAATTTCTAGAGTTAGACCATGAATTAGTAGATAATATTCCAATGGAAAAAAGCCATTCCAAATTCCTAATAAAATTATTAAGAGCATTAGGTGTTGTTGTCATTTTTGTAATTTGTTGTCTAGTTTTTGGAGTTGTATGGATAAGGAACTTGCATAAAAGAGTAGATTGTCAACAAAAAATTCACAAAATCCTTCAGAAGGTGGAGCATCCATGGATCTCATATGAGGAGCTTCTTGCAGTAACTAACATATTTCACAACTCCAATCTACTAGCAACAAACGGCTTTGGATCAGTGTACATGTCTGAATTTCTGATTGCATAGAAATCACATAGAGCTGCTACTCTGTTTTCTAGCCAAACTAGAAATAATCAAATAAGAAAGTGCAAAATAAACTGGAGACATGCAACTTTTGTTTGTTGTATTCAATAACTGGAAATGAACATTACAGGAAAGATAAAACTTAAACTACTGAAAGTTAAATCTAAGCTATGAAATTCAATCTGCTAGGAGCAATCAACTACTCAACCAAGTTCAGATAATTTCAAGAGCTACTAGGAGCTCACTGAGTTGAGCTACGCAAAGCTCTTCAGGAGAAATCTTTGCTCACACACAAAAACTAACAGTTACTGCTGTTCAGGAGCGTTTAGAAGCTCACTCAAAACATTCTCTTTTTTCAGTCTACTACTGCACAGAAAATAAACTTCTCCATATTTTCAACTTCTCAATTGACTCTTCTCTAGTAACAAAATAATCGGCCTTCATTCTTTTTGTCTTGCAACTCATTCCCTCTCAATTTCAAAATTACCTACTAGCATTGAATTGGAGTTCAAAAATTCCTAACATCATTTACTTCTTCTGCAGTCAGGTGCATGTTAGGAGCAAGTGGGGAAGGAATTCCCAAAACAAACTTCTAGCTGCAAGCATCAAATCCCCCTGACAGGTAGGTGGACGAGAAGTGGCTCAGGAGCATTTAATTTTCCAAGAAGGCTTAATCCTCATTCATAGGATCCACAATTTTATGCAAGGTTACTCTCTTCATTTGAGATTTGATCTTGTCCATTTCAATCCATCATCTCCATTTGCATTTTATCATCTTGAGCTTTGATCAAGGGTTGGGAAAGGGTCACTAGCACATGTGACACCAATTCAACATGGAATAGGTGATTATCATGCTTTTGAAATGTCTTTTGATGTTGTTTTTGTTACTTGTGGCATTTCTTTAACATAGGTATTTTATTTCATGGAGGTATTTGCATATTTGTGTGTTTAGACTAACCTCTAATGAGTATTTGAAGTTGGTCTTATATGCATATTTAGGGTGCTACCACAATAATGGGTTACACTTTTTGGGACATCCTGATTTTTGCCTGAAATCACATATTTTTAGAAAATACAATGATTTATGCCTTTAAAGGTTCCATTTAAATTATTTTAATTAAAGAGGGATTTTATCAAACCCCCTTAGATCAAACCCCCTTGGATAGAACCTTGTTAGATTTAAACCATGCCTATAATTGAGTCTCCTCTACACCTATCAAAATTCTGATAAAAAACCACTTTTGATTTACCTTTTGGGTGATCAAATGAATTCATTTAAAATTCATGCTTTGTAATCCTTTAGCCCTTATTATAAGCTTCCTAAAAAGTATAATTTTAAATATGTTTAATTTGATTATTATATTTATTTTTTATTTCTTGTGAATGTAGGATTTTCAATAAACATTAAGTTCTTTATTTCACACATACAAAAAAATAGAAAAAATTCTAAAAAATACATGTGCCCTAGGTATTGATGTCTTTATTCCAACAAAAAAAGAATAAGTTAATTCAAATGAATATAAAAAAAGTTATGCGTGCCGAAGTACACCTCTATCCAAATTATAATTACGCTGACTTGGAAAATGAATTAAAAAAAATATATGTAACAAAAAATTATGAAAAAATACCCATCCCCTAGATATTGGTGTGAAAAATTTGCATTTTAAAAATCAGAATTGTATCCTATCTATAAAAAAAGTTGTGTGTGTCGAAGTGAACATCACTTTGTAAAAATGTTGATTAGTAGAAAAAATAAGTTATTAAAAATTACATAAAATGATTCACAATTTTTTTTAAATTTTTTTAAAAAATATAATTAGAATCTACACAAAATATCTAACAAATAACTAGTTTGATTCATCTTCAAAACCTTAATGGTTTAGCTGCTATAGGTGTAAGAAAGTGAATGTCTGGTGAAAAATCCTAATTTTAATGTCAAGTTTGGCCACAAATTGTAACCCATTATTGTGGGATCACACCCTTGATCCTGAGCTGACAACATGATCAAATCTTATCCAAATCAACAATTCCCAATCTTGTTCTCAGGTATTCAAAACTATCCTTGCTCAAAGGCTTGGTGAATATGTATGCTAGCTCCTGCTCAGACCTGCAAAATGCCATTTTAATTTCACCATTCTCAACCAATTCTCTGATAAAATGATACCTGATTTCAATGTGCTTGTTTCTTCCATGAACCACAAGATTTTTCGCCAAGGCTATTGATGAAACATTTTCACAGAAAATTATTGTTCCATCCTCTTGTTCTTCCTTCAAATTTACCGAGATTCTTCTCAACCAAATAACTTGACCTGCTGCTCATTTGCTGCTATATACTCAACCTCTAATGTAGATAGGGAAACGATAGGTTGCTTTTTGGAAGCCCATGAGATGACTCCCAAACCCAAATGAAACATATAGCCCTATGTGCTCTTCCTATCATCCAAACTTCCTACCCAATCACTCTCTGTGTATCCAACCAACCCAAAAAAATTTGTTGTTGTGTACAAAATGTCATATCCTTTGGTGCCATTCACATACCGTATGATTCTTTTACCCGCTTGCCAATGGGTGTCCTATGGAGTCTCCATAAACTTGGAAATAAGACTCACACTGTGCATTATATCGGGTCTAGTTGTTAAATGCATTAAGCTTCCAATGAAACTCTTAAATAGGGTTGGATTCACATTGCTACTGCAATCTTCTTTGCTCAACTTCAGACCTATGGTTGTTGGTGTTGGGGCAGGCTTGCTTTCAAGCATTCTAAATCTCTTCAAGATCTCATTTGCATATTTTTCTTCAGAGATAAATATACCATCATGCATTTTTTTTACTTCTATGCCTAGAAAATAATTCAAGAGACCTAAATCTATCATTTCAAACTCTCTTTTCATGGCCTCTTTAAAATCAACAATGAGGAAATCATCATCCCCAGTAAAAACTAAGTCATCAACATACAAGACAACAATAAAAACCTTACCATTTGTTGCCTTGATGTAAAGAGTAGGCTCACCATCGCTTTTGCTAAAGCCATTGCTCATCAAATATGAGTCAATCATGTTGTACCATGCCTATGGAGCTTGCTTCAGCCCATAAAGAGCTTTCTTTAGCCTATACACCTTGTGTTCTTGACCCAGAACTTCATATCTGAAAGGCTGCTCCACATAAACCTCTTCTTTCAACACTCCATTAAGGAAGGCAAACTTTACATCCATTTGAAATACCTCCAACATGTGCTGGGCTGCGATTGCTATGACTGCCCGCACGGTTTCCACTCTTGCAATGGGTGCAAGTTTCTCATTGTAATCTCTCCTAAACTATTGTTTGTACCATTTGACAACTAATCTTGCCTTGTGTCTTTCTATCCTTTTTTTAGCATTGCTCTTGGTCTTGTAGACCCATTTCACCCCAATAACTTGCCTATTTTGAGGAAAATTTGTTAACTCCCATGTGTTGTTCCTCTCTATTGCATCTATCTCCCCATCCATGGCATCACACCATTTCTCCTCTTTCACAGCTTCTTCAAAATAAACTGGATCACCATAAGAAAATAATACAAAATTCACACTCTCATCAAATTCTTCATCATACCTTTCATTCTCGTAGATCTCCCTTAGACTCTTGGTCTTTTTTAGCATTAGGGAGGTGAGAGGTGGTTGTGAACTTTCACTACTGCTACTACTATGCTGTGCAGGCAGGTTCAGGAGCTGTCGGGAGCTTTCAGGAGCTCTACCGGTGATTTCAAGAGCTCTTCCGGAGCTTTCAGGAGCTCTTAGGAGCTCTTCAAGAGTCGATCTTCTGGCACTTTTAGGAGCCAATCTTCTGGCTGTCTCTGGCTGCTTGTCTTTATGTCTGTTCACTTTAGGAGCTTTTAGGGGCTCTTCAGGAGCTCTTCAGAAAACTTTAGGAGCTTGTTTAGAGCTCACTGCAACCGAATCTCTGGGTGTCTATGACAATCTTCCTAACTGTTTACCAACTTCAAGAGCTCTCAGGGGCCTTTCAGGAGCTCGACTGGTACCTTGAGGAGCCAACTCTCTAGTTGACTATGAAAGCTTGCTTGACTATCTTGCTAACTATCTTTTAGCTTCAGGAGCCATCAAGAGCCATTGAGAGCTTTTAGGAGCTTGTCTGACGCTTTCAGGAGCTTCTACAGACTCTTCTTGCTGAACTTCATGTTCTATTTTTGATTCTTCAAGAGCGGTTCTGAGCTGTTAGAATCTACCACTCCATCCCATGACTTGTCTTCAAGGAACTCCACATCCCTACTAATGACTATCTTCTTGGTGACCGAATTGTATAGCCGATAGGCTTTGGACTCTTCACTATAGCCTGTGAAAATACATTTTTCACCCTTGTCATCCAATTTATGCCTCTTTTCCTTAGGCATGTGTGCATATGCAACACACCTGAACACTCTCAAGTGCTCAACCATCCACTTGCGTCTTGTCCATGCCTCTTGAGCTATCTTGTCATAGACCGCCTTTGTTGGACTTCTATTAATCAAATAAAAATTTGTTGCTACAACCTCTCCCTAATATTCAGTTGGGAGTCCTTTTTCTTTCATCATGCTCCTTGCCATCTCCACAATGGTTCGATTCTTTCTTTCAGCCAATCCATTTTGCTGCTGAGTATAATTGGCTGTTAGCTCCTTCTAAATGCCATTTTTCTTGCAAAAGTTCACAAATAGGTTAGAGGTGTACTCTCCTCCACAATCTAACCTTCGGACCTTGATCACATGTCCACTCTCCTTTTTAGCCTAGGCCTTAAACAACAAAAACTTATCAAATTCTTCAGACTTATGTTGCAAAAAATAAACCCATGTCTTACGGCTGTAATCATCAATAAAGGTCATAAAAAATCTTCTCTTACTAACATAAATGATTTTCATAGGGCCTACCAAATTCGTATGCACCAGCTCCAATGGTGCTCTTGCCCATGTAGAGTTTCCCAATTGAAAGGGTTGCCTATGTTGCTTGGCCAAAATGCAAGCCTCACAACTAACATTAGGCTCTACTATCCTTGGAAAACCGTCAATCATTCTTTTCTTGGACAAAAGACTCAAGCCAGCATATCCTAAATTTCCATACCTGAGATGCCACAATTTGGAGGGATCTTGAATGGTGCTCTTGAGTGCTACATGATGTACTATTGTACATTCTCTATTCTTGAGAGGTGCAACAATGGACTGAGATGAGAAATACGTCTATATCTTCAATGGAAACATCTGATTCTTTGTCATTTGGACTGCTGCAAACACCTTCATCCTCTCATTCTTTTTATAAATGACGCATTGACCCTTTTCCATCAACACTTTATATCCATTTTGGATAAGCTGACCAACACTCATGAGGTTTTCTTTAACCCAGGAGCAAGAAATACATTTTGTATCTCCTTCTTTTCACCTTGCTTGTTGCGGATCATAATGGATCCTCTTCCAATACCAGGAACTACTCCATTGTTCTCCATTATTATTTTAGAATTTACATTTTTATCAATGAAAGAAAAAAAAAATTCATTACCGCTCATGTGGTTGCTGCAACCACTGTCTAAATACCTATTGATGGTGTTTTTATGCACTTTTCAACACAGGCAGTGCGTAGGTGCACTACCTCTCTTGAAAGACAATCTTCCACAATCGAATTGCAGAACACTATCCCAAAGTCTCTAAGGTCAGGTCTTCACAATGCTTAGAATATTTCAGTTGTTTGATGTGATTTGCTAGAATCACAAGGTGGTTTTATGCAATAAATGCAAAGCATGGGTACAAAACATGGAAGTTGGATATTGAAATGGAGTTCTTATGATGGAAAGTTGTTATGCATTGGTTGTAGGTTCAAATAGCAGTCTTGGACTCCATTTTATTGTTGGATTTGGCTTTACAATGTGCAATGAACCTTAGCATAGGTTAGTTATTAAGAAAAAATAAAAGAAGGCAAGGAATAAGGAAAGTTCCTAAGTCTGCAACTAATTGTGAATAGTGACAATGGAGTTCCTGCAACAGACAACTTCTCAAAACAATATCCCACTTAACCAGGGATTTCACAGTATCATGGAAATTGTGCTATCTTCTAAGGTCTGCAGATATTTTATCCTTCATCCACCACGTACATGCATGAATCAAAGATAAATGTTTTGGAGTAGCTTTGAAATCAAGTTCAGGCTAATTTTGCACAGATATCTACCATCAACAAACAACAAAAAGTATGGACAAAGAAATCATCAACATGGTAGGAATTTTCATAATCACAGAACAACATCCCTAAATCTATCCAACGAAAGAAGACAACCAACTAAAACAATAATAAAACCTAAGTCAAACATCTAACATTGGAGATTGAATCAAATAACATGAGAGAAACTAAGAAAATACACCAAGTCAATGCCTTTTCTTTATAAATTTCTGCAGCATGTTTTTACAACTCAAATCTTTTTGCAAATGAGAGGAGAGCCCTATTTATAGTGCTCAAAAGGTTCAATGAATGACCAAGATTAACTCTTATTGTGTGGCCAAGATTCATTACAAAATAGGGTTTCACCTACCACCCAATATCTAGCAATTTAAAAAATTACATTTTGTCTTTACCCTATTTCGTCCTCTTGCTGATGGCACTGTAGCTCTTTTGTCATTTAGCAGATTGCTATTTTTACTGTAGCTACTCTTCAGAAAGTTCTTCATCTTTAGCCAGGCTGTCCTCCTATCCCCTTGAAGCTGTGTATTCGATGAACTTGAGGACGACCGCCTGGAGTTTGTCTATTTCGATGATTTCGCATCGCAGTGCCTGGTAGCTCCACTCCTTTGCATTATCCTCCAGCCTTTTACAATCCTCATCATACTTTGAGCCTTGGTCTTTGAACAGTTTTGATTGATCGAAGGCATGGGCAGCCAAACTCAGGAATTTCGTTGTGATTTCTCCAGCCATCCCGTCCTTCATCTTCTCCTTGAAGTAGGGTTTTATCTTTTCCAGATCCATTTGTACAGTGGGCATATCATAGTCCGTCATCAGCTTAAGGTATCAGGTGCATTCTGCTAGGATTTCTTTGATCCATTCAATGTTCAGATCCACCTTGCTCATGATTAGCTCCAACCTCTCTTTCTGGTTGTCAAAGTCTCGGCGTCATACATCCATTAGCCAGTAATCTTCTTTCTTAAATGCGAGCTTCTTCTCCCACATGGCTTTATGGAATTGAAGGATAGCCTCGATCCTTGGGAAGGTGGAGTCATAGGCCACAGGGAAATCGGTGCAAAGTTTCTTTATGCTCTCTAGAGATGGCATTAGGTCCAAGAACTTGTTGGCTGTTCGCACAGCCCGACTAATTCCCATGTTTCTGACGTATGAGACTCGTCGGAACCAGTCTTATGTGGTCTTCTCCAAGTTCTTTCTTCTTTCCATTTTGTCGATCTTCTCTTTGAAAAACAGCTGAGGTGCGACCATGGATGTGGTAGGCAGGTCGTCTACCGAAGACCATTATTGTATGTAATCTATTAATGCTGTGACCTACGCCTTGAGCTCATCCTTCGAGATTTTATCCTACTTTATCAGATGCACCACTGTAGCCACTAACTCCTCAAGCTGCTCAACTTTCTGCTCTCTGGTGGCGGTTCCTAAGTCAATGGTAGAGATGTTATAACTTACCCCAACTTGGCCAATTGTGGGCGTTGCAATTTGTGCCGCTCGAGAGCCGGAAGCATCCATTGTTACCCTGGATCAGACCTTGGGCTTCTTCTCCTTCTTCGTCATGCTTTGGGCTCAAGCCAAGATGGCCTCTAACCTCACCCTTGGGTCCTTCAGCATAGGATTTTTTCTTTCGAGCTGCTTCTCCAACCACTCAGGCACAACAGATTTCCCTTTGGGTGAATCGTGGTCACCTTCGCCCTTCTTAGTCAATGCCAAGATTTCCTCTCCCTTCTCTTTTGGGGATTCTCCTTTCTATTTGGTAGCATCCTCCTCCTCTTCATCGGAGTCATGGACGAACATGAGGCATTTGATAGGCAGCCTGGGGGATGGTTGTTGGATGGGACTTTCTTCTCTTGTCGTTTCTTCTTCTTTCTTTTCCTCAGTACCCTCAGCCTCTGGGCTTTTGACAACATGGGTTTCAACCTCAGTTAGATCCTTTTGCTACTGTTCTTCTGGTGGCTGCCCTTCTTCATCATGGGGTGACCCTTCTGCCTCTACCCCAATGTCCTTCAGTTGTTGTGCCATTTCCTCCTCAAGGTCATCATCAAAGGTTTGAATGATTTCATTAGCACCCGAGCCATCTTCCTTGTCCCCACTCTCAGAAGAGCCCGTCTCCTCCTCCTCCTCATAAACCACCCTATCAATGGTTTGGTGTTCGTACTATGGGTGCTCATGGTACTCATCAGCCTCCTCCTCAACAGGCTTCGAGGCTTCCCGTTTTCGTTCCTCCAACTCCTTTGAGATTAGCATTGTGGCCTCCATAGTTGGTGGCCCTGTCGGTGGTTGCGAAGGTTGAGCAGTCGCAAGGATTTGCACAAGGGCTGCTTGAAGAGTTGGATCCATTAAGATCTGGTAGAGCTCGGGGGGAAGGTTTTGCATGTGCCTTGAAAGAGCCTCAGGTATAGTGGCAGTGGGAACAGGTGCGGTTATTGTGGCCAGAGGGATCGATGTGATTGGTGACATGGCAATAGAAGAAGGGGGAGAAGTCATGGCAGAAGAGGAGTCAATAACTATCATAGACTCGGCTAGAGGCGAAGGGGCAAGATGGACATAAATGTCCACTACCGGCAGGGATGAAGCGACCATAGCCAGGAAGGTGTGTAGTGCAACAGGAGGGGCGAAGAGAGCCAAGGGAGGCTGCAATTGATCCGCACCCTCTACTTCTTTCTCTTGGGTCGAAGGTTGTTGTGTAGTACTCCCTACCTATTTGAGCCTTTTAGGAGGTGAGCTTCCCATTTCTTTCTTTGTATAGGCCTTGGGGTTTAGGGACTGCTCAATTTTTTGTTTCTTTTATTTTCCTAGACCTGGTGACCGGAGGAGACTTGGAGGTCCCGCCAGTTGAAGTGTTGGCAGCAGCATCTTCTGTGGCTCTCGGCTCTCTTTTTAGCTCTTCATAAGTCAAGATTACTCCTTGTCGCTTTAAATGAGCCACCTGCCCATCGATCCACTCTTTGGTAAGAGTTAAGATTGGCTGGGTTATGGTGTCCAGGTCATCGACCTCTTGTTCATCCCAGTCAATTGATGGTATTGGTAGATTGGCGACTGTAGGGTACCTAGGATGCATTATGGTGGACTCGTCCTCCTCGACTTGGTCCGGTAAGGGGAATGGCTGCACCCTTCTTAGGAACTATATAGTCATTTACATGTAGTGCCTTGCGCGCACTTCTTTGTCATCCTGGCAATCGGCCTAGAAATCCTCAATGTGGTGAAGATGGGCAGATGCCGGCCCCAGTGCTTTCATAATGTGGCCATACGGGTCCATCCATAGGTGAGCAGTGTGTAGGTAGAAATGGTAATCCTTTAGTTCCTTCTCAGAGTTACCAACACACTAGGAAGTCTGTAATCGATACATGCCCCGGAAAAATGTCATCGGATACGAGATCCCCGCTATATGTTTGCTGCTGAAGATTGCCTGTAGGTGTTGGAGTAGCCGAGAATGCTCTAGGAGGATGATTCGATCATTGGGATATCAGGGCAATCTATTTGGCCTTTCAGTAAAGCCCTAGGCATAGATGTACGTGAACTTTGGATATTGGATGTAGAGAAGGACATACTGCTTCAAAAGTGCTCTGGCACTATGGGAGACTCTCCTCTCAAAGTCTCTGGTAATCAATCTGATAACATGGCCAATGAAGGCGTCGTTTACTCTGTAGTAGTGCCTTTTGAAATTTTGGTACTGGAGCTATGGATATTTATCAAAGACTTTGAGTCCTCGCTTCTACACCTGATCGGGTACCACAAACAACCTGTTGTACTGTCTTTGATCTGCCAAGGAATAGACAAGGTAGGAAGTCATAAAATTTGGAGCTCTTTTTTATGTTAACGATCTGCTCATGGAAGCAGTTGCTTATGATTCCTCCCCAGTAGAACGAAACCTTTGTTGTGACATCCTTATTTCCACGCAAGATCTACTCAATGAAGTATGCCATCAATTCCTGAAAGTAGGCGGAAGCAAAAAGACCCATAACCCTGCTCAACATGGTTACTAGGTCGTGGTCATCCTTGTGGAAATCACTGTGGAAGAGTTCCTGAGGAACTTTCGCAGCATTGCCCCATCTTTCCTTAAGATAAATGTAGATTTATTGACTTCTTATAGCCACCCGGATTATCATCCCATGCCGCCTGGCATTCTTCTAATGTGGGAACCTCCATTTGTTGGAATGTGGGAATATGGAAGGTCTTTGTGATCCCTTCAGGTGACATGTCAGCAAGAATGTTCCCCTCTTTATCAACAATTATTCTTGTGTCGGCTTGATATGCTTCCCGACAAGCCATGACCAATTCAGGCACCACGAGGGATGGAGGGAATCCAGCAGCCTTAGCTATTCCACTCTGTCTTATTAATCTTGCATTCTTTGTTGTTGGATTCACCCTAACCCTTTGTGTGAATTCATCAATATCCACCTGGCCAATGTTGGTGTTCGTGATCTCCTTCCAATCTGTGGTGACTTTTGAGTGGAGCAGCTCGCCCTGGAATTGGTACTTTATCTGGTCTTTGTCTTCCTTTCCCCAAGGGGTCCTTCCTGACTTCTTACCCTTCTCCTTTTTGGCATATGCCCATGAAGGTCCCGCACCCGGTTCCATATATTCTGCAAGTAAGGGAAAAGTTAGCACAATGGGTCACAAAAGCATTCATGTTAGTCAACCTCTTGAAAACAATATTTACTTCAAATAATCAATCAAGCATATTATGAACTTTCATCTCTAGATGTTATTGATCTTTTGATTAAGGGCATTTAGACAATTCGGGCCCGGAGGGCCAAACTTGCCTAGCGGGAATGCTGTTTTGAAGGGAAAACATAGCGGAAAGCTCTCAAGCACTCCCTTAGGTCAAATTTTAGTATTTCAAGAGGTTCATGATGAAGAGGACCGAAATTCAGCATGTGGGTCGAAGTTAGATCTCAGATTTGGGTTCATTTGGATCAATTTAGGAGAGTTTGGAAGTCCTGGGCTGGAGAGCTATCGGGAGATAGCAGTTTGGAGCGGCAGATAGCAAACGGAGATTCAGAGATGGAACTTTGGGGTCCAGAGCCTGGAGGGCCAAAGGGCGGTTGGCAGTAAGAGCCTGGGGAATGGTTTTCATTTTGAGTTCGGTGGCAATCGGCAGGGCGAAGCCCGAAGATCGAGACGCCGGGCGGGATTTTCTAGTTTGGAATGGTGGGCGAGGACATGAGTCTTGGGCTAGAGGGCCTAGTGCAGATGAAGGCGTTTAGAGTTTTAGCGATACCCCACGGTGAATGGCGGTCTGAGGTCCGGTGGTCAGACGGACGCTCAGAAAGGGGATCGGCAAAAAGGTTAAGTCGGAGTGCGAAGTTAACCCGAGAGCAGATGGACGGCCGGAACCCGGAATTCGGAGGGCAAGAGAGAGTTCGCCTTGAGGACGGCGGATAAAGAGGCGCGGAGACCCGGCGCCTAGGGCCCAAAGATCGATAAGGATGTCATGCGCGACTCAAGGTACATTCCAGTGGGTAATGGGAGGTCGGGGTCTAGAAGGCAGGACGTCATTAGAGGTTCGCCGTCAGGCGTCGGCGAAGCATGGGTGGAATCCCGAAAGTGGACCCCTAGGGTCCAAGACTCGAGAATGCGAGGGGCGCAGGTCCAAAAAGAAAAACCAATAGCAGGGAAAAGGGCGGGGGGACCGGAGCACGGAGAGGCCGGAAGGGTTCGCCGTGGAGGATGGCAACGCACCCACTGAACCCCAGAGGCGGAACTCCGGGGTCTCAGGCCTGAGAGGCCCGAAGGACATTGCACAGGTTGAAGTTCCCACGGCGAAGAGAAGGCCGGGCTCCGGCAGCTGGGAGGCAGGGGTCAGACTGCAGTTTCGATGCGGCGATAGCAAGAGTGACTTCCAGATGGGGAAGTCCAATGGCCTGGGCCCGAGGGAAGAAATTGTCGTCGACAGGTGTTCAAGGTTTTGTCGCGGATGGCAAAGGAAAGTCCCGGGGCTGAAGAGGAGGTTTTCCCTGCGCGAAGAACAACAGCGACAAGGAGAAACTCTAGTTTGGTGAGGAGGGCATCCTAGAGGGTTTCTCAATTTTTTAACACGTGGGTTTTATGCGCAATTTCATGTTTTCTGACCTTATGTCCTCTTAACGACTATTTTTTCATTTAAATCCTTAGAATCCACCAAAATAATGCTCAGGAGGGCGAACGAATGGCCTACCTCGAACACACAACACGAGGAGATGTGGGATCCACCTACGGTTGACGAAATAATGCTGAGGGTGACGATCGTGACATTGTCGAAGATGGTGGGAACCAAATAGCAGGTTGTCCAATTGCTCTGCAATCTAGTGAAATAACAATGACGGGTCAGAGTGGGTATTTTATACCCCTAACCGCCATTAATGCTCGTATTTAATGTAGGTACGGCGGTGAAAAAGCTAGTGAGTTTGAAAATCGGCGACGGTGGCGGGAAACTCGGGGCCCAACGGTCGGGGAGGCGCAAGACGGTGGCCGCTCGAAGTTTCACTTGGTCGAACGGCGGTGGCGGGAAGTGAGTCAGGGCCTAAAGGGTGAAACACCGCTAGGGATCCGCCATCATGGATAGCGGAACCATCATGGAATTCCAGACTCGGAATTCTGAACGGTTGGGCCTGGAGCATCCCATGGCAGTCAAGGACTGCCGTAGTCTGCAGTCGGCGACAAAGTTGGCGGGACCCAAGGGGCGGGACGCTACCGAAAGTTCGCTATTATGGATGACGAAACATAGATGGAACCCCGGAAGAGGAACTCCGGGGTTCGGGATCCAGAGGGAAGAACACCGTCAGAAATTTCACAAACATTTAGTAGACGGAGGATGGTGACTTGGACCCCGAGATCCGAGAAGATGCGGAGCGGATGCCGCAGGAATGACAGTTCCAGCGGGGAAACCCGGTGAGGGAATCCCGAATGGCCGAGCCCTGAAGGGCCCGAGGCTGTTGGCAAGGTCAAACTGCCAGAGGAACTCTGCGAGGCGACAGAACACAACAAAATTAAAAGGGGAAGGCATGGTCAATTTATGGTGGGACCTTAAAGCAACTTTGACCATTAGAGACATGAACAAGAGAGGCATGCAAAATGAGGTGGCGATAAAAATGACCCAACAAGGTGAAAGAAAAGAGGGTCCCCATTCCGAACGGGGCGTGTGTGCTAAGGGCACAACAAATGGCGACTCCGCTAGAGAATGCTCCCGATCGTTCTAAGGATAAATATTCATTTAGGACCCAAAACCTCTGGCTTCGCAGACCAGGAGTGGCTTCCAAAGATGAATCTAGGAGAACAAGATCCTTAATTGAGTCAGCTTACAGGACATCTCAGAAGTGTGTGTAGTGAGTTCATTCATTTCCTCAGGATAGTGACCAGGGTTACTAATTCAACTGAGCGAGATACATGAATCGTCTAACACCAAAAGTAACCTAGACATTGCTCCACTGCCAGTCAGGTGTCCATAGCCCCGACGGAGTTGTTGTTACAATCTCACGGATATTGCTCTACTACCGGTCGGGCATCTATAGCCCCAGTAGAGTTACCCGGACACCCATAGGGTCATTTATTTTTAGAATTCCTTTGCTCTTTTTCTTTCATATTTCACTTCTCCTTTATCATTTAGTTTGACCGAGTAAGCATTGAAGCCTACAATAGGTTTGAGACTGCAGTGGTCACTAGAGCAGACTTCAGATTTTTCACTCACTAGGGCGTCATAACAACCGTGGCACAGTCCTTTAGAAATGATTATTATGTGTTTTGTGCAAGATCCGAGGTGTGTGTAAGAAGATCCAGCCAAGGGTCAAGATCTGAACAAAATTCAAACAAAGAAATCATTCACGGACAGCTTTCAAAGACTGATAATCGAGAGTGAATGTTTAGCTAAAGAACACAAAGAACAGACAACAAAGTAAACCGCTTGCCGAGCAAGCATGACCACCGCAAAGGGGCGAGGAACAACCTTCGAAACAAAACTACCGGGAGGGAGAAAACAAAAGAGCGACGCAAAAAAAATGCAAGCAAGCGAGAAAACAAACTACCCTAACCTATGTACAAATATTTACAATGATGAGCTCGAACGAGCTCAAGCCTGGAAGTAATGCTTCAGGTGCTACCCGTTGATCGGCAATGGGACGTTCTCACCAGTCAAGGTTTTTAGGCGGAAGGCGTTATCTCCCAAAATCTCAGCTATTTGAAAGGGGCCAAGCCAGAGCTTGTCGAATTTGTTGTGTCCCCCTTTCTTTTCATAGGCCTTGTCCCAATACAGGACCAAATCTGCAATTCTAAAGGCCTTGATCTTGGCTCAGCAGTCGAACCATCTTCTAACTATGCCCTGATGTTTGGAAAAAATTTCTATTGCATGGTCTCGGACTTCCTCTAAATGCAAGAGCTCAGCTAGCTGTGCTTCCCTATGATCTCCTCCCTCATAAAAATTATTGATGAACTGAAGAACATGAATCTTCAGATGGATGGGGAATATAGGTTATAGGCCATAAACAAGGTGGAATGGAGAATCACCGAGGGCAGCCTTGTGGTGAGTGCGATCAGCCCAAAGGGTGAAACAGAGTTGGGTATGCTAGTCCTTGGGATTCCTATCTAACAACTTTTTTTATCACGGTAATCAGGTTTTTATTTGTAGACTCAGCAAGGCCATTGCCCTGGGGGGAGTAGTTAGATGAGAATTCAAGGGCAATCCCATAGTCGAACGCCCAACTAGCAAATTTCAATGAAGCAAATGCAGGTCCATTATCACATACCAAAGCATACAGACAATCAAAGAGATTTGAAATGAAGCTTGCTAGGAAATTAGTAACTACTTCAGTTGTGCATTGCTTACATACTATTACTTCCGTCCACCTAGTACAGTAATCAGTAGCGGTAAGAATGTACCTGTGTCCCACAGACGATGGAGGGCTTAGTGGACCGATGAAGTCAAAACCCCATTGCGCAAATGGTCTTACCTCCAGCACAGGCTGCAATGGAATAACAACATTCTTTTCCCTGGTGGCAGTGGTCTGGCATGTGTGACATGAATGAACATGGCAATGGGCATCATTGAAGACGGTTGGCCAGTAATACCCTGCTCTCAATATCTGGTGCACTGTGGAAGAACCAGAACCATGACCCATGCCAAATTTGTTGTGGAACTCTTTCAAGACTTGATCTACTTATTCCTTGCTAAGGCATCTTAAATAAATGTCTTCATGATTCTTCTTGTAGAGAATGAAACCTTGCAACATGTAGCCATTGCTTTTCAATCTTAGGGCCCACTTTTGGACTCCTTGCAGGTGTGGTGGACACTTATGGTTCAGCAAATAGTAGACGACATTCTAGTACCACTCTCTGGGGGAAACATCCTCAAGCTGGTACTGCTACACAGTGATTTTGGGTCTAGCTTCTACTGTTGTTTCAGCAATTATGTGGGTGAGTGCCTGCCCTCTCACTAGCTTCATCGGTTGGATCTCCATGTCATACTCTTAGAGCAGGGTGACTAATTTAGCTCTTCGTTCTCCCAATTCATTTTGCATGAGCAACGTTTTTACTGCTGGGTCGGGGATAATGGCAAACACCTTATTGCATAGGATATAGTGTCTAAATTTCTTCACCCCTCTGATAAGAGCATATGCCTGCTTTTCAATGTTGTGATATCGCAATTCAGCATCCTTGAGGGGAGCACTCATAAAGGTGATCGGATGCTCATTTCCTTCATCGTCCTTTTGGGTCAACATGCTAGCACAAGAATGCTCTGAAGTAAATGAGTAGATGTAAAAAGGCTTTAGATAATACGAGCTAACTAATATAGGTGCTTTAGCGATGGCCCATTTGATTTCTTCGAAAGATTGTTTGGCATCGGGTGTCCATTCAACTTTGGTGTCTTGTTTGAGCATAGCATTGAGAGGTTTAACAATATCTACGAAACTTGTGATGAATTTCTAGACGAAGTTGATCTTTCCAAAGAAAGATTTTAATTCTTTCTTGCTTCCTAGGGGCGGGATTTTGAGTAAGGACTCGATACGTTCGGGGTCTATGGAGATTCCCTGTTCTGAGATGATATGCCCAAGCAATCTGCCTTCAGTCACTCTAAAAATGCACTTCTTTGGGTTAAGGGAAACCCCAAACTCCCTGCATCTCTGGAATACCTTGCATAAATCAGAGATGTGGTCGCCCCACTTTTTAAAAAACATGGTCAAATCATCCATGTAGATGATTATGCACTTTCCAATTAGGTCCTTGAAGGTGATATCCATGGTGCATTGGAAAGTGGCATAGGTGTTGATGAGCCCAAAAGACATTCTCCTGTACGCGAATGTCCCCCACTTAGTGGTGAACGTCGTTTTGTGGTGATCCTCGTACTGTACCATTACCTGGTTATACCCGGAGTATCCATCGAGGAAAGACATCATCTGGAATATGTTGACGATCTGCAACACCTCATCCAATGAAGGTACTGGATAGTTGTTTTTCTTTGAGGCGCAGTTCAGATTGCGAAAATCTACACACAATCTAATCTCCCCATTCTTTTTTCTGACCGGGACCAAGTTGGCCACCCATGTGGAATGCCTCACCGGAAAAATGATTCTTGCTGAGAGCAACTTTTGTACCTCCTTGTAAATGACAGGTTCCAGTAAGGCATTGATAGGGTGCTGTCACTGGTAGAATGGCCTCACTTCCATCTTAAGAGGGATGGTGTGTGTAATGATAGAAGTTTCATAAGTTTTTAAATCTTCGTAACTCCATGCCACCACATCATGGTACCTTCGCAACACATTCGTGATTCCCTTCTTTTCCTCTGGTGTGCACACCTTGCCAATAAAAAAATTCCTGATCTCCTCGGCTGTCCCAAGGTTGTGAGCATCGCACTAGTTGCTTATGGCCTCCTTTTTTGTTTGCTGATCCTAATCTTTGATCTGGTCCAAGTCAAATAGGTGTTCCAACTGAACCATACCCCTAGGGATCATGTTGGTTTTTAGGTTAATAACCCCCTCTATGTCTAGTTCGACTTCCTATGGATCAGCTTCGTCAATTATTTGAGCTGCAAAGACGTCAGAACTTGTGATGAATTGAAGGATATGTTTTTCATCATTGAAGACTTGTAAGTGGGTAATATTATCTGGAACCGATGGCATGGATGTTAGCTCAACAGTGAATTTCTTAAGCCCAAACAGAGAGAGGGGTTATAGAGTGCTAGCTGCTTGAGCGAAGGCATCAGCTGTACAATTCTGAGCATGAGGGATCAATTGTATATTGAATGCATCTAAGCCCTCCAAAGGATCCCAGACCCTATGCCTATAGTTTGTAAGTCTTTGATCATGACAGGAATACAACTTCCTAACATGTTTAACTACGAGCTCAGAATCCCCAAAAACTTGCAGCATTTTTACATTTTTCTTCAAGGCCATGAGAAGGCTAAGGACTAAGGCCTCATATTCTGCTACATTATTGGTGCAATAAAATTGCAATCTGTAGGCAGCTAGAAATGTCTTACCCATTGGGCTGATGAGTTCGAACCTAGCTCTGGCTCCCTGCTTGGACCTGGATCCATCAAATCGAAGTGTCCAACATGTAGAGGGTTCTTTGTCTTCGGGACTGATTAAGCTTCTATTCCCTTTCAGCTAGGTGGCTAGCCTTATGACCTTAGGGGAATTTTCTGGTTCGATGCAATGATCAATAGGTGGTTCTACTGGTGTCTCCTTTGACGTTTCTATTTGTGAATAACTAATTTTTTAACATGTGCAACTGCTGCTTGACACAAGTAACAATCAAACTCAGAGTGTACAACATTGTGAACCCTGCGCTAGTTGGGTAACAAGAGATCCTGTAAACTCATTTGGGCCCCTAGGCTGACCTGATCCCTTGCACACTTTTCAATGAATTCCTGGAAACCACTAAGTAGTTCCTAGTCATCATCCTTATCAGGCTCATCATTAGCTTCTATCAATATTTCAGTGTCTGGGAGCATTCGTGCAGAACCGGTCGAAGGACTACATAGCACCAGTAACACTTCATCCGTACCTTCTTCATGAAGCTCGACCTCATTTTGGTAGGTGTAAGGGTAGTAATTCCCCAGGTCAGTCTCGGCGAATAGCCCCTCATTGATATTATTGTACTATGTGATCATGTACTTCATACGGGGTTCACGGTCGATACAGATTTGATTGGGCAACCCCTTCCATGGTAGCCACATATGAGAAAGGTCTGTGGCGGTATATCTATTCAGTGTCTTGGTGAATTCTCTTCCCAAGATGATTCTATATGCATTGAGAATGTTAGCCACTTGAATATCAATGACCTGTTGTATCCACGGGTCTATTGTAATCTGCATCGGGATACGGTTTATTTCACCCACGATGTTGATCTTCGTTTTATCTAGCTGGGTCACCTTCCTCCTTGAAGGCATGGGAGTGATGCTAAGAGTCTTGCATACTACCAAAGGCATGACATTGGCAGACACTCCTCAATCAAGCAGGCAGTTGTGCAGGTTCTTCCCAAAGATCCTAATGGTGGTCAGGAAAGGGGGAGTTTCTGGTCTCCCCTGGAAGATGCCTGTAGGTGTGTCCATGTGAGCTATCTGACCTTTGTTCTTATCATTGCCCATATCCCTAGTTTTCCTAAATAGCTGGTCCTTGGAAAGCTGCCTATTATCCCTTTCTGACTCCTTTTCAATTTGTTTACTCGCCGACTGATTTACAGGAACATCCTTCCTTTTCCCAGTATTATCCTGTATCTCCGGTTCTTTCGTAGGCTCTTCAAAGGTAACTCTTTTGACTGACATTTTCGAAGTCATACTGGAGGATGGAGTCCCATTAAGAACCCTAAAGAAGGCATGCCTTATAGTAGGGACTTTGAGCAATTCAAAGGCTGATAAGCTAATTTTTACTTTCTTGAACTCTTCTGCTACATATTCACCCATTTGCTTAATTTCTGAACTAAAAGCTTGGCCTATAGTAGAACTAGGAGGTTGGACCCTCGTTTGACTAGATGGATTTTGGGATTGGCCTTGAGGCTGATTTTGTGACTAGTTTTGAGATTCGTTCTTGTTGAGGTATTGGGCAGGTATGTGAGGAAGCCCAGGGTTATTGTTGGCACGAGGATCAGGCGGAGTGGCGAGATTGTTTGGTGGGATAGAAGTTGTAAAGGGTCCACCCGCTTGTCTATTCATAAGGAAGTAGGGAGTCGACATTTGATGGAACATGTGGACCTCATCTACAAATGGTTCATCTTCATCTACCAGACCATTATCTACTGAATCAAAGAGCTGAGCCAAGGTTTGTTCACTACTTACCTCTTGTGCTTCTTCATCCTTAATAGGAGTAGGCACGACTTCGGGCTCATTGTGGTCACTTCACGGGAATGACGCTTGATTAACCACAAGATATGAGGAATCATATGGCTCAGATGGAACGATGTCCCTACAGCCGACATTGTCGACTGCGTTTTGCACCTCCACCTAGAAGATTTTAGCAGCTATCTGGAACTCGGGACAATCCAACTCAGAATGTCTGCTGGTTTTGTGAATTCGACACCATCCGGACAAGACTGTTTTGGCAAGGTATACACCGCTAGTCATTTTTTCATTGCTTTTCGGTTGATTGAAAGGCGTAGGGACACCACCATTGTTGGGCTTAGTGTTCCACGTGCGATTATGCCTCTAAGAGGGTCTCCTTTCTGCATTTTGATTGGCGTTTTTCCCCCTATCATAGTTCTGCCTAGAGGAAGTGCCTACTTCTCGATTATCCCTGTTGTCCCTATTATTTTGGTTATCCTGGTTGAGATTGGCTTAGAAATTACGCTGGGAGGCTTACAACTGGTTATTCTGATTCTTTAGGTGCATCATTTTCATAGAAATTTTCTTTATCATCTCAGTCAGTTCCTGTAACTTGTCTTTCTCAGTCCCGTTCCAAGGCGACAGTGCCAGATTTTGGAGAAAAACGAGCGAGGCTACTAGCTGATTCTGATAGGTTGGAGGAAAATTCGATCCCAATAGGTACAATGGTGCTTGGGGTTGCTGGGGATATGCCTGCTGTTGTGGAGCAGCCTGAGAATAGTTATACTACTGCTGGGGTTGCAAATAGGAAGGTGCGGGAGATGCATAATTCAATGGCTGCCCTGGATGTGGTACCATAGGCAATTGAGGTACTTGGTTCATAAGAGGGGTTTGATGAGCAAACGCCTGATTAAGCCCCTGAATCTGCATTGGGTGAGCTACTGGCCCCAAAGAAGGCAGCAGGCTGGAGATATTCTGTCCCAAGTCTGTATTAGCGACAACAGCCTCTTTATAGGCCACCACCAATGAAGTGGGCGGCGGTTGCATCCTTTTTACCAAAGCTGAAGTGAGGTTGTCCAATGCCGCATAGTAGATCGAGAGATCCACGACATCATTATGAAGGTACGGGTCTTGAAGCCTTGTGTAGGCCCGATGGAAGCGGTTGTTGAAGGAGCCAATAGGTTCATTGACTTCCCTTCTGACGGACATGAACTACTGGTCAAGTTCCGAAGGGCTGATGGGGATCTTGTATTTCTACAGGAAGGCATTCTTCATTAGAGTCCATGAGGTGATGGATCCTCTCGACAGGTTGATGTACTAATAGAAGGCTTCTTCCCCCAACAAATGTGGAAAGAGGCGGCATGCAACGTCCTCATGGTCAACTTGCATTTCCGTAATCGTTGTCTTGAATATTTTGATATGCTCCTTAGCTGTTCTTTGTAGGTCGCGCGGATGGAACTTCGAACAAAAGCCCTCTGGATTCTTGGGCATATCATTGTAGGTAGCGAAATGTATCGGTGAAGGGTTATGTGCTAACCAAGCCATGGAGGGTGGGGGAGGTGGTATCTGCCATTGGAAAACAGTAATTTGGGGCTGTATCTACAATACAACAACAATCTGGGACTGCACTTGAGCTACGGCTGAATGGACCGTGCCCTGGGCTGGAAGGGCCAGGAGAGGGGCAATCGCCTGGCTGCCGGAGATATGAGGTGCAAATGCAGTTTGAGATGGTTGTGTGGAGGATGAAGGCCAACCAAATGAAAGTGAGGGTGGAATGGAGGTGGATGGAATAGAGAAAGAGGAAGAGGCAACGCTACTTCCTTTAGCTTGCTTTGCCCTTGTAGGAGGCTACAATTCTTCAAATTCTCCCTTGTTTGGCGTTGACTGTAGAACTCTTTGAAATCTTTCTGAGGAGAATGATTCGATTTGATCTAGCTTCACTTCTAACCCTTGGTATTTCCAGCGTCTGCCCTCCTTCTAGCACCAGATCTGTTGATGGTGTTTTAATGAACTTTTCAACACATGCAGTGCGTAGGTGCACTACCTCTTTTGAAAGACAATCTTCCACAATCGGATTGCATAACACTATCTCAAGGTCTCTCAGGTTAGGTCTTGACAATGCTTGAAATATTTTAGTTGTTTGATGTGATTTTCTAGAATCACAAGGCGATCTTATGGAAAAAATCCAAAGCATGGGTACAAAGCATAGAAGTTGGATCTTGAAATGGAGTTCTTAGGATGGAAAATTGTTATGCATTGGCTGTAGGTTCAAACAGCAGTCTTGGACTCCATTTTATTGTTGGATTGGGCTTTACAATGTGCAATGAACCTTAGTATAGGTCAGTTATTAAGAAAAAACAAAAGAAGGCAAGGAAGAAGAAAAGTTCATAAGTCTGCAACTAACTACGAATAGTGACAATAGAGTTCCTGTAATGGACAACTTCTCAAAACAATATCCCACTTAACTAGGGATTTCACAGTATCATGAAAATTGTGCTATCTTCTAAGGTCTGCAGATATTTTATCCTTCATCCACCACGTACATGCATGAATCAAAGATAAATGTTTTGGAGCAGCTTTGAAATCAAGTCCAGGCTAACTTTGCACAACTATCTACTATCAGCAAACAGCAAAAAGTATGGACAAAGAAATCATCAACATGGCACGAATTTTCATAATCACAGAACATCATCCCTAAATATATTCAAAGAAAGAAGACAACCAACTAAAACAGCAATAAAACCTAAGTCAAACATCTAACATTGGAGATTGAATCAAATAACATGAGAAACTAAAAAAATATACCAAGTCAATGCCTTTTCTTTATAAATTTCTGCAGCATATTTTTACAACTCAACTCTCTTTGCAAATGAGAGGAGAGCCCTATTTATAGTGCCCAAAAGGTTCAATGAATGGACAAGATTAACTCTTATTGTGTAGCCAAGATTCATTACAAAATAGGGTTTCACCTACCCCCCAATATTTAGCAATTTAAAAAATTACATTTTGTCTTTACCCTATTTTGTCCTCTTGCTGATGGCACTGTAGCTCTTTTGTCATTTAACAGATTGCTATTTTTACTGTAGCTACTCTTCAGAAAGTTCTTCATCTTTAGCTGGGTTGTCCTCCTGTCCCTTGGAAGTTGTGTATTCGATGAACTTGAGGATGACCGCCTGGAGTTTGTCTATTTTGATGATTTCACATCGCAGCACGTGGTAGCTCCACTCCTTTGCATTATCCTCAAGCCTTTTCCAATCCTCATCATACTTTGAGCCTTGGTCTCTGAACAGTTCTGATTGATCGAAGGCACGAGCAGCAAAACTCAGGAATTTCGTTGTGATTTCTCCAACCATCTCGTCCTTCATCTTCTCCTTGAAGTAGGGTTTTATCTTTTCCGGATCCATTTGTACAGTGGGCATATCATAGTCCGTCATCAGCTTAAGGTATCAGGCGCATTCTGCCCAGATTTCTTTGATCCATTCAATGTCCAGATCCACCTTGCTCATGATTTTCTCTAACCTCTCTTTCCGGTTGTCAAAGTCTTGGTGTCATACATCCATTAGCCAGTGATCTTCTTTCTTAAATGCGAGCTTCTTCTCCCACATGGCTTTAGGAAATTGAAGGATAGCCTCGATCCTTGGGAAGGTGGAGTCATAGGCCACGGGGAAATCGGTGTAGAGTTTTTTTGTGCTCTCCAGAGACTGCATTAGGTTCAATAACTTGTTGGCTATTCGCACAGCCTGGCTAATTCCCATGTTTCCGACGTATGAGACTCGTTGGAACCAGTCCTCTATGGTCTTCTCCAAGTTCTTTCTTCTTTCCATTTTGTCGATCTTCTCTTTGGAAAGCAGTTGAGGTGCGGCCGTGGATGTGGTAGGCAGGTCGTCTAGCGAAGACCATTGCTGTATGTAATCTATTAATGCTGCGACCTGCGCCTTGAGCTCATCCTTCGAGATTTTATCTTGCTTTATCAGATGCACCACCGTAGCCACCGACTCCTCAAGGTGCTCGACTTTCTACTCTCTGGTGGCGGTTCCTAATTCAATGGTAGAGATGTTATAACTTACCCCAGCTTGGCCAATCGTGGGCATTGCAATTTGTGCCGCTCGAGAGCCGAATCAGACCTTGGGCTTCTTCTCCTTCTTTGTCGTGCTTTGGGCTTGAGCCAAGATGGCCTCTAACCTCGCCCTTGGGTCCTTTAGCATAGGGGTTTTTCTTTCGAGCTACTTCTCCAACCACTTAGGCACAACAGATTTCGCTTTGGGTGAATCATGGTCACCTTCGCCCTTCTCAGTGAATGCCAAGATTTATGCTCCCTTCTCTTTTGGGGATTCTCCTTTCTCTTTGGCAGCATCTTCCTCCTCTTCATCGGAGTCATGGACGAACACAAGGTGTTTGATAGGTAGCCCAGGGGATGGTTGTTGGATGGGACTTTCTTCTCTTACTGTTTCTTCTTCTTTCTTTTCCTCAGTACCCTCAGCCTCGGGGCTTTTGTCAACATGGGTTTCAGCCTTAGTTAGATCCTTTTGATGCTATTCTTTGTGTGGCTACCCTTCTTCATCATAGGGTGACCCTTCTACCTCTACCCCAATGTCCTTCAGCTGTTGTGCCATTTCCTCCTCAAGGTCGTCATAAAATGTTTGAATGATTTCCTTAGCACTGGAGCCATCTTCCTCATCCCCACTCTCGGAAGAGCCCATCTCCTCCTCCTCATAAACCACCCTATCAATGGTTCGGTGTTCATACTCTGGGTGCTCATGGTACTCATCAGCCTCCTCCTCAATAGGCTTTGAGGGTTCCCATTCTCATTCCTCCAACTCCTTTTAGATTAGCATTGTAGCCTGCATAGTTGGTGGCCCTATCGGTGGTTGCGAAGGTTGAGAAGTCGCAAGAATTTGCGCAAGGGCTGCTTGGAGAGTTGGATCCATTAAGATCTAGGAGAGCTCGGGGGGAAGGTTATGCATGTGCCTTGAAAGAGCCTCAGGCATAGTGGAAGTGGGAATAGGTGCAGTTATTGTTGTTAGAGGGATTGATGTGATTGGTGACATGGCAACAGAGGAAGGGGGAGAAGTCATGGCAGAAGAGGAGTCAATAACTATCACAGACTTGGCTAGAGGCGAAAGGGCAAGATGGACAGAAATGTCCACTGCCAACGGGGATGCAATGACCATAGTCAGGGAGGTGGGTGGTGCAACAGGAGGGGCAAAGAGAGCCAAGGGAGGCTGCAATTGATTTGCACCCTCTGCTTCTTTCTCTTGGGTCGAAGGTTGTTCTACAGTACTCCCTAGCTATTTGAGCCTTTTGGGAGGTGAGCTTCCCATTTCTTTCTTTGTATAGGCCTTGGGGTCTGGGGACTGCTTAGTTTCTGTTGCTTTTCTTTTCCTAGACCTGGTGACCAGAGGAGACTTGGAGGTCCCACCAGTTATAGTGGTGGCAGCAGCATCTTCTGTGGCACTCGGCTCGCTTTTGAGCCCTTCATAAGTGAAGATTACTCCCTGTCACTTTAAATGAGCCACCTGCCCATCGATCCACTCTTTGGTATGAGTTAAGATTGGCTAGGTTATGGTGTCCAGGTCATCGACTTCCTGTTCATCCCAGTCAATTGATGGTATTGGTAGAATGGGGACTACAGGGTACCTAGGATGCATTATGGTGGACTCATCCTCCTCGACTTGGTCCGGTACGGGGAATGGCTGCACCCTTTTTAGGAACTGTATAGTCATTCGCATGTAGTGCCTTGTGCGCACTTCTTTGTCATCCTGGCAGTCGGCCCAGAAATCCTCAATGTGGTGAAGATGGGCATATGCCGGCCCCAACGCTTTCTTGACATGGACATGCAGATCCATCTATGGGTGAGTAGTGTGTAGGTAGAAATGGTAATCCTTTAGTTCCTTCTCAGAATTACCAGCACACTAGGAAGTCTGTAATCAATACATGCCCCGACCAAGTGTCATGGGATAGGAGATCCCCGCTATATGTTTGCTACTGAAGATTTCCTGTAGGTGTTGGAGTTGTCGGGAAAGCTCTAGGAGGATGATTCAGTCATTGGGATATTAAGGCAATCTATTTGGACTTTTAGTAAAGCCCTGGGCACGGATGTACGTGAACTTTGGATATTGGATGTAGAGAAAGGAATACTACTTCAAAAGCGCTCTGGCATTGTGGGAGACCCTCCTCTCGAAGTCTCCAGCAATCAATCTAATAACATGGCCAATGAAGGCATCGTTTAATCTGCAGTAGTCCCTTTTGAAATTCCGGTACTGGAGCTGCGGATATTTATCAAAGGCTTTGAGTCCTCACTTCTGGCTCTGATCAGGTGCCACAAACAACCTGTTGTACTATCTTTGATCTGCCAAGGAATAGATAAGGTAGGAAGTCATATAAAATTTGGAGCTCTTTTTTATGTTAACGAACTGCTTATGGAAGTAGTTGCTTATGATTCCTCCCCATTATAACGAAACCTTTGTTGTGATGTTCTCATTTCCACACAGGATCTGCTCAATGAAGTATGCCATCCATTTATGAAAGTAGGTAGCCGCAGGAAGGCCCATAACCCTACTCAACATGGTTACCAGGTCGTGGTAATCCTCGTGGAAATCACTGCGGAAGAGTTCTTGACGAACTTTCGCAGCACTGTCCCGTCTTTCCTTAAGCCAATGTAGATTTATTAACTTCTTATAGCTACCCGGATTATCATCCCATGCCGCCTGACATTATTCTAATGTGGAGACCTCCATCTCTTGGAATGTGGGAATATGGAAGGTCTTTGTGATCCCTTTAGGCGACATGTCAAGAAGAATGTCCCCCTCTTTATCAACAATTGTTCTTGTGTCGGCCTGATATACTTCCTGACAAGCCATGACCAATTCGGGCACCACGAGGGATGGAGGGAATCCAACAGCCTTAGCTATTCCACTCTGTCTTATTAATCTTGCATTCTTTGTTGTTGGATTCAACCTGACCCTTTGCGTGAATTCATCAATATCCACCTGGCCAATGTTGGTGTCCGTGATCTCCTTCTAGTCTATGGTGACTTTTGAGTGGAGCGGCTCACCCTGGAATTGGTACTTCATTTGGTCTTTGTCTTCCTTCCCCCGATGGGTCCTTCCTGACTTCTTACCCTTGTCCTTTTCGGTAGATGCCCCTGAAGGTCCTGCACCCGGTTCCATATATTCTGTAAGCAAGGGAAAAGTTAGCACAATGGGTCACAAAAGCATTCATGTTAGTCAACATCTTAAAAACAATATTTACTTTAAATAATCAATCAAGCATATCATAAACTTTAATCTCTAGATGTTATTGATCTTTTGATTAAGGGAATTTAGACAATTCGGGCCTGGAGGGCCAGAATTCCCTGGCAGGAATGTTGTTTGGAAGAGAAAACATAGCAGAAAGCTCACGGGCACTCATTTCTATCAAATTTTAGTATTTCAAGAGGTTCACGATGAAGAGGACAGAAATTCAGCATGTGGGTCGAAGTTAGATCTCAGATTTGGGCTCGTTTGGATCGATTTAGGAGAGTTCGGAAGTCTTGGGCTGGAGAGCTGTCAGTAGATAGTAGTTTGGAGTGGCAGACAGCAGACGGAGATTCAGAGATGAAACTTTGGGGTTCACGGCCCGGAGGGCCAAAGGGCGGCCAACAGTATGTCATTTCATTTCTGAGCGTTCAGGCCGACGACACCGGGAAGGCATCCCAACTTCACCATTTGGGAAGGCAAACATCAGACGAAAGTCTGGGGGGAACTCCAGCAGTAAGAGCTGAGGGGATGGTTTTCTTTTTGAGTTCGGTGGCAATCGGCTGGGCGGAGCCCGGAGATCGGGACGCTAGGTGGGATTTTCTCGTTTGCAATGGCGGGCGAGGACAGGAGTCCCGAGCTACGGGGCCCGGTGCGGATGAAGGCATTCAGAGTTTTAGCGAGACCCCACGCTGAATGGCGGTCTGGGGTCTGGCAGTCAGACGGGCGCCTGCAAAGGGGATCGGAAAAAAGGTTAAGTTGGAGTGCGAAGTTAACCTGATAGCAGACGAACAGCCGGAACCCGGAACCCGAAGGGGTGGAGAGAGTTCGCCTTGAGGATGGCGGATAAAGAGGCGCAGAGACCCGATGCCCGGGGCTCGAAGATCGATAAGGATGCTGTGCGTGGCTCAAGGTACATTCCAACAGGTAACAGGAGGTCAGGGTTTGGAAGGCGGGACGCCATCAGAGGTTCATAGTTAGGTGTCGACGAAGCATGGGTGGAATCCCGGAAGTGGACCCTCAGGGTCCGGGGCCCGAGAATGCGAGGGGCATCGGTCTGAAAAGAGAAACCAATAGTGGGGAAAAGGGCGGGGACCGGAGCAGGGAGAGGCCGGAAAGGTTCACCATGGAGGATGGCAACGCACCCATGGAACCCCGGAGGCAGAACTCTGGGGTTTCAGGCCCTAGAGGCCCAAAGGACATTGCTCAGGTTGAAGTTCCCACGGCGAAGAGAAGGCAGGGGTCAAACTGTAGTTTCGACATGATGGTAGCAAGAGTGACTTCCGGACGGGGAAGTCCTACAGCCCGGGCCCGAGGGAAGAAATGGCCCTCGGCAAGTGTTCAAGGTTTTGTCGTGGACGGCGAAGGAAAGTCCCGAGGCCAAAGAGGAGGTTTTCCCTGCGCGAAGAACAATGGGGGCAAGGAGAAACTCTGGTTTGGCGAGGAGGGCATCCTAGAGGGTTTCTCAATGTTTTAACATGTGGGTTTTGTGCGTAATTTCATGTTTTCTGACCTTATGTCCTCTTAATGACTATTTTTTCATTTAAATCCTTAGAAAGCACCAAAATAATGCTCGGGAGGGCGAATGGATGGCCTACCTCGAACACACGATGCAAGGAGATGTGGGATCCACCTACGGTTGATGAAATAATGTTGACGGTGATGATCGTGACATTGTCGAAGATGGTGGGCTCCAAATAGCTAGCTGTCCAATCACTCTGCAATCCAGTGAAATGACAATGATGGGTCAGAGTGGGTATTTTATACCCCTAACTGCCATTAATGCACGTATTTAATGCAGGTACGGTGGCAGAAAAGTTGGTGAGTTTGAAAATCGGCGATGGCGGTGGGAAACCTGGGGCCCGATGGCCGGGGAGGCGCAAGATGTTGGCCGCTTGAAGTTTCACTCGGTCGAACGGCGACGGCGGGAAGCGAGTCGGGGCCCGGAGGGCGGAACGCCGCCAGGGATCTGCCGTCATGGACGACGAAACCATCATAGAATTCTGGACTCAGAATTCCAGATGGTTGGGCCCAGAGCATCCCATGGCAGTCAGGGACTCCTACACTCTATGGTCGGCAACAAAGTTGGTAGGACCCGGGGGGCGGGACGCCATAGGAAGTTCGCTGTTACGGATGACGAAACACAGACGGAACCCTGGAAGAGGAACTTCGAGGTTCGAGGTCCGGAGGGAAGAACGCTGTCAGAAATTTCACAAACATTTAGCAGACGGCAGACAGGGACTCGGACCCCGAGGTCTGGGAAGACGCTGAGCGGAGGCCGCACGAACAATAGTTCCAACGGGGAAACCTAGTGAGGGAATCCCGAACGGCCGGGCCCGGAAGGGCCTGAGGCCGTTGGCAGGGTCAAACTACCAGAGGAACTCCGTGAGGCAGCAGAACGTAGCAAAATTAAAAGGGGAAGGCATGGTCAATTTATGGTGGGACCTTAAAGCAACTTTGACCATTAGAGACATCAAAAATGGAGGCACGCAAAATGAGGCAGCGATAAAAAAGACCCAACAAGGCAAAAGAAAAGAGGGTCCCTGTTCTGAATGGGGCGTGTGTGGTAAGGGCACAACAATACCAAACTTTGAGGCTGCCTTCTTCACCAATGTTGCACATGATGAAGGTTGTGGATTGGTTTCCTTCAGCCACATTGGAATCAGCCATATTCACACTTTGCTTTGACTGATCTCTCTACTTGGTCTAGCATTCACTCGCATAATGCCCAAACATATGACAGTAGTAGCATTTGATATTGCTCTTGTCATTCTTCATATTTGAACTATTGTTCTTCTTGCCTCTTCAGGAGCTCGTCTGAGAGCTGCTTGCTCCCTTTTGGCTGTTTTCTCACGCTGAGCTTTCTTCTCCAGCATTACTACATCCATATCTGCCTCTACCATGTCTGGAGTTGTTTCTTCCTCCCCCTTCCTCTTGCATTCGACTGAGCTTTAAAATCTTGCTCTTGGGAGGAACTTGCAGACCTATTTAGGCACTGCTCATCAGTTTGCATAGAACCCATCAGCTCATCAACAGACAAAGTTGTGAGATCCTTTGCCTCTTCAATGGCAATCACCACTGCATCAAACTTTGTGGGTGAACTTCTGAGGACTTTCTCCATAATCCTCTTATGAAACTGGAGAGTCTTGTGTGGAAAACATAAATGGACTCATTGTCCTTCATTTCAAGAGTCTCAAACTCTCTTTGAAGCATCTGGAGCTTCACCAATCTAACCTTGTCAGTTCCTTTGTAACAAGTTTGGAGGATTTCCCAAGCTTCCTTTGCATAGTTAGTTGTTTCTATTCTAGGAAAAATGGCCTCTGTCAAAGTCGCTTCAATCAAACTCAATGCCTTAGCATCTTTCCTCCTTAACTCCTTCAAACTTGGTCCTTCTGGTTGTTTGTGAGCACAACATATGCTACTGGGTCAGTTACATCATTGAACCCATTGACCACAAACTCCCACAAATCATTGGCAACCATAATGGTCTTCATCTTCTTCGTCCAAACATCATAGTTATGTCCATTAAAGGACGGTGGTTGCTGCCAACTCTTTCCTTCATCTCCAGCCATGTCTTCTACACAAAAAAAACTCAATACCAAATAAAACAAATGCCCTAACTCACAAGGAAATGGGGCCTATGGCTCTGATACCATGTCTGAATTTTTGATAGTACTGAAATCACACAGAGTTGCTGCTCTATTTTCCAGCCAAACTGGAACTACTCAAATAAGAAAGTGTGGAATAAACTTGGATACATGCAACTTTTGTTTCTTGTATTCAATAACTAGAAATGAACATTACAAGAAAGATAAAACTTAAACTACTGAAAGTTAAATCTAAGCTATGAAATTCAATCTGTTAGGAGCAATCAACTGCTCAACCAAGTTCAGCTAATTTCAAGAGCTACTAGGAGCTCACTGAGCTGAGCTACATAGAGCTCTTTAGGACTAATCTCTGTTGACACACAAAAACTAACAGCTGCTACTGTTCAGGAGCTTTTAGAAGCTCACTCGAAACATTCTCTATTTTCAGTCTACTACTGTACAGAAAATCAACTTCTCCAGATTTTCAACTTCTCAACTGACTCTTCTCAAGTAATAGAATAATTTGCCTTCATTCTTTTTGTCTTTCAACTCATTCCCTCTCAATTTCAAAATTACCTACTAGCATTGAATTGGAGTTCAAAAATTCCTAACATCATTTACTTCTTCTGCAGTCAGGTGCATGTTAGGAGTAAGTGGGGAAGGAAATCCCAAAACAAACTTCTAGCTGCAAGCATCAAATCCCCCTGACAGGTAGGTGGACAGGAAGTGGCTCAGGAGTATTTAATTTTCCAATAGTACAAAGGATTTTTTCCTGATGGTACCTGTGTTCCCGTGAAGGTTCTCAATTCAATACATGAGCAATCAGACAAGATTTTTAAAGAAGAATGTAAAGTGTTCTAGAAGGTTTGACACTGAAATCTTGCTATTATCATTTCTATATGCTCCACCCTTCACTTCAAAGCTTTAATCTTTCAGTATTTTTCTCATGGAAGTTTAGAGAAGCATTTGTATCTAGACAGTTGTAGATTGGGATTGAGAAAACTGTTGAACATAGCCATAAATATAACCCATGCCATGGAATATCTTCATTATGATTGTTTCGTGCAGATGGTGCATTGTGGCATAAAACCAAGCAATGTTCTTCTAGATGAAAGCATGACAACTCATGTTTCAAATTTTGGGATATCCAAATTGATGGGAAGAATCACGACCAATTGAGTAACTTCAACAATAGATTTAAAAGGCTCAGTGGGCTACATCGCACTAGGTATGGTTTCTCAAATATCTTTTTAATTTTTTTATGGATTTTCGTGTTAGAATGGAGTAAAAAATTATAATCATTGAGTTGAATGCATAATATGGATTGAATGGCATGATGTCTCCTTAGGGAGATGTTTATAGGTATGGCATTTTGTTATTGGAAATGCTGACAAGGAGGCGGCCAACTAATGGTATGTTTGATGGTGATCTGAATCTGCATAACTGGGTGAAAAGGGCATTTCCAGAAAGGACATTTGAGGTAGTTGATAAATGCTTGTTAATGGAAGGGGATGGTAAAAAAATAGAAGAATGTCTCATTTTATTGGTGCGCCTTGGTTTTTTGTGTTCAAGTGATTCACCTAAAACTCGGCCCACTATGTGAGATGTGTCAAATCTATTGAAGAACATTCAATAGGATCTCACCCCAGACACTTCTTCTTCCATTAAATTAAATCCTACTATATCCGATTTAGTTTGTGACAGGTGCAACTAATTGTGAGGTGGCATTAGATACCCAAAGCTCTACATTTTAGTGCACCTGTGAATAAATCAAGGGTTACATACATAGAAGACTTGAAAATATAAAAATAGTAGAGCATGCTATTGTAAAGTATAGGCCATATCTTATGTTTATTATTTGATTTCAATTTTCTGTAAGGGAGGGGGGATCAAACATAGATTTTATGTATGCAAACTTTGTTTTGATTAAATAAAGGACCCAAATCCTTGATGGCACTTAAATCAATTTGTTGGTCAGGTTTGTTGTCTTTTGTCATTCTCATAGTGTTGCACTCTGTTGGGATGTGAAGTCCCGTGAAATCTTGTTATTGTCTTCATTCTAAAATTACCAATGTAAACAGAAAAAATTCCAACAAAATTCTGGAAATGCTTTGTTAAGCAAGGCTATTATGCAAGGTTGGAAATACATGGTTAGATGGTTGCAAAGTCCATTATATATTGGACTGTTTGTAATGAAAAATGTGGGAGTGTGCTGTGATTAATAAAATTATTCCCCTGCTTTCCAGTGGACATAGGCATATTGCCGAACCATGTAAATTTTCTTGTTTTCTCTCTCTGTTGAATGTTTTGCATTATTTAGATCCATTCTTCTATTAATCCAAAAATTCTATGTTGGTTGCAAATACTAACAACTAGTATCAGAGCACTGAGTGTTTTCATATGCTCGTTTTCTGATTGCATTTTTTGAAAAACTTTATGAACGATCTCTTGTAGCATGACTTCTTCCCTTCAGAATTGTGGACATTGATGCATCTGTTATGATCACGTGGAGATGGCATAATGAATTTTTGTTAATGGTGCTCTGATTGAGAGATTGGGCTCTAGAGGGGACCTCTACATTGTCTTGGACTATGAACCATTAACGATGTGGTGCAATCAACCACATTTGTAGCCATTTGTCAAAATTGTTCTATTTTCCTAAAACCAACATCTATTTTGATTAGGAGATTGATTTCATTGTTCTAAGATCAACATTGGTTGAGATCCATTGGCTCGTCACTATCTCTCTAGTGGTCACAAAGGTTTTGTGTCCATGGAATTTTTGCAGATCAGAGTCTTTGATTTTGGCGATGGTCTATCTCGACAACTATGTTTTGAGATGATGTTTTCTGTGTAATGGTCAACGAATCCATTCTAGTGGTTCGGTGGCTTTGTTATGTAGAGACCACGTATTATTCGTTGGTGGCTATGACGACTGCCATGGATGAGGAGAAGCTCTTCCCTCGGTGTAACAAGGGTTTCCTTGAAGAAGTAGGGCACGATGGCATGGGGGAAGATGTCGGTGGTAGCAGCGCTAGTGGTGGTGGACATCCTCCTCATTTTTCATTCTCCCTAGTTGAGGGAATGACAGAACCACGAAGGTCCTCCTCCTTCCCATCCGATGGAGGTCCACATGGAAATGGTGGAGATCATGAACGCTCTCATGAGCGCCATGGATGGCCATGGCTCGAAAAGCCATTTTGCACACCCACGATCATTTGTGATCGACTTGTATTGAAGCACATATAATCCATTGGATTGGGTTCGGCGAGAATATTGGCATATTGACATAATGGTTTAAATTTCTTATTAAGCGCAGTTCTTGGATCAACCTATAGCTTCATTGGCCAACAAGTTATCGATAGGAACAATTTTGTATGGCCATGGCTCAAAAAGCCATTTTGCATGCCCACGATCATTTGTGATTGACTCGTATTGAAGCACATATAATCCATTGGATTGGGTCCAACAAGCATATTGGCATATTGACATAATGGTTTAGATTTCTTATTGAGCACAGTTCTTGGATCGACCTACAACTTCATTGGCCAACAAGTTATCGATAGGAGCAATTTTGTATTATGGCTCGCATCAATTGTTATTTGGCTGCGCATATTTTGTGGGGATTGAAGGCACGTTTAATTTTATTGAAGGCATTTGATGGCATATTGGAAGGCTCCTAGATTCATTAATCAGCATTTTAAACTCCAATGGATCTTCCAGTTCTTATTCGGCAGTATTTCAAGCCAAGGCTCTACATACTTATTTGGCGGCACTTGGCTTGTGATTTCTTTGATTTCTTTACACTTCATACATGGGAAAGCATTCAATATTTGGTGAGGTGATGGTAAATTTGTGTATTTCCTTTGATCTTTCCTTATATGTATAGAAAATACAAGCTAATTGTGAAGGAGCAGGCAAAGCTAAGGTTGGTGTTGTTGCGGAAGAGGAAGAGGAGCCGAAGGAGCTAGAAGTGGAGAGAGATCCCCAATGGCCTGGCTTACAGCCTGGGCCCCAAGATCTCTGATTGGGATGAGCAGCGTGAGGTTTTGGTGGGCGGAATTTCCCTGAGAATTCTCATGGTTTCGAAGCCTACCCGTGCAAGCGTTCATCCTTGGGGAATACTATCCTTATGTGAAATGAAATTGGATAAGTTTTTTGTTTAGAAGGTTGTTGTACCGCTTATTATTGTGGATTCTTCCACCCCGAATGTGCATAACATGGCGGTGAGCTTTCATTTGGAGTAGGTGATTAAGCTTTCTTCGGGGTCATGCCTGAGGGTTTGAAACTGCGACTTGAGATTGCAATTTATACAAGCCGCTAGGGGTCCACTTGTGGAATTGGTCTAGGGAATATTCTGGGGAAATTCTCGGTGGCCTTCGAGCTCTGTGGGTGTCTTGCGAAGATGTTTTCTTCTTAGAGGATGGAAGGAGTCAAATATTGTAGAACTGAAGAATTGTGTGTCAGGAATTTGTGAAAGGAAGCGATAGAATTGATACAGAGGCTGAAAGTTACAGAAGAAACATGCTAGAGGAAAAAGAGTTTAGGGATGATTAGAGTGTCCAGCATGCTTATCATGATACCATAGATAGATTGGTATCAGGTTTCAGTGGGAGCTCTTGGTAGAAAGAGTTTTGTTGTTCTTTGGTGATGGTTATCTTCATGTGATTGGTGATGTTGGTTCTTGTTTACAAAATGTTTTTTATTATGCCATGGTCGACTCTTGATTCTAGATTAGAGTGTTTGGCATAATAGAGGTTCTTTTGATACAGGGTATGCTCTTTGGAGCATGTGGTTTTCCTTTGTGGAGATGTTAGATCACAGTGTCATGTTGTGTTCCCAAGTTATGTAGATGTGCAGTGGGAGTTTTTATAGTGGTCTTGGTATTGAGTAATTTGGTCATTTGCTTGGAGAGCTTCATGACAATGCAATGTTGTTTTTTGGAGCTTAGCATGGATTGATCATGGAGGTACTTTTTTGGATACTTGGAAACCTTGGATGAGGTTGGAGTTCTCTTGGGGTTAGAGAATATTTGTGGAGATTCTCATTGTTGTAGCGGAGATGGCTACAGTGATAGTGGTGACCTATGATCAAGTCACCCTTGTTAGAGAAGTTTGCGGTGCCACTTGTGATGGTTGCTTGTTGGCTGGAATGTTAATGAAGTGACGTGAGTAATGTTCTCATTCCAGGTATGCATTCTTCTGAACATTGTTCATGCAGTGGGAGTATTGAGCAATCCGACTGATGCATTGAAGAAGAAAGTATAATGGGAGAATTCTATGCATGTGTGCAATTGGAATGTTAACAAAGTGATGTAGTGAATGCGCTCATTCTAGTTGTGATGAAGGTCTTGGTGTTTGGCTTTCAAGATGAAGTTGGATTTTTCTCAGTATTCTCAAGATGTGACAATGGGAGAGAAGTAGGAGAATGTCTAATTTGTTCATAGCTTAGGTTTGACTTCAAGTGGGAGATTGTTGGGATGTGAAGTCCCATGAAATCTTGTTATTGTCTTCATTCTAAAATTACCAATGTAAACAGAAATAGTTCCAAAAAAATTATGGCAATGCTTTGTTAAGAAAGGTTGTTATGCAAGGATGGAAATACGTGGTTAGATGGTTGCAAAGTCCATTATATATTGGACTGTTTGTAATGAAAAATGTGGGAGCATGCTATGATTAATAAAATTATTCCCCTGCTTTCCCGTGGATGTAGGCATATTGCCGAACGACGTAAATTTTCTTGTTTTCTCTCTCGGTTGAATGTTTTGCATTCTTTAAATCTGTTCTTCTGTTAATCCAAAAATTCTATGTTGGCTGCAAATACTAACACACTCTGAGTCTTGTCTCTCCCTCCTATTGTTTGTCTTGTTTGGTTCATATATGAGCTTGGTTATAATCTTTGTCTTAGGGCTTCCTAAAATATAATAAAAACCTTTTATGTTTTCATTGAAAAATATATGTTAATATTTGTGAGCTTACATTCAATATGAATAATTACTGAATTTAACATTTTAATGTTTCTAATCAAAATTCAATTTCATCTGGCCAAAATATTACAGAAGAATTGATAGTTTCCTCTATCTCAGAGTTTTCATCTACTAAAGCAGGTCATTCAAAAGTTGATTTATGCTTCTCCAAATTATATACTTGAACATGAAGAAAAATGGAACCATACACATGTTAATATCTCCTCCTAAATTATGATCATTTAGGAAAATGAATATGATTGTTAATTAATTATATTTAGATTGATTTAAAAAGCTGAGTGAAGTATAAGATACACAATCGTTTAAAAGAAGTGAGTAGGGTTAGGAATTTGTTTAGTTCTTTCAATCGGATTAATGTATAGTGTTGTAAGTTATATATTAGATCTTATTTGTAAGTTTCAAGATCTTTAGAATTGATATATTTTTTAATCTTATAAATTAGTTGGATAGGATTACTATTGTGGTTTTGTGTCTCAAAAATTGTAGTCAATCTAGATCTATGATCTTGTCTTTGTCTATTGTCTAATTTGAGTGTTTTTTCATTTGGATAAAAACTTTTGTTAAGTCAAAGTAGTATTTAAAAAACATTGAATTAATTAGGCCCTTTGTAATAGTTGCACGCGATAGGTAATGATAAGATAAATTAATGTAAAAATGGGTGATATCAAATGCAAGTATGCTCTTAATATCAAAGTGCTCTTTGATTGTTCTTAATGGTCTTGAATTAGGAGATCATCTTGTGATTTTGTATGTACCCTTGGATCATTGATTATCCAATAAGAGTTTTTTTTTAAATAGGGAATCTTATGTGTTCAATTTGAAACTTTTTCACTTGAGCTAACCAACAACAATGACATTTTGGAATGGAGTTGACTCATTGAATTTAAAATCAAGTATTGATTAAGGTAGACAAAATGGAATAAGCAATTCTTTATGGGGATATAATTTTGATAGTAGTTAGGTTGAAGGTAGGGAAAGGGGTAAGACTAGAACTAAGTCTAGACCACAAGGGATAATTGGCTAAAGGAAAGGCTTAAGGCTAAGTTCACTAAATTGGATGTCAAAACACTAAAATTACACACTATAGTTATATATATTGACAAGGAAAATGTGACTACAAGATGAGAGGGAGAAAATACTAAGTATACACTTTATATATCTACATTTTGTCCTAAATTTATTGTGCATGTGAATCAACTATAATAGTGTTTGACCAATATCTATACCCATCATTGATTTTAAAATTTGGAACACCTATCTCTAATATTTAATATCAAAAAATATTTCAACTATCAATTCCTAATATTTTTAATTAGTTTAAATATATTTAATTTATCTATAATAATATATAATATTATATTAGATTTCACAATTATTTAGGTATCTTTACAACCCTATTTCAACCAAAGAACCAAAAAATAATAGAGACAAATCAAACATCATATCTTTCTTTAATGACTGGAATACCACTGTAATGCACCATCTAGTTCTTCCTAAGCTTTTAATCATTTGGACTTGATTACATGTAAGTGGGTTACATATGCCAAGATTAGGTTCACATTTAAAAATAAATAAAACTATTGTAGTGACAAAAGAACCATAAACTCATTCCTTGCATCAAGCATATAATATGAAAACAACTAGTATAGTGCATATGCCAATCTAACACCAGCACAAACTCATAAAAAGGGATAAACCCAATGATATAAAAACTCTTATTAAAGAGAATAACAATCAATGTAAGAATTCAAAGGTTTTGATTAGCCTTTTCTTATTCTAAAATTGTAAGAACATATACAAGAATTGAGAGGTTAGGATAGCCTTCACAAGAGGTGTGGGGATGCTTCATAAAGTAATGATCTTTTGAACTATTTTATTTTTTATGAATCATAATTTTTTTTCCCAAGGAAACTAGATTCTTTTTTTACTTTTACAGTTCTTGTTTACCAAATGTAATGGTGGAATTGTGAACTTGCCATCAATCTACATCAATTATGTCTCTATAAACAATCATTTTAAGATGAATACCATCCCAGTTAAAATATTGTTTAGGTTAGGACATAGTGTAGCACTCAATTAAAACTAGAAGGTGGGGAGTAATTATACTTCCACCCTTTCAACAACATACCCTCAAAATATTTTTTCTGCAATCCCGCAATATCAAAATCCAATACTCTTCGGTAAATTCCTGATCATAGATATTATTTAGAAATGTTTTCAAGAAACAACAAATATCATGCAAAAATATGGCTCACAATACTTCTTAGGATTTCATAAAAATTTCATTGCAGTTGAGTAATAATATGTATATACAATTGAGACATTTGGGTGATCTCTCTGCACATCTTGTAGCATAGCTTTCAAAAGAAGCTTATTAGCTTGAGAAATTTCATTAAACTTGACCAGACACCCAATATCATCAAAATCAGATAGAACATTACTTGGATGCATTGCTAAATAGAATGGTGAACATCCAATAGGAAAATTGCTTGGAACTAGAAACAACTTTACATTTTCTTGAATTAATACCTAACCAATGTCAAAGATATAATAAACTTACATAAATCATGAAAGTAAATTAATAGAAATTTAAAACAAATACTTAAGAACCATTGAGAAAGTTAACCTACCTCAAGGGTTATCTTAATAGTTTGGATGATTAAAGGTAAAAAAGTGGAGACATTCTCTATGGATATCCCCAGACCAAAAGGGTAATTCAAATCATTTCCACCAATCTCTCCAAGGATACCTAATAAATTTTGAAAATGCTCCTCACAATCTAGCATGATCAACTCATAAAATATTAATTATAAATTTTAATATTACTAAATTATTTTTAAATATTATATTTATTTCTTTTTTCTAATAAGAATAAGATAATTATTTACTGTTTTGTATGTAAATGAAATATAAAATTAATAATAAGTATTTAATTTTAAATATATTAATATTAAAATGAAAAAAACATTTAACTATCAGAATGTAATGTCATAAAATTTCATCCCTTGCAATTTCACATACATTCTTGCATTTGCTTTGGTGTCCACTCCCTTATTATCTTGTGTAGGCTCACCTTAGCCCTTGTATTAGCCTTTTCCCCTCTCAGGATGTTTAAAAGCTCGCTTTTCAGTAGCTACCCTTCAAGTGTCAGCCTTGCATCTAAATTTGTGCTTTTCTTGTTTGTGTCATTTTGTAGTGTAATGCATTAAGACACTAGCGCGCCGCACGTATGTCCATAGGTTGCGCTAGCATCTTGAGATGTTTCAACATTCAAATGACTATTTTCGTGCATGTTTTCCACTTGTCATCTCCTTTGGTCAGTGGTAACAACTCGGGAAGCTTCATTTCCTTCTTGAAATGCTATCTTTTCACATCATTTACAACTCTCTTCTGCTTCGAATTTCTTCTAATTTCTCTCTAGCACTTCTCTAGCTTCATTCCAGTCTCTAGCTTCTTTTTCTCCCCTCTTTCTCTTGCTTGAATAACTCTCTCGTTTGTCATAGCAGCCTTCTACAACACTGTCAAGCTCTCATTGTACCCCTTTGCAACACACCCTTGTCTTTTTTAGCGCTCTTTATCTCCCTCTTTTCAGCTCATTTGGCTCTTGCAGCTTCATGTCCCTATGCTTGTTAGCATCCTGGGATTCCATATTCCCCAACAATTGCATCCTTAATTTGTGATATGGGTTCTCCTCCTTGAGTGGGGATTGCTTTTATCACCCATACTTGGTGGTGCAGATTCTACTCCTGAAGCGGGTTTTGCTTTCACCACACAGATTGTTTGTTTGTATCTATCTATCTGGCTATCTATGGAGGTGGGAACACCAAAGCAGGGGGTTTGACTAAGGAAAAACCCTATACAGCCCCTACACTTTCTCCAAATATTACGCATGCAGGTATTGAAGGAAATCACATGCTAGAGGCTTCATTACTTGGGTGGTTGTGAGCACTTTCTTTCTTCTCTTTATCTTTATCATTTACCTTTCTTTATTCTTGATTCTATTACATTTTTCTACTTTGTCACATTTCATGATTTCTTAGCAATTAGAGTAAAAGTAATCACTTTGCATTCTCTGTGATAAACTCGGTTTCTAGTTTGTACGAGATGCCAATGTGCCTCTAAGATGCAGTGCACCCTGTTGTTGTCTGTATTCCATGCTTACATCCTCTAGTCGAGAGCTCGTCAGTTTTTCCAAAGAATCTTTGTGACCTGTTCTTTAGGATTCTAGAACTCTTGTGTTGTTCCTTGAGGTACTTTACGGTAGTTTTCCCCATGAGGCTCTCTGAATGAAGAAGACTCATGAGTATCGAATCCCCCTTCTCTACATTTTGGTGAACCGAATGTCAAGAGGGTATTTTTTAGAAAACTAGGAATTTATTTACCCCTACTTGGTGAGGTCATAAATTTTGACTTGGTGCTCAGAATTTCGAACCGTTTGCACCGTTAAAAGGATCTCCAAGAGGACTAGTTCATTCCCTAAAATATTGTGCCTTCGGTAGCAAAATTTTAGGGACTGAATAAGTTTCGACCCCAAATTCTACTATGAAGACCTTTGAAAATGCAAATTACTAGAACCTAGAAAATACCCCCCAAAAAAAAAACTTTTGGCTGTTCTTAGTTCTATCACCCCAAAATGAATTTAATATCTTCTTCTATTAGTTCAGTATCTAATTTTGTTCAAAAATGTTAATGATGTTCCATTTCATGCATGTGATAGTGACTTGGCTTTACCTACGTCACTCGATGTATTTGATCCTTCTCATGAGACTCCTCTGGCTTCAAAGGATATCTTGTTTCAAGAAGATGAAATCATTGATACCTTTCTTAATGTTACTCTACCTTCTATTCATTCCAATACACTCTCTTCTACAGATGATGCATTTGTGAATGATGAATCTCCTATTCCTTATTGCACTCTCTTGTAGAGACATTGCATTTTTGAGTGATGAATCTCATATTTTTTCTAATGCACTCTCTTCCAGAGATGATGCATTCATGCATGATGAATCTCCTTCCACATCTAATCCTCCTTGGATCGATGTTGAGAACATGTTTTCACATAGTTGCTCCACTAGTTGTGATGATTCAATAAATTTAATTTATGTCTCTGTTGTCCCTCAAAGACCTAAGAGACTAGTCATTTATGTGACTCCAGCTAGTCCTTCTCCTAAGAGGATTTGTTCTATTAATGGTGTTCCATTTGATAGCGATTCTCCTAATCTTTCTATGGCTCCCTCTTATAGAATGGTAGCCCATACTTATGAAAATAGAATGAGTAAACAACCAATCCTTCCTCAAGCACCTAAACCTATGACTAAAGCACCCAGTGATTGTGATCTTATCGAGAAACTCTAAGTTGTAACTCTGGCTAAGATCTCACTATGTGACTTGCTTTTGTCTTCTCTGGTTTATCAAGGTATGCTTCAGAAAACCTTGCAAAAGATCTTGTTGCCCTCTTTCGCTAGGACAACAGATGTTGATGCATTGATAGCTTATATTCACATGAATTTGTCTAATATCACATTCTATCTACAAGAAATCCCACCTCTGGAAGTACAGAAGCAAACTGATCCTTTAATTATTATAGTTAACATTAACAATATCAGCATTAGACGTACCCTCATTGACGCTAGTTTGGAACTCAATGTATGTAGCATTGATCTATTGCCTAGAATTAATAATGATTCATATTCTCTTAATTATTATTTGATTCTCATTTGTGGGTTCGATAATGTCAATCAACAAGCCCTAGGCACAATAGTCTTCCCTTTGAGGTTGGGACCCATTACTGTACCTACCCTTATATATGTTATGTCAGAAAAATTACCATATAACCTTCTTCTTGGTAGACCGTGGATTCATGCTATGGGCGTAGTCTTGTCTACCTTCAATAAATTATTAAGTTCATTTATAATAATTGAGTAGTCGCAGTCAAGGCTGAACCTAGCACTATGCATTTATGTGAGATGGTAGCTAGGTATGTCTAGGATCATCATTGAAAAAATAGACCCTTAAGTGGCGATGAAAATTCAAAAAAATCAGAGTTGGGCAACTTGATGTAAAAATTTGAATAAGTTATCTATATTATTTCAAGAATATGTAACAATTAAATATGTAGCAAATTGAATGTAGTTTCTAAACTACTAGGTTTTTTTTTTTAAAATCTATTTGGTGAAAATTTTAAATTTCAATGAGTAGTACTTAAATTTTAGGGAAAAAATAAGTAGGTGTATGTTTGACTACCCTAACCACAACAAAATGATAATATTATTTTATAATATTTTAGATATAAGTATAGGACTCATGTCCCAATGTGGTGCATTAGTTTTTGTAAAAAAAATTCAAATAAATAATTAATTATTAATTTTTTATTACAACTTTTAAAAAATATAAAAACTTGTATGTTTGACCACCTTAACATGGTCAAAACTTCATGAAATTTGACTTTTTCTTAATCCTATAGTATGCAAAGCATAGAATGTGCGCATGTTTCGAAATCAAAAAATGTGATACTAGTCATTTGAAAGCTATAGGTGTTTTTCAATCAGCCTATCAATAAGGACTTTAGTCATAATTCAAATAGAAAATGAATAATAATTATTTATTAAATTCAAAGTAAAGAATAATTTATATTGGTGGAAAGCTGAGAATCTCCTTTAAAAACCCTTTTCATTTTATCAATTTTGGGTAAAAAGTCGTTAGCCACATAGCCTACACATACCCATCATATCGCCACTTTTTGGCCCATCATGATCCTACATATATCTAGCTTCTGATCAGGTTTCAGTGGTGCCTACTCTTATCCCTTAAGTGCATACTCTTATACAAAGGATACTCTTGAGATAGATGTCCCTAAAGAAGATCCTTCTAAAGCAAGAAATCATAAGTCTTCTCCTCCTACTTCTCAAAAGAATGCATGTCTTGGTGATGATTGGGGTTCTCTATATTTTAGAGATTCCTTCATTGGGGAATATAAAGTTGACCCGATCAACTTAAACCTTCCAATAACATCATGCAAACCCAATATCAAAGATGGTAATTCTTCTATATCATGGGATAAGGTGAATGGAAATTGCAATGTTCTTAGTGTTGATCCTCCTTCTAAGGAAGATGATCACACTTCTATTAGAGAGGTTAATGTTGGTAATCCTATTAGGAAATATTATGGTGACCTCATAGAGGAGTATGATCCCCTTTGTCAGAATAATACTCTTCATGTAGATCCTCCATTGTCTACTACCTTTGTATCTTAATCTTCTTGTGAGTAGTCAAAATTTTCTCCACAAGGGAAAGGTTTGCTTCCTGCTCCTCATTGCTTATATGAAGAAGAGTGTATCTTGTTGAGGCTTCTTAAATCCCACTTGATTAATCTTCCTTCTCCTACTCGTAAGAAATTTCATGAACATGATAAAGAAAAACATTCTTTTTGTGCATACCAGTGAATGCCTGGCCATTGCACTAGTGAATGTAGGGCCTTGAAAGATAAAATACAACAAATTAGTGATCCAGGTGTCATCACTCATTCATTTGTTGATGCACCTGCCTCTTTTGTATATAACAAGTGATATCAAGGTTTACCTTTATTCTAAATGTTCTAGGTATCTTGAATAGTTCTCTTCCCCTGTATATTGGGGCTAGTGATAACTTGCTCCAGAGATGTGTGTCCTTCTTGAGGACCCCCTCTCTTTTCCATGTCTTTCAAATGGAGCATCCCTTGATGGACCCCTTTTCCTTTTGAAGGGTTCCTAAGGGATCCCTTTGAAAGCTTTCCAATCTAATGATACATTGTGTGACTATCCACTTACTTGCTTAAGTGGCCACTTTCAGACATGTTCTATCTGCGGGTAAACATGTTGCTTTGCAGGTATGACTATGACACTGCTTTTCAACTCTGCGGAGTCTCCTTCATCTAGGTTTCCTCCATTTGAGAGACCTTGGGGGACGCCTCCTTGCAGGTCTGCAGGCATGTAAGGCACTTTCATCTTGGTTTCCTCCATGTGAGAGATCTTGGGGAACAACCTCCTTGCAGGTTTGCGGGCCTTTAGTGCACTTTTTCAAACTCTCCTTGGGTTTGAGGACCTATGGAGCCATCTCTCTTCAAATTTTCATTCCTCCTAGCTCTCTCTTGAGCTTCCTTTTCTCTTTTCTTCTCAATTGTGTATATTGGATCATAGATCTACATCTTCTTCATCTTGAGTATATGCTCTTCCTCTCTTCATTTTACGATTCTTCTAAGTGTATTATTTCTTAATTTAGCGATGATGCATAGTACTGAGACAACCTTTTAAATCAAGGTCTCTTTTACTTTGCTGACTCAAATCCCTTAGTTTTTTATGTTCTAACATTTCTTTTTGGTGCAACTCTAATGCATTTGTTTCATAGGTCTTCAGATTTGGGGAATACTTTTGTGGTTTGAAGAGTTGTTTGCTACCTCTACAATATCCTTTTGGCTATATGATGTTATTTATGTTTCATAGATTTCCTTTAGCATGCATATTAGCATAGATTCATATGCTTGCTAAAGTGGGGACAAAATGTAATTTCGTAAAGTTGCACCCCTTGCAATTTCACATACATTCTTTAATCTACTTTAGTGTTTGCTCCCTTAGCATCTTGTGTAGGATCACCTTAGCCCCTACACTAGCCTTTTTGCCTCTCATGATGCTCAAAGACTCACTTTTCAACAGCTACCCTTTGCGTGTCAGCTTTGCATCAAACTTTGTGCCTTTCCCATTCGTGTTGTTTTGTTGCATAATGCATTCAGATAGTAGCATGTTGTGTGGATGTCTGTGCGCCATGCTTGCATCCTATAACATTTCAACATATAAATCACCATTTTAATGCATGTTTTCCACTTTGCATCTCCTTTGGTCAGTGGTAATGGCTTGAGATGCCCTGAAACAGATTGGGAAGCTTATTTTCCTTCCTTAATTGTTATATTTTCACTTCATTTGCAACTCTCTTCTACTTCTAAGTTCTTCTAACTTCTCTCTAGCACTTCTCTAGCTTCATTCCAGCCTCTAGCTTCTTCTTCTCCCCCCTTTCTCTTGCCTGCAGATCTCTCTTGTTTGTTACAACAACCTTCTACAACAATCTACCTCTTTGCAACACACTCTTGGATTTTACAACTCTCTTTATCTCCCTCTTTATAGCTCCTTTGGATCTTGTAGCTTCATCTCCCTTATTTCATGCTTGTGAGCATCATGGGATTCCATATCCCCCCACTATTGCATCCTTATTTTGTGATACAGGTTCTCCTCCTCGAGTGGGGATTACTTTTATCACTGATACTTGGCGGTGCGGGTTCTACTCCTGAAGCAATTTTTTCTTTCACCACATTCTTTGTTCATTTCTCTCTATCTATCTTGTTGTTCATGGAGGTGGGAACACCAAAGTAGGGGTTTGACTAAGGCAAACCCCTATACTGCCCCAATAGTTTCTCCAGATCTTACACATGTAGGTATTGAAGACATCCACGTGCTAGAGGCTTCATTACTTGGGTGGTTGTGAGAACTTTCTTTCTTCTCTTTATTTTTATCATTTACCTTGTTTTATTCTCATTTCTATTATGTTTTGTTACTTTCTCACATTCAAATATTTCTTAGAAATCAAAGTAAAAGTAGTCACTTTGCATTATCTGTGATAAACTTGGTTTTTATTCTATACAAGACACCTACGTTCCTTTGACATGCCAGTGTGCCATGTTGTCATCTGTATTCTGTGCTTATGTCCTTTGGCCGAGAGTTCGCCAGTTTGTCCAGAGAATCTTTGTGACCTACTCTTTTGGATTCTAGAACTCTCACATTGTTCCTTGAGGTAGTTTAGGGTAGTTCACCCTGTGAGGCTCTTTAAATGAAGAGGACTTGTGAGTAGTGAATGCCCATTCTCTAAATTTGGTGAACCTGATGTGAAGAGGGTATTTTAAAAAAAAACTAGAAATTTATTTACCCCTTTTTGGTGAGGTCATAACTATTGACTCAATGCTCAAAATTCAGAACTGTTTGCACCGTTGGAAAGATCTCCAAGAGGACTAGTTCAATACCTAAATTATTGTGCCTTCGACAACAAATTTTTAGGGATTGATGCAATTTTTGACCCTAAATTCCACTTCAAAGACCTTCAAAAATGCAAATTACTAGAACCTAGAAAATACAAAAAAAAAATCTAGATTTTTGGTTTCTCTTAGTTCTATCATCCCAAAATGAATTTAATATCTTCTTTTATTAGTTTAGTATCTAATTTTGTTCAAAATGTTAATGATGTTCCATTTCACGCATGTGATAGTGACTTGGCTTTACCTATGTCACTCAGTGTCTTTGATCCTTCTCATCAGACTCCTCTGGCTTCGAAGGATATCTTGTTGCAAGAAGATGAAATCATTGATGCCTCTCTTAATGTTACTCTACCTTCTATTCATTTGAATACACTCTCTTCTAGAGATGATGTATTTGTGAATGATGAGTCTCCTATTTCTTCCAATGCACTCTCTTCTAGAGACATTGCATTTCTGATGATGAATCTCATATTTGTTCTGATGCACTCTCTTCGAGAGACGATGCATTTGTGCATGATGAATATCCTTCCACATATTATCCTCATTGGATCGATGTTGAGAATATGTATTCAAATAATTGTTCCACTAATTGTGATGATTCTGTAAATGTAACTTTTTAAAAAAAATGAGATGGAGAATTATTCAAAGTTAGTCTCGCACTTAACATTAACATTTTTTATCCAACTATGTATATTATTCTTATAATTTTCCATCTTATCCTTGGGTATTAATATCATCCCTATTATTTCCCAAATTAAGAACTCTCTTTTAATAGCACTATTTAATTATATTGTCGATATCACATGGCCTATTATATCCTTTTGATTCTTTAATATTGTAATTGCTTATTTTATTTTATTTCCTTGGAGTTAAAGAATATACTATCATTTTTCATTAGTGTGTTGGTAAGGATAATTTTTTAAATTATTTAAATTTTACCACCTAATTCTATAAGGTCAATATAGAGTTATTTATGTATATCTAGATTTACCCCTTAAGTAATTAACACTATAAAGTTACCATAGAGATATTACTATATGTATTCACTATATATTATTGCTAATTGTAAAACTTGCACTATTCATTAAAAATTCTAACAACATAATAATAACTTATTTACCTCACTAATATTACTTCCATCTAAATAATAACAATAATTCTATCACTAACTAACCCCATTAAAAATAAGTAATTTTATTCTATTTCTATTTTTAATCTCCATTCACCCCACTAATATTACTCCCATATAAATAATAAAAAATAATAATATCACTAACTAAAATAATAATTCCAATAGTATACAACAATAATATAATTTGTAACATTAAATAAAAAATTCTTTTTCTATGTTGTTAAATATTAATTCACTTCAATTCCCCAAATAATAATAATATTCCCTTGTGTTAAATTTCCTTCCTTTCATAATATTATTGGCATTATAATCCTCCAATGTCTCCAATCTCATTTATTTAAATTTCGAATACAATATTTATTCAAATTCATCACATCTTATTATTAAAATTAATTTTATTATAAAGGATAGTGAATTCACTTGCTGCTATTGCCAAGTGCAGCAATAACGCTGCATATATGAATATAACACTCACATTTAATAATATAAATGTACATCTTTGAACACATCTTTGTGGTACTATAAAAATATATAACATATAGTTTGAGTGGCGTATATTTATATCTTCACATTCTTATTATTTATTTTACTTTGATATTAACATAATCATTTTTCTTTTCTCAACTAATATCTATAATATTAATATCCTCATTTTAACTGAATGTATTCTTTTACTAATGTTTTTAAACATTTAAATTACTATTATTCTATGTAACTATGTGTAGTCTCCAGTAAATATATATTTTCCTATCATTTGATTTTACCATCCTCCAAAAAATCTAAATAAATTTCATTTACCTCATCGACACTTAAAGCTAACCATTGACATGGTAGATTTTACTTTATCATAGTAAATGGGTGTATTACTATTCTCTGAAGAATATAAAGTTGGTTTAATATTCCTGGGGGCGATAAAAATGTTCAAATCTAAATACAGTTAAAGCAATTAACATTATAAAGGATAGAATCCAAAATTGAAAGTGAAGTATATACACATTAATATTTTATCCCAAGTTGATGTCGCCCTGCAACCAGGCTACTGAAGTGTACCTATGCCATTTCTATGGCTCTAGCTATGAAATCTACATAGGCATATATATTAACTGCGGATAGCTAATTTATTAAATAAACTTTGGAAAGAATTAAATACGAGTCAAAAGCTGCCCAGACCATTCTTTCATCAGGACAAAACAAAGGTCATCTACACCAACCATATTAATGAGATGATGACAATGTTTACTCAAGCAGATAGAGTTGCAGTGGAACAAGCGCAGTTCATCACCATCATCTACTAGATCTCTAAAAGGTACAAGTGGATTCTTTGTAGGGATAGGGTAATTTTATTTTATTTTATTGTTGTTTTCTAGAAAAATTCGTAAGACTATAACTATTCAGCAGTTCGTTGAAAATATTAGTTTATAGATGGCTCGAGTTTCTTGTGGTATTCCATATTGTTAAGCTATGAATGAGAATTTCCTGCCAATAGTGCATCAGTTTCAATACTGTAGAAAATATATACCTAATAAGCATACGGATGTTCTATAAACATGAAGATATTATCCATTCCAACCACATCGGCTAATACGAACAATACCCTTTTGTATCTTTATTCAAGCTACATTGTATTTTAATGGGTTTTTTTCTATAAGAAGATCTATTTTAAATAGCTCAATGCTAGCCCCCTCTTTAGAACTGCACAATGCACTCAACAACAATATTGATGATGACAAGACATACTGATCACACACAAACTGACTATAATGTCCATTATAATCTGATCAATAAGAGTAGAAGCAGATGTGTGTGAACAATGGTTGGTGAGTTTGGTGAACATTTAATAAATAATAGAATATGAATGACTGCAGGTATACGAAGAACAACTTGCACCGATCCATCACTTCCACTTACCGACCATTTCAATTTTACCAGTTTTATAGCAAAAACTACGAATAAAATAATATTAGGATGCATGCAATAAGTAATGCAAAAGGTATGATAACACTACAGGTTCAAAGGCTACTAAATAGGTAGGTGGTGACACAATTCCCACTGTAATGCGATAGAGATGCTAGGTACCAGGCCTAAAATTTCCATGCAAACAATCGCTATTAGCTACCCAATTCCACAAATTATAATTGAATACTTTCATTAATCCATTACCAAACTCCTTTTTACTACCTCAACAATCCTATCTTACAAAGGGATTAGCTTTGGCTGACCGAATTGAAAAATTGCTAAACAAATAACAGTATAAGAAGGACAGTGGCTCCATTTTAAACTGGAACAAGTGGTACTAGCCTAGACAAGGAGGTCGATACAAGGAGAAGAGTTACATAGTCTACCTCCTATACTGCATATATCTTCTTCTTTTTTTAAAAACTATCTACAAGTCCTATCTGCTGACTCTAAATGGTTTGAGAATACACGTGATCAAGTCTCTTCCCTTTCTAGATTTATTTTTTCCTTAGATCTTTTAATTCATTACCCTATTTTGTTAATTCTAACTTTCTTTTGTGACGCAAAGTGAAGGGTTCAAGAGCAACTATGCGCTATGATATTCACTACAAGAAGAATCTCCACAGCACCAGATATAACACTTGAAGAAAATAGTCCCTCTTGAGTTTCTCTCTTTTTTTTTTCCTTTACTTTTAAGGAAAAAAGGATTGTATAACACCATTTTCACAAAATATATACATGAAAGTGAAATAAATCTTACATTTCCTTATTGTACCTTTACACATTTTTTTTCTAAAATCAAGCACATAATAGATATTCATACTACTGCAATGATTCATCATGTATTCATTTAATGGTAGCAGAAGCTTACAGTGACTGCTTAAACACACTCTCATTTTTTGTTGATTGTATCTAACAAAAAAAAAGAAATAACATCATACATTTCATTTCTTTTATATACATAAAAATAAAACAATGTCATATAATGTATTATTCTTTGATCTTGCAATAAACTTTATTTTATTTTTCTATTTTCCTGCTATTACTATAGACAAAACCCCCTTATAACAATAAGAACATAATATGTATATTTCAGATAGTGTTTTTACAACTTAATAATACTCTTTCAAGATTGTTTTTTTTCTATCCACCACAAGGGAATTGCATAATGAAGGAAACTATTATGTGAAATTTATAATAGATGTGAAACCCATCTTTCTAAAATTACAATATTACCAATATTACTAAAGAAAAACGATGATTTACACACCGAGAAACTTATGCTTGCTCTCCACCCTACCGTAATGGCATCATGGAGCCTCGTGGACTCTAGCCATACCCCCACGCAAGAAGTATTTCAACCCCAAGATGATCAATGGGGTCCTCTCAAATTTTCACGAAAGGAATGAAAATAGCACAACATTCATATTAGGCACATATAGAATC
>VDFB02168118.1:32122051-32212034 GCA_007258455.2 Sequoia sempervirens | reverse complement strand
CATCATCACATGTATCTCAATTAGATTTTGGTTAATATAATAAACAAGATGTTATTTACCATTTTCCTCTTGTTGAGCCAACAATGCTACGAGAGCATGGGTCAATGCTACAATATAAAGGATGAATGGTTTGTCTTGCATAGTGGATTGTAAATTAGGTGAAGTAGCAAGGTAACCTTTCAAAATATCAAAAGCCTTTTTGCAATCCTTATTAAAATTAAATTGAACCTCTTTCTTAAGAAGATATGGAAATGGTAACATTCGGTCTATTAGGGATGCTACAAAGTGATGGATAGCTTGAATTCTTCCTTTTAAAGTTCTTAATTGTGAAATGTTTCTAGGAGGTGGTGTGATAACTATAGCATCAATTTTCTTCTTGTCCACCTCAATGCCTCTATGAGATATAGTAAAATGAAAAAAAATCCACTATCTACACCAAAGAAACTTTTTCATGTTATATTTTTGCATTCACTCAAATATATTTTGAAGGATAATCACAGTTTCTTGTTGATTTAAATATTTGGCTAGAATATCATCAACATAATCTTCCAATATCATATGTATATAATCATAAAATGTCAATGTAATAGCTTGTTGATATGTTGCACTCATGTTCTTCAATCCAAAAGGCATGACTACCCAAAGAAATGTTATCCATGTTTTAGTAAATGCTATTTTATATTGATCTTGAGGGTTGATAAATATTTGATTATATCCAAAAAATCCATCCATGAATGACAACAAAGCATGTCCTGTAGTTGAATCCACTATCATGTCAATATTAGGAAGGGTAATCATCTTTTAAAGATAATTCATTTAAATCACAAAATTCTATACACATCCTAATATGATTATCAGGTTTTGTGACTACAATGATATTCATGATCCAAGGAGAATAATCTATAGCGCATATAAAACCAACTTCGAGGAGTTTCTCAATCTCAGCCTTAACTAATAGGCCTTAGGATTCATCTTTTGCATCTTTTGTTGGAAAAGTTTAGCATTTTCAGTAAGGAATATGTTGTGTGTCACTATCTTAGCATCAATTCTTGAGATATTAGAATAAGTGAACCATATATTTTTTGGCTCTTAGGACTTCTCTAACTCTTCTAGAGTTTTTCACCTAAAAGGAGAGAATTAGGCCAAAAATGCTAACTAGTTCATTCAAATAATTTTATGTGTTATGTTGTCTAACCTAAATGAAGTTAACTAAATGAAATTAACTAATCTAAATGAATGAAAATGAATGCAAAGGTGAATTTAAAGCTACTTTTGAAAACACACTATGATATGCAAACAACTAAGTAAATGAAGAAATTATGCAGAACAGAAAGGAGCGAGATGAAGTGTGATGAATCTAGAGTGTTTTGGATGCTAGTGGAAATTACTAATTTTTCACAGTGGGACTCATTCGCCCAGGGTGGAAAATTAGTCCTCCTCCTGGGTGAAAAACTATCAGAAGCAAGTTTTTGTAAGTTGGGATCCAGAATCTGACAAAATTCAGATTTTTAGTCCTAAGGTGTGACTGATTCGCCATAGGTGGTCAATTAGTCCTCTCCCAAATTTTTGAAAAATCGAGAGATAACTCTGCAACACCAGATCTGGAAATCACTGCTTGTCGGGTTGTTGAAGTCAATTCTACAAAAAACAAACAGAAAATAGAAAACGAACAGAAAAATTTCTCCAAGCTTGAAATAGAATTAAGTTGACTTGAAGCACCTAGTTGACTTTGAAACCAATATTCAACACCTAAAATATTCTCAAATCAAGATACCTAGGTCTACAAACAAACATGCAATAGGGGAAAATGGTTTAAGGTTAGTGAATAGGGGTTTTCCTTGGTCAAACCCCAATTTTTGTAATCAAACCTTCAATAAAATAATGAAATACAAAGGAATGATAAACTAAGAACATACAATTGCTATTAACTTACCAAACCCTTGATGATGCAAGTCCGAAGTAATGTCAATGGCTGCTTCAAAGTGCTTGAATAGTGCTTGAAAAGTTATTGTAAAATGCTTCAATGCTTGAGTGAATAGGTGAATGAGTGAACTTGATGAATGGGGGTTAGAATGAGATGAAAATCACTTATTTATACATAGTTTTACCTTAGTTTCCCATTTATACCTCATCATAGGTTGACATCAAGTGATTTTGAATAAAATACCGAAAGGAAATTTAAAAGATTTTGAATTTGGGGCAAAGGCGAACTCATTCGCCACCCATGGTGAATGGGTCCCACTTAGGACCCAAAAACAAGTGTCAGGAAGTATGTTCTATTTAATGTTGTTTGTTAGGATAATACTCAAAAATATAATTAATTAAGCATATGAGTGCATAAAGGGGTCAAATAAAGCATGAGAAATGGATAAGTAGTGAAGATGTGCCTAGAAAAGCATGAAAGCTTGTTACAAGACTTTACAACACTTCAAAATAGGACTTGTTGATGAATAAAAAGGTGATTTTTAGGTGAATTGTAATTAATAGAGTCTAGAAGAATGTAGAAATGTCTTACAACACCTTCACAATACGTCATTCTTTGAGTTTTAGTACCTAAATAAGCATGTTCAAGCCATGTTACAACATAAAAAAAAAGCAACATATTTTCAACACCATGAAACAAGATCTAAAAGGCCATGAAAATGACAAGGGGCCATTTTTATATGGCACATTTAGCCCCCACTTTAGTGAGAGGATGAACTTGCTTCAAACTGACACTAAAATAACCATTAACATTAAGAGGAGGGTTCAAATGCACTTATGTTAGCAAGATGGAATGACAACGATCAAGAGGGATGATCAGGCCCCTAGGATGAAGATCCCATGGAAAACTAATCATAAGAACAAAGGAACATACAAGTATTGAGATGAATTGGATGAAGCTTTGATTGTCAATACAATTGTGGATTAGATCTAGGCTGCTTGTTTGAAAAAGAGAATGCATACTCACTCTAGGCGGAAAAAATACATGACAGTTCGCCGGGTGAGAAGGCCCAAATGTATTCACTCTAGGGCCACAAAACTAGTTGTCCACGGGGTGAGAAATCGCAAAAGCAAGATACATACGCTAGTTGGTATGCACTCACAAATAAACAAAAAAGTTGTTATGGGGAAAAGTCATGCTGCTAGGTAGGCTTCCCACTCAACCATATCAAAGTTATACATGTTCATAAATTTAACAAGGTGCCACAAATAAAAATGCTCATGAAAAAAATTAACAAAGGTACCACAGTCATGCAAGCTACATTATGCAAGGTGGCAAAAATGAAAAAATGAGAAAATGCAAATATGCGAAAATGTAAAATGTTTGAAGGAGTCTTGTTCAGTTCATGTAAGGTTAGTCACTTAGGGAACATTTTGTCTAATGTCTCCAAGAGAGTACTAATCAAAGAATATTATATTCACAACTTAGGGGATGAACTGCATCACATTAGGCCACCAAGAGGAATGTAATATGTTGAGATAGATCACAAGTTTATGAAGGACATCACACCTAATGTCATCCACAAAGTGGCACACATCATATAAATGAGAGGGCTACACTCGAAACCAAGAATGCAAATGAAATATGGTAATGTATGCCCCCCACTTTAAAGGAATTTCTACACATCGTTATGTGAGCAATTACTTTAAAGTAGAGAAGAAAAGAAAAAGAAAAAAGAAAAAAAGACATGAGAACCAACTTAGAAAGCCCTATGCCAAGTCATATGTTTTTAAGTTAGGCTGTGTCATATCAAGGAAAAATGAAAAACAAAGAAAGGAAAGCCTCCCTGTGAAAAGAAAACATACCAAACATACACATGGATCTATGGATTTGTGGTCAGAGGTTCATTGTCGCATTTTTTATGAAAGACATCGAACCACAATTTCATTCCCCAGCTAATATTAGAACTAGAAGAATGACAATAAAAGAGAAGAAAAGAAAGAGAAAGAAAGATCCATTTTTGAGGTCAACATGAAGAGACATTGTGAAGTCCTTCAATGCTTTGTGTCATCCCCAAAGGAAAACACAAAGTGAAACTTAAAAATGAAAAGCAGAAAGAAAATGAAAAAGCTTTTGGTCAACATGAAGGAGACATTTTGTCTCAATTCTCTGCATCATCCCCAAAGTGAGAACAACAAACAACAAAAAATAAAATGACAAAGGAAACTTTTGGTCATAATGGAAGAGACATACCGCATCTCTATATGACTTTACGCCATCCCCGAAAGGAAACAAAAAGAAAAAAAGTAAAAGTATACAATCCTTTTGGGTCAACATGGAAGAGACATAGGGCATCTCTATGCTTTGCCTCATCCCCAAAAGGAGAACACAAAACAAAAGGAGAAAAATACAATGTATGACATATAGAAGAAGAGAGATATGAATAAAAGAAGTGTATAAAGTGAGGGAATATCAAACGCATGATATGGGGGAACATAATACACACATGAAAATGAAAAAAGGAAAAAGGGCCAAGTAATGCAAATGTAAGTCAATCATTAAATAAGTTATTGGTTTCTCAATATTTAATAGATAAGCGGAAAATTAATAACATAGTTAAGAGACAAAGATAGGTGCATTACAAGGACAAGGCTAATAGCTTCTTGCCCTCCACAAAGTGTAAAGGAAAGAATGACCCGAGGTGGGTGATCGGAATGGATCATGCAATAGTGAGAATAGAGAATGCAACAACTGTGGAATGATGATGGGATTTGGTTGCTTTAAGGTATGATGGGGAAACAATCAGTATCAGTGAAGTGATACTTATCCAGTATTTCCTTCAATGTCTAACATTCTTTAGTTCGATGTCCAAGGATGCGATGATATTTGCAAAATGGTATGTTAGAGTCTTTTGGATGAATAAAAAACCTATTCATAGGTGGTAAGAGTAGAAGACCTTTGTTTAAGAGTAATTGAAGTCTCCTTTCACATTCAGGTGGTGGATGTGTGGGAAACTTAATCTTTTGGAGTTTGTAAGGTTGTTTTCGCTTGCTAGATTCACCTTGTTCGTGAATAGAAGGAGGAAGAGGACCCAGAGGGATCCTAACATCCTTGTCATTAGAAGGAGATAATGGTTGTTCATGTGGAAGGAGAATGTTTAAGTTAGGATGAGCATTCAAGATCACTGTTCTAGCATCTCAAAGTCTCCTAGGTTGAAGAGGATGTCTATTAGGATGAGAAGGACCTTGATATCCTATTCTTGTTGTGTGTGCTTCGGTTGATTGTTGTTCAAGAAGTTGATGGATGTCATGTTCATTTTTTATGTCACAACCTTGTTTACTTAAGATGGTGAATCCTTTACCATATGTTGCTTCAAGGTTGATAGGAGTCTTTGTGACTTTGTGATCATAAAAGGATTGTGAATGTGATTGGTGAGATGGAATAGGTCCACTTGAGGGGGGAACCTTAGGTCCTATAGTGACTTTAGGATGTAAGTAGGAAAAGTGATCAGGAAGTGCAATAGTGGGAAGATCTTGTGACCTCATGGAGGGATAAAAGGTTGAATTTTCTTCTAGATGATCAAGGAAATCCTTATAGAACTTGTTCATGCTAGTATCATCTTCGCTAATGATGTTTGCTCCACGTGGAGGAAAATCATGAGGAGTTAAAGGAGCATGCGTTTGTTCAAGATCATTAGGGTCAGAGCCAAAGGCACAATTGGACATGTCTACCAATGACTTTAATGAACTCCAAAACTTATTGAAAGAAAATTCCATGATGCAAATAAACTAAGATTTAATAAATGATTAAAAATAGAGAATCTGTAAATGAAAACAAAATGCAGAAATAGGAAGCAATAATGTAGAAAAATGCTAAAAAGAGTACAAAAATGTTGTTTAAAAAGTGTAGAGGGATTGATTCGCTCAGGGTGGTGAATGAGTCCCAATATGCATTTTTTTTGTATTTTTTAGAAATTTTAAGATGATGTTAATGTCGTACAAAATGCAAACAATGATACAGAATGCAAATTTTCTATTGTTTCAATGAGATGCAATGCAAAAATAAAATCTAAGTGAAGTTTTCACTAATGCAAGATAAAATATCCTAAAATGCAAAAATAAAACAATGTACTAATTAAATGTTAATGGAAATGCAAACTAGGATGCAATATGAAATAAATAATGCAAAGTGATCAAAATTCGGGTTCACCAAAATGAACACTTGGAAATAAGGTGTTCTAAAGGCTAGGTTCACTAAAATGAACACTTGGAAATAGGGTTCAACCTTTTTGGGGATGGAACTAGGGGTTTTAGGACCTTCTTTCTATTTCTCCAAGTTTAATTCAAGGAAACCTTAGAGATGTCAATCTAGGGATGGAATGAGGGAAAGAGATCTATAATAAGGTGTCCAAGGGTATGATTAAAGATATAAAGGGGGTTTACCACCTAGCAAAGGCTTCAAAAGATAAGAAATGTAAATGATATGCAAAACCTTATTATATGACCTAGAAAATAAACTCAATCAAAATAACAAACTAGAGATAAACAAAAGTGCACCTAGAAATATGGGGAAGTTCAGAACAAGGTATGAAATCCTAAAAATATTACTTTTAAAGCACACTGGGACTCATATGCCAGGCTAGGAGATTTAGTACCTGTTTAGGGTTTCTGGGAAAAAACTGGAATTTCATAATGATAAGTCTGAATCCTTCAAAATCTAGAAAAAATGTTAAACCAAGACTCATACACCACAAGTAGCATATCAGTCCCATTTTGCATTTTCAAAAAGTTAAGATCTAAATCTATTCTCCTATCTCTGCTCTTCCTTCCAAACTTGATTTTCAAATCTAAACCTGCTAAAAGCCTACAAAATAGAATATTGTATTGATTTGCTTATGGGGGGTTTGCCTCAGTCAAACCCCTAGTTTGGTATTAAAGCTTGATAGAAATAATATATCTTGAAAGTAAATATGAATGCAATTCATAATCTTAAGTGCATCTAAGACTAGGAGATCTAAAGTGTAGTGAAACTCCTTTAATCACCCAAATAAGCCACAACAATGCATATACCTTCCTTTAGGTAGAAAGTAGAATGATATAGAGGAAAAAATCACTTAGGAAACAAGTTATTAGGCTTGGTTCAATGGGTAGTTGCATCTCCCCAACCTAGAATCCATCATGATTGTCCATAGGAAACCATCATCAATCCTTGAAAATGTTAGATCTTCAATGAAAGTGAACTTGAAGACCTACAAAAAGACTAAGATGTTGCTCCAAGACATCAACTTTTCTTTCTATTTGCTCTTGGATACTTGTGAATCTCTCATGAAGACTCTTGCTTGAAAACTCTAGGATTGCTTAGCTCTTGAATCACTTCTTCTAGGTGAAATAATGATTTGAAACTTCTTTTTTATAGGAACTTCATTTAATTTACCATTTATTAGGAACTTCATTTAATTTACCATTTATTAGATTTCAAATGCCGACATCAACCAAAAATTTGAATTAAAAACCTTAATTTCCCACTCAAACCCTAAAAAAGGCCACCTGGGACTCATACGCCACTTGTGGCATATGGGTCCCACCTAGGGGGACTCATATGCCCAAGGTGGCATATGAGTCCTACCTAGTTTTCTAGGGTGAACAAATTTTGGGGTGTTAGAAAATTGAATGCCTTTGTTGGTTTGTTAGGATTTTAGTTGAAAGAAGCCTTGGGATCCAAAATAAAGGGTCATAAGGGCTCATTAATGATGATTTAAAGGGTCATGAATGCAAGGGTACTAAAATAGGTCCAAATTAAGTGTGAAATTGTACCATCTCCAAGAAGGGAGTACAATTTTCTTCACTATATATACGATCCTAAAAGAATTGGAAGTCATGATTAGAAATGATTATGAAGAAGACAAGACAAGTGTGGAAGAGGAGGAAGAGGAAAAAAAAAGTGGGCATGATGAGGAAAAGGATAATGAGGGGAATGAAATGAATGTTGTATTGGAGGAAATAGAGGAAGGTATAGGCTTAGAATACGAGGAAGAGAATTTTAAGGCTATAATGAGCTCAAAGGAGGAGGAGGATTTGGGAAGCGATACTCTCTAGTTTTATAAGAATCATATTGTTAAATTTTAGGGGAGGTTTAGTTGGTTGGATAGTGCTTTAAGTAACATGATTTCTATCACTCACGAGATCATGAAGTGGGCAATATTTGGAATGGTTTATGGGCTTTCAATGATTAGAAAAATAAAACACAAGCAGGAAAAATTGGATGTTAACACCCCAAAGGAGAATATTGTTGGTAAAGCTTAGAACACCTAGAAGAATGACATGGAGTTGCTCAAGCAAGAATGGAACCTAATTAATAGTCAAAACTTGGAGTAGTCTCCATGTTAGTTGGTTTCTTTAGCTATTTTTTTTGGGGGGGCCTACATGCCTCTCTTTGAGGCTTGTGTGTCATTTGATCTTTTATCTTTGCCATTGTTTATCTTTAATTTTGTGTTGTTCTCTAGTTGGCCTATACCTAGCTTTTCTATTGTTTGAACCAGTTAGCCCAGTGGCCTTGTTTTTCATTCTTGTTTTGCTTAGGATTAGGACCCTTACCTTGCTTTTTTAATCAGAAACATTAATATTAATGAAAAATTCAACAACAAAAACACTAGATGTTGCAGAAACAAATCTATCTGATGGAATCTACAACATAATGACAAATACCTAACACTACTCCAAGGCTGCTCAGCAAAGGCTTGGGCCAAAAAAGATATCAAAAACATCAATTTTGTTATTACTAATAACCAAATAAAAACATGGGAATCCCTTAGAAATAAATTTGATTTTCCTAAAACTCAATGGAGAACTTACTCAATTCTAAGAGACTCATGGAAAAATAAAATAAATCCTGCAGTTAATTGGGGTTGCTATGAAAACAGAGAGGTAATTAATATGGACAACTTTTTATGGCTCCATGTTGGATACCATGAACTCTAGGAAAATCTACAGCACTCTTAGTGACTCCAACATCATAGAACATTTTAATACAGCACTCTTAGTGACTCCAACATCATAGAACATTTTAATAAAAGATAGGATTAAATGAAAATGAGAAGAGATGGAAAAGGATCTTTAAAATGAAACAGGAATAGTATAATTGAATAAATAAAAACCTGTTTTAAATGGCGACGGCTAATAAAAAGCTTTCATTCTCTCTACCTAGAATTTCTGTAGAAATTTGTGAAATGTGCAAAAAACTTGTAACTCTTGATCACATTTTCTTTGACTTGTCTTTTTGCAAAAGAAACATGGAAATTTTAATTAGTCAAATTGTAAAAGTTGAAAAGCTAGATAATATTTTTTTTTTGGCTTGTTTTAACTATTGAAATGTTATGGTATATCTGAAAAGCAAGGAACGAATAAAAGTATCAAAGGAAGAAGAAGGGCATTTATTGAATCTTTGACAAGACTTGTCTGTTTGTTCCTTTCAATGCAAGTGACAGTTGCACTCGAAAGATAAAAGGAAAAACTTGTAAAGGTGTGAAAGAATGAAAAGATAGAAACCAATCAGGAAGATGACATCTACACAAGGCAATGGCCGTTCAACTCTAACGAAAACACTATTTTCAGGGATGAGTACATGCAATTTCAGAGAAAATATAATGGCAATTACAAAGAAGAAGTTAAAGGTGGGCTGGGACTGTATGGGCCGAGACTTAATGGAATTCATAAGGAAGATTATGAAGAGCATGTAATAGGAAGATCACATATTAGCTTACAGTGTTATATGTAAAAATATGCTTTGTACACAGCGGCAAACTTTCACAGTAAGCAATTTTTGTATAGAGCAGCAAATAAGGCCATAATAGGCCTAATGTAATGTACTGTGATATCTGTTGTGATTATTGAACTATATTTAATATAAAAATAAAATAAAAATAAATAAATAATAAAAAATAAAAAATTGTTTTGGTAGGATTTCATTATATGTTTTTTTACAAATTATATCCATTTGTTTTTATAAGTGATCCTTGAGTATCATTGCCATGCAATTCACTTAGCTTCCATGCACAGTTATTCTCCCAGACTCCAGTTCCCATGAGAAAAGTAGAAAATAACAATAGTTTTTCATGGAGATCTAATAGTTTCTTATGCATGTGATTATCGTTAGACAATTGCTATTTTTAGCAGCCTCTCGATCTGTTTAAGACCTCTGGTAACCTGTTTTTATTAAGTCAATGAATAAAACAAAGCTGTAACTTTCTGTGTTGAATTTTCTGTTTTATGTGTCTCTGTCTATGTTTTAGATTCTGCATTTTTCTTGTCGGCATCGTTGACAATTCAAGACAATTTGTGTGAAATCAGGTAATTCACTTGTCGTAGTAATAACATGCAATGCGTGAACAGAAATGAATGAAAGGAAAAAAATCGGCAGAAAAAAGTAAAGGAAAATCTGATGATCCAAATATATGCAGTCGTCTTGTATTATACTTAAATGATATCGACTTCAACCGTTGAATTCATATAGAAAAGGCCTTCAGCGTTATAAGTATCAATTCTATAATCGCAGTGATATTTTATAAAAATCCAAATATAAAAAGAACTTTTACAAAAATCAAGATATAATCAGAAAGTGGAAAAAATGGATCGCTTGAAAACAGAATTCCTTTTTCTAAACGTGCAATGTCATTATCGACCTAGAAACTGCCGTTAAAAACGAAAACGGCGTTTCGTCAGTTATAACGGGAAAGGTGGTCTTGCGTTGCGTTTCTGATGACAGAGACGGGAAATGGAAGTTTCGGCAATTAATAGTCGTTTATGCATCATCATTAATGTAGAAATTTTAATATTAAATTCTAACACCATATCATTGAGGGTGGCATTCCCGCTGACAACTCCTCTTTCAACTAGAAAATAAAATAACAGAGACAAGGCAAACATGGTAGTTTATATCTTCTCCTTTGTTTTATGTAGTTTAAATTTGATGAGTGGGATACCTCTGTAATAAAAGACCTTTTTGGTTGCTTTTAAGAATTTAACAATTTTGTCTTGATTAGCTACACACACCAGCCAAATGAAGTGGATTACATGTGCCATGATTAGGTTTAACTGTTTTGTCTTTTCCTCTGAAACTCTGACTGATAAAAAACCCATTAAATCATTCCTGACATCAAGTGTATATTCTGAAAGACAACTGTTATAGTATATGGTAATGCTATACTAGCATAAACTCTTAAAATGGAAGAAACCCAATAATACAAAAAATTCTGTTAAAAAGGAGCAGAATATAAGAATTCAGAGGCTATGAACAGCCTTTTCTTATTTTAAAATTGTAAGAACAATACCTGTACTGAGAGACTAGGGTGGGCTTCTCCTCTTATTCAAAAGTGTAACAAATACAGAATGTGAGAGGCTATAATGATCCTTTTTCTTATACAAATACATCATATGAAATGTTCTCATTTTATAGATGATGAAGTGTTTGAGCAAGAAATTTAGATTCCTTCTGGACTTCTGCAATTTTTGTTTACCATATTCAAAGGTGGAAAGGTGAACTTGCCATTAATCAACATGTGGGCTATGGCTTTGTAAGCAGATTCTGTAAGATGAACACCATCCCAGTTGAAATATTGTTTGGGATTAGAACACAAAGTAGCATTTCTATCACAACTAAAAGGTGGAGTGTAATTATACTTTCCAACTTTTCCACAACATACCCTTAAAACATTTTTCTGCAATCCTGCACCATCAAACATCCAATATTCCCAATTAAATTCTCAGCCATTAATATGATTCAATTTCTTTTTTAAAGAGGCAACAGAGAGCATATAAAAACATAGTTAATTATATACATATATTACTCACCATATTTCTTAGGATTTCTTAGAATTCTCATTGAAGCTGAATAATAATCTCCATATACAATTGAAACATCTGGATGATCTCTTTGCACATCTTGTAACATAATTCTCAAAAGATGGTTATTATCTTGAGAAAATTTGTTAAATTTGATCAGACACCCAATATCATCAAACTCATCAAAGCTCGATGAAGAATTGATTGAGACTGTTGATAAATAAGAAGGTGAACACCCAATAGGCAAATTGCCTGGAACCAAGAGCTTCTTTGCATTTTGTTCAATCAATGCCTAACAAACATCAAAGATACAATAAATTTACCTAGGTCATATAGGTAACTTCACATTTTCTTGAATCACTGCCTAATGAACATCACAGATATGATAGATTTACATATGTTATGCAAGTAAATAAAATGTCATAGTCAATAGAAATTCAAAAAATATCCATAATAGAAATCTAACCAACCTCAAGGGCTGTTTTAATCGCTTGGATGATGAAAGGTACAAAAACTTTGACCTCTTCTATTGGCAATCCCAGACTGAAAGGGTAATTTAAATCATTTCCACCAATCTCTCCAAGGACAAATAATGAATTTTCAAAATGCCCCTCACAATCTAGCACAATGAGCACCATCAAAACGTTGATTATAAACCAACAGTGTTATATCAGAGTAATAATAATTGCATCAATGTATTCACTGCAACAGTACTGTAAAAAACCCACCAACCTTCTGTGCTAGAACAGTACATCTTCTTAAAATCCTTAAACCATTGGATCTGAGTGTTTAGGGTGAGATTTGTGGAAATGGGTATTTGCCTCTTTTCAAAAAATGAGGCATCCAGGGCTGTGGCACCAGCAACGGCAAAATTCACACCAGAACTGTAGTCTGCAAGTTTGCTTAAATATGGAGGCAAAAATGACAGTCCATATTCCTTGGCTAACCATACAAAACAATACACCAATATCAAAACCATAGAAATACCATTATAACCTCAGTAAAATAGAACGCCATATCCCCTGGTTGAGAGAAAGCTTTGTTCCATATTCATGTCTACCTGTAACTTAGCAAAACACTCAGCTGAAAAATCTAACAAAACCTTGGCTGCAAAGAAAAAAGCATGAATAAATTCACTCAAGGGAATGATATGAGCATTGGAAACATACCAATAAAATCAATAACAAGTCTTCCATTAGAGCAACGGCCTGTGGACTTATTAAAATAGGTCTCTCCATAGGGAAGCTCTGTGATTGCATTGAATACACCAGGACCAGACATAATTAGGTTCCCTGTATCTGCTAATGAGTCCCCAAACTGGTATATTGAACTATAGCAGTTATCATTTGCATAAACTGAATGCTCACTGCTAACTATGAGGACCACTGAAAACAAAGCAATAAGGTTCCAATACTGCCTACTGGTGCACCTGAATTCCATATCTCTGAATTGAAACTGCTCAAACACAAAACTAAAGATGCATGTGGGTCTATATTTATACTATAAAATAAACATATAATTAAGAGATTTCAGATGGGCCTATATTTATAATATTTGTATAGTGAAGACATGCATTCAATGCATTCATCACGGTTCTTCATGCATCTCCATTCAACCGCCAAGCGCAAAGTTTTTGCACAATAAAACTCGTGCAGTATCAATAGGCGTAGTTTTTTTTGTTAGACTAAGTGCTGTTAAAACTATTTTTTATTATGCTCTTTCCATGCAACCAGTTTGCATGAGTTATCTCTAATTTTAGTTTATGTGAAACTGGTGAATAAGCTTACTAAATTATTAATAAATTGTAACTTATAATATTTTTAAAACTATTAATTATTAATTTAGAATATTTTTCAAACTATTTTTTATTATGTTCTTTTTATGTAACCAGTTTGCATGAGTTATCTCTAATTTTAGTTTCTTTGAAACAGGGAATAAACTTAATAAATTATTAATAAATTATAACTTATAATATTTTTAATATAAAAATACATATTAATTTAGAATATTTTCAAAACTACTTTTTATTATGCTTTTTCCATACAACCAGTTTGCATGCGTTATATCTAATTTTAATTTGTTTGGAACAACGAATAAACTTAATAAATTATTAATAAACTCTAACTTATAATATTTTTAATATAAAAATACATTAATTTAGAATATTTTCAAAACTATTTTATATTATGTTCTTTCCATGCAACCAGTTTGCATGAGTTATCTCTAATTTTAGTTTCTTTGAAACAGAAAATAGACTTAATAAATTATTAATAAACTGTAACTTATAATATTTTTAATATAAAAAAACATATTAATTTAGAATATTTGTAAATTTATTTTTTGTTATGTTTTTTCCATGCAACCAGTTTGCATGAGTTATCTCTAATTTTAGTTTCTTTGTAACGAAGAATAAGCTTAATAAATTATTAATAAACTGTAACTTCTAATATTTTTAATATAAAAATATGTATTAATTTAAAATATTTTCAATGATTATTATAATGTTGTTGTAACATGTTTTGGTACCTTAAGGACAAGGGAAACTAGACCTCTTGACCTCTTGCTTGCAATAGATGTTTTAGCCAATCAAGCTAAGCCCCCCACCCCTACAACCTTATTTTTAATTGTAAAAGTAAATTTAAGATTTTTGTTTGGTGTGTAAGATTTAAAAGTAATAATTGTTATTTTTTGTTTTTTGTTTCTAATTTCATTTATTTATAGTATCAACATAAATTTACAATCACATAGAGATAATCAAGAAGGATAAGTAGGTTGATGGACTACAACTTGTTAAACTTTTCCAGTATTTGCAACATATTACTCCAACTAATATTAATGAATTTGTATTTATCTCGCATGCTAGTGGTAGCAAAAAAGAGTTAAAATCTTTTGTTGATTCATTGCATTTGGGTGTTGTTATCATAATAAGCTATAACAAACTATTCTCATTAAGATTATGTCTTTATGGACTATAGTGGGTTTTTCTTTTATTGGGATCTAATCTAAAAGATTTGGTTATTTTATTTCATATGTAGAATATATATAGGCTTTGCATAGCTCTATTTTAAAAAATAGACAATTGTTGCATTGATTCATAGTCTATAAGCAAATGATTTAAAAGTTGTATAGATTTTGTAAGTCTTCCATTTAATTAATAATTTGACTAGGAGAAAGACATCCATCTCCAAATAAGTTTTAGAGTAATAATAAATTATCGCCATGTCAATTGAACTTATAGATTGAATTGCTAGTTTAATTACAACATTCAAGACTTCATAATGCTTAGGGGTTTTGTAAGTATACTAGTCAATGGCATTGTGCTTAAATGGAAAGGTCATATGGTTCTCAAGATGGATATCCATGTTTGAAACCCCAAAAGTGGCATCTTATGTTGGAATTCCAAGTGGTGGCTCTAGGACTTCCATTGTGGCTTCTTGATTGAATAAAGTTGAATAAGTGCTTCTAAGTTGAATATGCTGAAGGGGAGGAGGTGCCCCTTGTGACCTCCATTGGTGTGAGGCCAATCTAAATAATCCCTTCTTACCCATCGAAAAAACTAAGAGTAAGTTTACTAAATTCACAACTAGAAGTTACAATATAAATGTAAGATCGTAGAATTGATCTTGTCCATTGATTTAACAAAGAGGGTGGGTAATAATTGATATTTATTGACAAATGGAATTGCTAAATTGATGGTTCAGAAGTTCTAGTAATTAATAACAACATTCAAAAGTATTACCAAATAGACGGTAAGCACAATTTTTAATATGTTTTTACATTCTTTATGTAATTGAATATTTCAAAAATCTTCTTGATAGACATCTTGATATGGTCTTCAAATATATTTAATATTTTTATATATTCATGACAAATCACAAGCATTACAAAAATGACTTACCAAATATTGGTGGTATACATAAATAAAAGAATCCTAGAATACTTTAGATATCATAGAGAATCACAAAGAATGATGAGAATTACAAGTTTTTATTCTATATAATAAAAATAATTCATTTATCTTATTTTACCATAATATTCATATAATTGAATTGAATTTCTGAGCTCAAGAAATAATTAATTTTAATATGGACTTTAAATAACCTTGCATTTGCTTCTCGATTTTATTATTATTTTACCTCTGAATTATTGTATATTGCCTTGGTCAGCTTGCTATGAATAATCTGGAACTCATTGCCGGAAAAAAATACATTATTTTGGCTTATTGTTTGAGATTTTCAAGAATTTATTGTGTGAAAGCTACGGAAAACTTTCACATTTAAAATGGAAATAATCACGGCGTTTCCGAGTTAGTTTTGCTGGCAAATAAATCGTAAATGCGTTTTCCAGCTTTTGCCTGAAATACCTTTTATTTCAGTCGAGATTTAAATAAACGGTCACCAAAAACAGCATAATTAAAATTTCCAGGAATTGGCCGTTATCTGAGCTCTTCTAGTCAACAGCCAATAAATACAGTGGCAGAACTTTCTTCCATAGTAATTAGATAGGTTTAATTGTTTGTTCATTTGCATTCAATTATTTCTCAGAGGTGTAATTTACTTTTTTAAAGAGGTAAACTGTCATCGAAAGTAGCATAATTAAAATTCTGAGGAATTGGCCGTTATTTGAGTTCTTTTAGTCAACAATCAATAAATACAGTGGCAGATCTTTGTTCTATAATTAGATAGGTTTAATTATTTGTTCATTTGTATTCAATTATTTCTAGAGATGTAATTTATAGTGTATTTTTAAGAGGGGTAAATGTTTTTGATCCAGATCTATGATTTGGTTAGGTTACAAGGGGGACTTCATCCTCAACATAAACACTCAACAATATCACCCTGATTGAGTTTAAACCTTGGTGACAAAACATGACATTTAAACCATCTAATGTTTGAAAAAAAATTTAACTAACCAACACATTTTAAAATAATAATGATAAAATATTAATAATATTTCATATTTCATACTTTTAAATATATGATATCTAAAGATATTAAATAATAAATATATGATGTATTTAAATGAATATTTTATATATATATATATATATATGTGTGTGTGTGTGTGTGTGTATATATATATATATATATATATATATATATATATATATATATATATATATATATATATATATGTGTGTGTGTGTGTGTGTGTGTGTGTGTGTGTGTGTGTGTGTGTGTGTGTGTGTGTGTGTGTGTGTGTGTGTATATGTATATGTATATATATATATATATATATATATATAGAGAGAGAGAGAGAGAGAGAGTCTAATGATTAACATTCAAAGGATAAAATATTTTTTAATAATTTATTTAAAAATTAAAATATCATGTTAATTATTAAAGGTGAAATATGTCAGAATTTTAAAAAATTATTATAATATGATCTAACCCTATTCGTAATTTTAACCTAACCCTAGCCCGAACACTAATTGTAGAAGTATACATGACCATAATCTTAAGCCTAATCCTAAACCTAACCCAAACCCTAATTTTATCTCTAATCATAACCCTAATCCTAACCCTATCACTAACCCTAACCCTAACCTAGCCCTAACCTTAACCCTAATTCATTTAATATTTTACATGTTGCGTTGGAAATACTACCAACATATATATATTATGCCTCTTAGGTGCCTATGTTTTAATCAATTTCTCACATAAAAGTGTAATTGGTGCCTCAAGGTATTTTATATATATTATTAAATATATATATATATATATGCTAGTTTAAAATTTAAAATATCATCCTTAATTATTAAAGGTGAAATATGCCAAAATTTTAAAAAATTATTACATGTCAATGGTGGAATAGTATGATGGTTAAGTTGTTGTGGTGTTGTTCTTTCCATCAAGGTTCAAACCCCATTGGGTTGTAATTGTTGAATGCTTAAATTGGGGATGAGGTATCTTATTTGTGACCTCACCAATTCATATAATTTTAATATTTTATTAATTAGAATGTGACATGAATAAATGATTGGTGCATAAGTAGAGGAAGTAAGAAATATTTGAAACCAAAATGATGGGGATAGACATGTTAAACATAGGGTAGATATGATAAAGGAACATATTGAAGAAAAATGAGATGCCACATATATAAAATGATAGCATGCAACTTTAATGTTCTCTTTTTATGCTATCTTGACATGACATATCTTGTAATTAAAAAGTGGTATCCTTCTACAAAGGAGAAGAATACACATCACACTCAGAAGACACTAGAATTATTTCTCACACTATCTAGACATGACATGTCTTGTAATTAAAAAGTGATATCCTTCTGCAAAGGAGAAGAATACATATCACACTTAGAAGACACTAGAATTATTTCTATATTATTTACCTTATTAGCTTATAGATTTGACTTAGCCATGATCATAGCTAACCCTTGTCCTCTGACATATTTTATGCTCTGAATATCACTGTTCAACTATTGGATATTATTGATCCATCCACACTTTCTTCCTATTACTCTTGCTTTGTGAAATGTCCTTAACAACATTATTGGGAACATATACAATAATTGCAGCTCCCATAAGATAGAATCTAAATTTCTTGACTTCCTTGACTAATGCATATGCCTATTTTTCCACCAAATTATATTTAAGTTCAGAAGCTTGTAGGGATTTTCTAAAGAAAGAAATTGGTTGTTCAAACCATTCATCATTATTTTACAATAAGACTACAACAATAGTGTGGAATTGCACAAAGGAAAGGAGTTGGAAAGTATTTCATAAGTCAAAATGTTTCAAAACAAGAGCCTTCTTTATTCCCTCTTTTATGCTTTAGAAGACCTTGGTTGGCTCTTCACTTCATGAGATTTATTTTTATCGTTTCAACATCTTTGAGATAGATCATGTTGTGTTATCAAAGTTACTCACAAACTTCCTTAAGAAATTCACTTGTCCAAAAATGGAGTTAATCACTTTAATAACTTTTGGTTGTGGAATATTTTCTATTGTTGCCACTCACTCCAGGTCAATTCTAATTTCATCCTTAGACAGTATATGGCCTAGAAAATTTCCCTGTATCAACCCAAAAGCACATTTCGTAGGGTTGAAAAAGATTTCATCATTCTCTAGATGCATGTAGTGATCTTCTTTCATGAATATGTAGTTAGAACATCATGATACCACCATGAATATGTCTATGAAATTTGAAAATGTAACATCCATAGGTCTTTCGAATGGTGTTCATGTGCTTGTAAAACCCAATGGAATTCTTACATAGAAATAACTGTCCCATGGTTAGCAAAATCAATCTTGTATTTCTCAGACTCTTTTTCTTTCACTTGGTTGTAGTAAGAGAATCCATCCATTATTGATAGTAGCCCACAACCAGTAACGTTATGTAACATTACCTCAATGCTAGGTAATGAGTAATTTCCCTTTAATGAAGATATGTTTAGATTACTGAAGTCTACACATAACCTTATATATCCATTTTTCTTTCTTACTAGCACCAAGATTGAAACCTAGGTGCAATGTCTAATTGGTTTGATAATCCCACCATCTCTAAGTTTTATAAATTCCTATTGTATTTTAGATGCTAGTCTTGGGTTGATGGGTCTTGTATTTTTCCCAAAAGGCTTAGCATCTAAATTAAGAGGTATTTCATAATAAAATTAATCCTCACTATAGGCTTTAAGGTCATCATATTACCAAGAAAAGACATGTTTATATTTCTTGAGTAGGGAAATAAGCATTATCTTGATCTCCGGGCTTGATTTGTTCCCAATATACACCTTCTATAACATGGAAAACATTCAATAAAGTAAATTTCCTAAGTTTTTACTGTGCAAGTATAAATAAACTATGTACAAGCCATTGCAATAATTTTGTTTCCTTTCGTTATTGAGAATATATGAATAAAGATGCTATAAAAATGTACAATAAGGATTCCCATTCCATTACAATATTTCACCAAGTACAATATTTCCATGAAAGTATAAAACTATATACATAGCTCCTTTGAGCTTCATAGCATAAGATATAGATGGTCTAGGAATTTTCCTTTCAAAACCTTGGTCCTCTATCGCCTATTGAGGAGAAGAAGCATCACTTAAGAAATTTTCAACCAACCTCAAACTCATATGTGGTCCCCTGCACATACATCAATGAAAGATGGCCCTTCCCTTTGATAAAGGTATTGGCTGGGTAAGCCCGTATGACATACCATTCTGAGCTATATGTCATGCATTTAAATGAACACGATGAATTGACAATGGAGTCTCAACATTCACACTATCTATAGTGTAGTATTTAGATGTAATCACACTACTTTGGCCAATGTTTTCTCACTTAGTATAATCAAGCCATGGTCTACCATTCTCCTACACTATCAAAAGCTCTTTTTGACTTAAGGCCAGTATATCTATGCTTAGGAAATCCCTCTCCATGGGCAAGCTACTCCCCAACATAACCTATCTCTTTAACATAACCTAGGGTAAAACAATTCAATAAGAAAAGTACAAGTTCACTCCCTTCACTGGACAACATTCCCAAGAGTAACCTACTAGCCATCTAGCATAATCAATTATCCAGTTATGATTGTTCCCTAAACTTGTCTATGTTTGATCATATCTAGTATAATAACAATACCTATGATAAACATACTCTCTTACCCATATCTACTCATGTATTGTATAATAATAATACCCTTGATAAAAAGTCTCTCATATCATGGAATACTTACAAACAATGCACAAACAGAGTAAATAGTTTTCACTTTTCTTTTAGATCAAACAATACTTTCCTCTATGTGCAAGTAACAACAAGACTAGTATAATCAATGAAGAAATAACTCATTTAAAAATAGAATAAACAAAAGTAGAATATCCTCATGCCTATGTTTAAGCTTTCCAATTCAACTAGTTGTAGTTGCAACACTTTTAGATCAACAACTATCTCAATATTGATCCTCCAATAAATTCTAAGAACTCTTAACTCTCAAGTTGGCAAATTGTTCTTCTCAAAGGATAATAAAACTCTCGTAATACTCAAGGCTCTCACTCACTATTATGGTGGAATATTATAGATAGAAAATTTTCTAAAATGCAAAGACTTTTGCACAAGAAATAATGCATGGAAGAAGAATAATGATGTGTCCAAACAAATGAACTAATGTTGTCATTTATACAAGTAGGAGATTATACAACCTATAGACTAGGCATGCATAATGACAGAAAATTTCATTCACAACAACACATCTAACTCAACTAAAAGGTGGTGAATAAGAGAACATAAACTCAACTCAAACAACTACATATCAATCCTCATATTCCGTGCAGTAATTGGAGACCAATTCAAATCTCCATTTGATAGAATTCAACTCGCAACTCAAAGAAGACTTCTAAAGTTTAAAGGATTCAACAATGACACCACGTGTTATAATACTTTCAAAAAGGTGGCATAGTTTCTTCCTTCATAGAAATAGTCAATAACAAAAGTGTGTCATCAAACTAAAGCATCAACTAAGTCATGTTGAGTATTGATTCACTCATTAAATCAGTTTAGACAATGTCATTGATATGTTTCTATATATTTACAATTGTTTTGTTGATGCAACATATCATGGTAATTATGTTGACCAAGTTCCTGGTTCAATAATGCATCGACTTATTCTCATTATTGACTTTAATGGTTCCAAAGTTTGCATATTCAAACTCTCTTTTCGTTTGAAAGCAAGAGCATAAAATGTAGCTCAAGAAATACAAGCGTAACCATCTCAAATTTTTGTGACTAAGTTGTCCATTATAATTGACTTCAAAGCCAAATGTACAAAGCATTATAATCAGCTAAAAAATCATTGCTTTATATAGTCTATCTCAAATAAAATAATATTTCAATATAAATACATAACTTATATATATCTATATATATATATATATCTATATCTATATATATATAAATATATATATTCTAACTGAGGAAATTTAGATGGCATTAGCTTATCAAATAATAAACATCAAAAATCCAAAGAGGCTATCAAGAACAATGGAAAATCAAAACAAAGAATGATTATACTTTCCTTTCCTTCCATGCTTCACCTTCATAGCACCTTCTTGCTTGCTAGATGATATTGTGCCCTCAGATTCGTTGTGTGAGCAATTTGCAAATGTCTAAGACCTACAACAAGCTTTGAAGGATTTATGCAATCTCTAAATGCCTATGACTATGACAATGTCTATGAAAATAATGACTACTAATGCCAAATGACTATAATGACTATTAAATTAAAAATGAAGTTGTCGGATTCCGAAATTCTGAGCAAAATTGTCTTTTATAGAATTTTTTTTTTGAGTGGACAGATGAGATTGAATTCTAAGAAAGACCTAGAATGAGAGGTTTGGATTAAATATGAGAATCCCTAATTAGGGTTAGGGAAAATTCATTAATCGAATAGTCAAGAACATGTCTCAGATAATCGGATCGATGGTGGATAATAAATGAGACAAATTAATTAGAAAATAAATATTTTCAAAAATGAAGAAGATAAAGATTGTCTGATTTGCAAGATTTGAAAAAATCAAGAAGATAAGACTTGAACTAAAGATCAGATTTGAAAAATCAAGAATCTACCCGATTACTTGATTTTTGGAAGATTAGTTACCATTTTGAATTGAGTTAATTCAAATTATGGATTTTATGAGACAATAAATAATCTTTTTTCAGATTATTTACCAAAATGACTGACAGTTAAGATTGTGATGACATTTTAAATAATTTAATTTATTTAAAATGAGAGGAATATTAAATTGACAATTAAATAATTTAATTTAATTATTTAATTTAGAAGATAAGATTAATTAATTAAATAAATTAATCAATTTATTTAATTAAGACAATTAGTGACATATTAAATAAATAAATAAAACTTATTTATTTAATAATCGGAAGAAATATATGATAAAGGGTAATTAGTTAAATTAAGAAATTTATTTAATTAAGGAAGACTTAGACAATTAATGACGATCTAATAAATAAATAAAATTTATTTATTTAATAATCATGAAGAATAAAGATGAATTAATTAAACAATTATAAATTATTTAATTAATAGCTCATGGACCAAGGACATAATTAAATGTCTTAATTATGCTAGGATGAAAGTAGTAAAAATGAAGCTTGCGGCCTAGGTCATTTTTAGGTGTCTACATTTTGCCTCTTTGTCATAATGTCGCTTGGCATTGTGACAAAGAAAATAAGTCAAAAATATGCCCCAATGCAAAATAAGATGAGGAAGAATGACGAGGAGGGTTACAGTATGCCCCCTCGAGAGGATAGACAGGTTCCAAGAACATGGGTGTGCTCTCAAAATTAATGAGAAGACTAGAATATGAAGAGACAAAGACTTGTTAGTGCAAAAGATATGGATGATGATATGGATGCAATGCCTATATGAGACAGGTGAGAGAAGATGAAATGACTAAAGAAGATGCATGTTAGTTTCTAGACCAAATCCTTCAAAACCTTACCGTAGGACTTTAATATTTATTGCTCTTAATCATCATTGGGCCAGTTGTTGTGATGGCTAACAAACACCATGATATGACATAGATCAAGGTGTACAAGGTCATACCATCACATAAGACAAGTAGTCGCAAACAAGGATGATCATGACTCATACCAAGAATGTTATTGCCCCAGTCTTTGTCATAATCAACCACAAGCAAAAAAAGACAAAAATGACAAGTCATGAAATGTCGTTGCTCCTCTAAATCCTATTGCCAGGACATCCTTGAGGAACTAGCAACATGACTGTCAGAAAGAAATAAGATAAAGCCATTATCATGATACGTCGTTGCTTTTCTAAATCCTTTTGTCGGGATCTTGCTGAGAAACTAGTAACATGAGTGTCAAAAGACAAGAAAAATGTCATGATACATCGCTGCTTCTCTAAATCCTGGTGTTAGGATCTCGCTAAAAAACTAGTAACATGATAAAAATCCAAAAATGAATGCCAAGTATTTGCCAAGTGTGTCTAGATGTCGAGTGCATTGATGTGTCAATGTAAATTTAAATGATGCCAAGATGAAAAATGCCGAAGGTTGCCATATTCAGGAAGGACACATCCTCAATAATGTTGATGTCTAGGAAGGACACATCCTAAAACACCAATGTCAAAGTTTTGTTCTTTAGAAGGACATATCTGAAAGAACATTGACGTCAAGAGGAATGATCCTTAAGTGTCAAAAAGGATCCCTCAAATATTTCAAATGATAGGGACGATGCCTAGGAAGGACACATCCTAAGGCAACAATGTCAAAGTTTTGTTCTTCAGAAGGACACATCTGAAAGAACGTTGTTGTCGAGAGGAATGATCCTTAAGTGTCAAAAAGGATCCCTCAAAAATGTCAGATGACAATGTCGATTCCTAGGAAGGACACATCCTAAGGCATAAATGACAGAGGTTATTCTTCAGAAGGACCATCTGAAAGGTAACCAAGAGTTGATAGTTTGACTGGTTGCAATAATTTGACATGTTTTGACTAAGTTTGACTTGTGTTGGCCATATGTCGATATTGTCATGATGATATGTGCCCTTGAGATTGTCCTACTATGATAATGATTTTCATGATGAGTTTTGTTCATTTGGGAAAGATTCATGTTGTCTTGAAGACTTTTTGACGTGTGTGCCAGTGTGATGCCATGAACCCTAATGGACTGACCTAGTGCGGCCTCGGGGGCTAATCGACAGATGGCCTTGCCTACATCATACACTCAAAGACCTCATAGTTCGACACAACCAATGATTTTGTATCAATGACAAAAGATTGTGCCATGATTTTATCTTGAAAAACCTAAAAGGACTGACGTAATGACTCAGGGACTCAAGTGTGAGTCTTGCCTACGTAGCAAATGCACAGAGATAACATAGTTCGGACAAATGATAAAGACTAATTGATATGACTGACTTTGACAAGAGATGACCATGTGTTCGTGCTCTTTGAGCAATGTGATGTTTTGTTTGTGGTTTTCTTTAGGATGTTTTATGATTTTTAGGTCTTTTTTCAAGACTTTTTATGATGTTTTTGGTCTTTTTTTAGGACTTTTATGATGTTTTTGTCTTTTTTTTAGGACTTTTTGTGATGTTTTTGGTCTTTTTTTCATTTTATGATTTTTTTTGGATTTTGACGTTTAAGAGGATCGTAACAAATGCAAATAACTAATGCCTACACATGAGAATCCAAGGACAAACATGATTGTGCCCCTAGTCAAGTTGAATACCAATTGACATGTGATGACAATGTTGTTTGATGTGGGAAGGACACATCTCGAAACAATGTGAGGACGATGATGATAATGTGATGAAAGTATCGTGGTCTACAGTTAGGCCAGGAACACAGTCAAGTAATGTTTTGGATAATGTGCTTGTATGGATTAGACTCATTGCATTTGGAATGACTTGGTTAGGACTAGATGGGATGATGATTATCCTTAGACCGTTTGACAAGGGAAAGCCAAGATAGGTGATAGGCATGAAAGGATAGGGGGTGGCCTTGGTAAAGGACAAGAGACATGAGACTAAGGGAATTGTCATATGATTTTCAAGGACTATGTCATACAAGGACAATAAGACTATGATGGTCAATGACATGATGTTTTGTGAATTGTGTATGACCAAAGGATAGACATGTCAAGAGTTTTCCCAAAGCATGATTTATGTGTGCCAGTTTTATGTCAAGACCAAGGTAGGTGGGAAAATGGACGGAAATGATAGGGCTTAGATGGATGTCAATGTCATGAGGAAGGCATGGGAAATGAGACGACTTGCCCCCAAGTGTAAGAGTCCACATATACGATTTATTTTACACATGATGCCTGTTTGCCAGGTTTTCATCATGGTACTTATAGAGGGCGCCTATTTGCCAGGTTTTCACCATTGGATGAAATTTTTCTCTTTACTATTTTCTTGACTTTTTGATTTTTTTTGTGTCACCAAGACACCTATTTGCCAAGTTTTCATCAGGGTGACGATTTTTTAATTTTTTAATTTTTTTTGTATTTCTGATTTTGTGGATAGCCTAGATGCTTTAGATAACCACTGACTATTTTGAATCCACTAACGGTGTTGATGTAGAGACTGGTGCCATGATATGCCAATAATGACCTTGTTGAAGGAGTTGTCTTGTCAGGATCGTAGCACTTGTATACAACTAATCAATGTCATTGTGATCCTTTTTGATACTAGAGTTGGCCTTATCAAAATACGCACATCGCAATAGAGTGCTATGAGAGTCCTTGTGGTAAAGAGTTGCTGCCATGATGTGACAGATTTGTGACATAGGATTTTTGGACTTTAGGCGAGATGTAGGATTATGACAAATGATGGTGGACATGGAAAGGTTGTTTGGATGTTTGGACGAATCACTTTTTATTTTCCAAACTTGGGATGGTGGATGACGAAATTTGGAGGGATGGTGTTTAGAACCAACACTTTTATATGTCTTGATTGATGACCATTTTGAAGGAGGTGGACATGTGTTATATGTGGGAGTCCTCTTGTCTTGTGGCTCCACATATCTATTGAATTTTTCTTTTGACATATTTTATTTGCTTGATCCACTTTTCTTTGGGATCCATTTTAATTTCATTTGTCCATTTGTCCTTTTGTTTGATTCAATGGTCTTTGACATTTGATTTTGATCTTTTGACTTGTAAGACTTTTGTTTTTGTTGGTCCCAAAGGGGAGGTTGATTCATGATAGAATGATGGTTTATGGTGTGGGTGGATGGGGTGTTGGCAATAATCTTATGACAAGGATTTCTCATGGATTCCATTTTGATATTTGTATTTGATAAGGTTGCCCACAGTATCGAGGAGGTACCACTGACATCGTTTGATTTTTTGTCTGAGGAATAACCAAGACCTTGATGTCTGTAATTTTCCTAAAGCTGTATTGGTTCTAGAATGCCTTGCTCATGTATGCCTAGTCCTTTGCCTTGATATTGCATACTTTGATAGATTCTATTTACAATGGTGTATTTGTTGTTTTGAAAGCAAGATGCTAACCCATCATTAGGTATGTGGATTCTGTCACTTGTAATATTTTCGTCTGCAAGAAAACCTGCTCTGACAAAGATAGATGACCCTAGTTGATAACTTGTCTTAGTTTCATTGTCATGTTGGATATATTCCTGATTGATATCTTTGGTCTGATCATGCGACATGTCAAGTTCAAATAATTCTGTTGGTGCTTCCAAGGCAATGTCAAAGCCATCATTATTTTTAGTGTCATAGATCCCAATGGTTTTAGCTATAACTTGATCATATGCAAGCATGTACCTAGTGGAAGATTCTTGTTCTAGAGGAATATTGTCTATGTGTCCTATGAAGGCAAGTGTCTCATCGTGGGAAGTGTCAATAGTCGAGGCTTGTATAGGGTTGGCAAGTGTTTGATCATGAATGGCGTAAAGGTCAAGGAGTGGATCGTTTTGGACTTCTTTGTCAATGGTAGGGTCTTGGTCGAAGATGGGGTTGTCATGGATTTGGACTTCTTGGTCAATGATGGGGTCTTGGTCAAAGATGGGGTTGTCATGGATGATACAATCAGAAATAAGGTCATGGGATGGACTACCTTGTTCTTGACATGAGGGTGACATTATAAGGTCATGCTTTGGGCTTTCATTTTGACATGTATCCTCAAGTTTATTAAATGGGATTTGACTTTGGACTATGATATAATTTTCATGACTAGATGTGGCTTGTGAGGGGGTGACTTGAAAAGGATTAATGGCCAAAGGAGTAGGATAGGACGTGGGAACTTGGACTAGAATAGTATATGAAGGACTGGGATAGGACATGGGTACTTGCATTGGACTAGTATGTGAAGGACAAGGGTATGACGTGGGGACTTGGACCAGATATGACATGGAGTCTTGGACTGGATTAAGATGTGGCGGCATAAGATGTGACATGGAAAATTTGACTATATTAGTTGGTAATGACATAGGATATGAGATAGGGACTTGGACTGGATTGGAGTAAAGTTGACTAAAATGGGACGTGGAGACTTGGGCCAAATCAATATGGTATGATGTGAGGACTTGACATGAGTTCATAGATGGTTGATAAGGCATGTAGACTTGGACAGGATTGATAGGTGAAGGGTCAAAATATGACATGGAGTTTTGGAATGGACTAGTTGATAGTTGGCTTCCCTTGTCAAGGTTAGGCTAAGGGTGATAAGTGGACGGTTGTTGTGAATTACTGGTAGGATTGATGTCAAGTGACTGTTGATGGTGAGGGTAGACGGATGGAGGTGGAAAAGTATTTATGTCAAAGCCTTGTGGTAACTTTTCTCCTTCATCCAAAAGCATGGCTAGATATCTTTGAGGGTCACGTAAGACTGATTTTTTTACAAAGGAGAATATATCAGGATTTTTGTTGTAGCTTCTATTTCTTTGAAATATACTCGTCCATTTTGGTCTCTATGTATGAATGGTTCAATTTTTTTTTTTGATGAAGATGGCATGTTCATGGAAGATTGCATGTTCATGTTGTGAAATGGATCAGAAAAGGTCCAATGTTTGACTTGGTTGTTTCTAGATGTTTGACCGTTGTTTGGTTTGTTTTAGTATCCAGAAAACACTTGCAAGCACGGTATTTTGATTGTAAGCAAGCACACATTAGATAAGTACAATCCTAGGTTAGGCTAGGACAATATTCGCTAGATTCCACGTGGGTTTCCTCAACCGCATATCTGTAGTGTGTGAATTTAGAATCTTGGCTGCACAGGCTCCCCCTTACAGTGCACTCTCTTCTTAGTCCAACCAAGCTTCCAACCCCAATGAAACTCCCATGGTGAGCTGATCACATCTACTACAAACTGTGAAAGTGTGGATGCCTTCACACCGACCAGTGATGCGCTAGCAAATAGAAGGATTTTGGCTTACTACACAAAATTTTTTTGTTAGGGACCCCCGTTTGAGTGGCCATACATGGGGCAAGAGATTAATCACCATTAAGGTGGAACTCTAGCCTGAAGAGGTTAAGCTCAACAGGGTTTAAGGGAGTACAACTCTGTCTGTATGACACATCCGCACAAGCAACCTTAGGTTTTCCCTTAAGGTTTACTTTTATATACCAGTCAGGGGTAGCTTGGCTTTAGCTTCGTTGCCGGTTTGAGTCGCATTGGGGTGATGAAATCCCTAGCTAGGTCCAATTTCTAGAGTTGGTAACCATTTCTCTTACACCCAAGACCGCCCGAAAGCACAAGGGGAGAGGATACTCTGATATACCAAGTCAGGGTAATGACAAATAAAAATGGGTTTGGTTTTCTGATCATGAGGTTTTCACCAAGTGAGAGCATACTCACCTACCATCTTGAAAAAATAGTCAAAGAAAGAAGACATGAGTGTTCTTTTTATGTGCACCAAAGTTAAATGTTTGCTAATCTATGAGAAAAACAAGCACAATGTTTTATTATGTCTTCAACATTTGAATCTGCAGACAAAATATTAGTAGTTTCTTTATTAAATGATCTTTGACACACGAATAATAACCGCCACACGCTGCAAATCTTGATTAGTAACAAAAAAAAAAATAAAAAAAAATTATTGACAATAGCAACTTAAAACAGCGATAACCTGCTCAAAACTTAACAAAATTTTAAGTGATAGATATCCATGGAAAACGAGAAATCAACCCTTCAAAACTCAAAAAGTATTTTCCACAATTCTACACAAAAAAAATGTTATAGACAAAAAGAAACACGAATTTCAAAAGCTAAACTAAAAAAATAGCGAATAGTAAAATAGCCATAACTTTCTCAAATCTAAATAAAATTTAAAACCGTTTGCAGTTCTGGAAAGCTGAGACCGAGATCTACAAAACCCAAAAAAATGTTTTAAATGATTCTATTCGCCCATTTTTCTATGCTCAAAAGAAGGTGACGGGATTTTGTATGACTTCTTGGTTGTAACCTGCAAAACAGTTAAAGCAAAAAAGAAAAACACACAAATATTTCTATAGAATGTCAGGTTCACCAAATGTGACTGAGGAAATTTAGATGGCATTAGCTTATTCAATAATAAACATAAAAAATTCAAAGAGGCTATCAAGAACACTGGAAAATCAAAACAAAGAATGATTATACCTTCCTTTCCTTCCACGCTTCACCTTCATAGCACCTTCTTGCTTGCTGGATGATATTGTGCTCTCAGATTCGTTGTGCGAGCAATTTGCAAATGTCTAAGACCTACAACAAGCTTTGAAGGATTTATGCAATGTCTAAATTCCTATGACTATGACAATATCTATGAAAATAATGACTACTAATGCCAAATGACTATAATGACTATTAAATTAAAAATGAAGTTGTCAGATTATGAAATTATGAGAAAAATTGTCTTTTATAGAAAACACAATTTTGAGTGGACGGATGAGATTGAATTCTAAGAAAGACCTAGAATGAGAGGTTTGGATTAAATCTGAGAATCCCTAATTAGGGTTAGGGAAAATTCATTAATCGAATAGTTAAGAAAATGTCTCAGATAATTGGATCGACGGTGGAGAATAAATGAGACAAATTAATTAGAAAATAAAGATTTTTGAAAATGAAGAAGATAAAGATTGTCTGATTTGCAAGATTTGAAAAAATCAAGAAGATAAGATTTGAACTGAAGATCAGATTTGAAAAATCAAGAATTTTCCCGATTACTTGATATTTGGAAGATTAGTTACCATTTTGAATTGAGTTAATTCAAATTATGGATTTTATGAGACAATAAATAAACTTTTTCAGATTATTTACCAAAATGACTGACAGTTAAGATTGTGATGACATTTTAAATAATTTAATTTATTTAAAATGAGAGGAATATTAAATTGACAATTAAATAATTAAATTTAATTATTTAATTTAGAAAATAAGATTAATTAATTAAATAAATTAATCAATTTATTTAATTAAGATAATTAGTTACATATTAAATAAATAAATAAAACTTATTTAATAATCAGAAAGAAATATATGACAAAGGGTAATTAGATAAATTAAGAAATTTATTTAATTAAGGGAAGACTTAGACAATTAATGACGTATTTAATAAATAAATAAAATTTATTTATTTAATAATCATGAAGAATACAAAGACATGAATTAATTAAACAATTATAAATTATTTAATTAATAGTCGAATGTGGACTAAGGACATAATTAAATGTCTTAATTATGCTAGGATGAAAGTAGTAAAAATGAAGCTTGCAAGCCTAGGTCATTTTTAGGTGTCTACATATACATATACACGTACACATATATATGTATATGTTAGTATATATTAATATTTATCGTATAATAACAAAGCATATCTATATAATCAATATTTAAAGGAATACGTCATAATAACAATCACATTGTTATATTAATATATCAGTTGTGTATACATACATACATATATATACATATATATATAGTTTCATATATATGTGGGGTATGTGCAGGATCATATGGAAAAAAAAGGCCCTTAAGTGGCAAAAAATTTAGAAAAAACATAGTTAGACAACTTGACATAAAAAATTGAATAAGTTATCTATATTATTTTAAAAATATGTAAAAATAGAATCTATAGAAAATTGAATGTGGTTTTTAAACTACTAGTTTTGTTTAAAAAAAAAATCTATTTGGTGAAAATTTGAAATTTCAATGCAGTAGTACTTAACTTTCAAGGAAAAAATAAGTTGGTGTTTGTCTAACTACCCTAACCACAATAAAATGATAATTATTTTTTATAAGATTTTAGATATAATTAGAGGACTCATGTCCCGATGTGATGCATATTTTTATAATTTTTTTCCAAGTAAATAATTAATTATGAATTTTTTATTACAACTTTTAAAAAATATAGAAACTCGTATGTCTGACCACCTTAACTTGGTCAAAACTTCATGAAATTCATTTTTTCTTTTTTTAATCCTATAGTATGCAAAGCATAGAATGTGACACATGTTTTAGATTCAAAAAATGTGATACTGTTTGAAAGCTATAGATGTTTTTCAATCAGCCTATCAATTTGGACTTTAGTCATAATTTGAATAGAAAATGAATAATAATTAGTTATTAAATTCAAAGTAAAACATAATTTATATTGGTGGAAATCTAAGAATCTCCTTTAAAAACCTTTTTTGTTTCAACAATTTTGGGTAAAAAACAGTCATCAGCGACATACGCATCATATTGCCAGTTTTTGGCCCATCATGATCCTACACATACCCTATGCCTCTATGTACATGTATTTGTATGCATATATGTATCGATACATTCACATGGGAAATTCCATTTTCCACTATATGCATATATGGATACATATATAGATATGGATATATGTATATACATTATATATAGATACACATTCGATTCTCACACAAAATCATACACAATTACTATAGTATTGATAAGTGATTACAAGATATATGTTTTATACATATAAATATGCATTCCATTGGTTCCATCAGATAGTTCCATGCACATAAAAAACTCATGCATGAGTGTGCATACATACATCGACCTATTTACCCTTATGTATGTGTTCCTTTGTGTGTATGGTCTATCATCATCATGCATGTGTGTACGCATACAGATACCTTGTATGTTTCACATATCAATCCAAAAAAAGTAATAAGGAAAAGAACTCTTAGGATCAAAGTACATCACCCAATAATGCACCTAATAGTAAATAAGACTCTTACTAAAACAAACATATTGACTAGGGACGACTTACCAATTACCCACTTAATAACCCAACTAAATTATTCTATTGTGGTTTGTATAAGATTAGATAGGTTATGTTACTAGTTACCCAACCAAGACCTTCTCTTGAGTGATACTTCCCCTCCGCTTGGAGGAATTGAACATATACCTACAAACACTAACACATGTACACAACAATCAACTGTTCACAAAATATGCAGTATACACATTACATCTCCAAAGTTAGAATATAAAAAAAATATTCATCCATTCACATAAGTTCATTCCTTCATATAACATTAAATTAGATGATATTCATTCATTAAGCAATGATAAAAAACTACACATAATTTATTTATTCACCGAATTCACATTACATTCACATTTTAACCTACATAGTAATAGTAAATAGTAATTGTACAATTGGGGTGTAACATACTCCCCCCTTGAGAATCATCATCCTCGATGATTTTATGTTGTAACATAAAACAAAACAAACAATCAACATATTGTTCAAGCATTTTTGTAAGCATCCAAAACATGTGGAAACTTTTGTTGAATTTCAGCATAATCTTCCCAAGTGGTTGAGTCTTCTCCATACTAATCCCACTGGACTTTGCACTATAGAACCTCCTTGTTACACAAGAAAAGCTTATGTGTTATGAGCACCTTGATGGGTTTGAGTGTTTCCACTCCAAGGTAAAAGCACAAAGCTGTGTCACATTTTATAAAGGAAACGGTCAACGCTGATCCAATTTTTAAACTTGAATCACTAAAAAGTGGCATATATGTTTTGAATTTTGAAATAATGTAAACTAGTAAAATATGTATTTTTTAGTATATTTTATGTTTGTATTTTTTTTTAAATATAAAAAATTATTTTAAACTATTTTTTAATAAATTAAAACTATAATTTAGTTGTTGATAAAATGCTGAAAAATGAAATTGCATGGGACGTCAAACTTTTTATAGTAATTTTAAAAAAATAAAATAAAATTTGTGTGTATTTATAACTTGAAATTTTTGTGCATGGATATATTTTTTTCCAATTTTGATAAATATATATTTTTAAATAAATATTAAAATTTGCACGAATAAAAAAACAATTGTTTTCATCGGACGTCAACTTTTATATTAAATATTTATCTAAAATGGAAACAAAATTATACCATTTTAAAATAGATTCTTTTATCTAGTGCATCATATTTTTTTCATATTTTTTTAATAAGTTTTAGTATTTTTCCTTGGCATAGTAATCAACCTCATATTTTGTGCTGAAAACCAACTTTTAGTAAAAATAAAAAATAAAATATAAAAAATAATTAAACTATTAAAATAAATATATTTTTGAAAACTAAACTTATGGATCTACAAAAGGGTATTTTTATATTTTTAAAAAATGTTGTTTACATTAGCAAGAGTTATTGAAACTTCAAGTTTTTCAAATAGTTTTTTTTTTTTGGTAAATTAGACTCAAAGTGATGCTCCATACATTTTTAGCCAACAATTTTAGTTGAAAAAATTGTGGAAGCATATAACTTAGCTAGAATGAATCTTAATAGATCATATTTTTGACCAAAATTGATTTTTAGTTAGAAATACTGAAATTCAGTTGTGCTGATAAGTTGGCTGAAAGCGTGACACAACTTTGTGTTTTTACTCTCCAAGGTCTTGTACCTATAAAGTAGTCCAATCAATCACATGATTAACACTGAGTATGTACCTCTTAAAGTAAGACACATGGAAGACATTATGCATTCTAGAAAAGCTCCATTAAATCAGGAAGACATAACATGGGGATAACTTGGAATACTTTCCAAATTTAATGGATATTTTGTGAGGTTTCACTCTCAACAACACTTTGTCATCTATGGCAAGATTTCAGGGCACTCTCGTAGAATCAACATAACTTTTCTGAGGATTGTTAGCTTCAACCAACCTTTTCCTCACAATCTTAAGTTGCTCATCTATCTTAGCCAACATCTTTATCCCAAGAGTCACTCTATCCTCAAGTTTATCCCAACTTATAGGAGTTTAACACTTTCGATCATACAATGCTTCGAAAGGAGCCATCTTTATTATAGAATGATAAGAATTGTTATAAGAAAATTTGACTAAGGGCAAGTAGTCTTCTCACTTGTATTGTTGATCCATGCAATACATTTTCAATAGGTCTTCCAATACTTGATTCACCCTTTCAGTTTTTCCATCTATTTCTAGATGATATGCTAAGCTAATATTCAACTGAGTCCCTAGTGTAGAAAACAAGGTTTCCCAAAACCTAGAAGTGACTCATGCATCCCTATCTGAGATAATTTTCTCTAGAATTCCATGCAACCTAAACACTTCTTGCACAAACTTTATTTTTATGATAGGTGCTTGATCAACTAGATTCATAGGTATAAAATGTGTGACTTTGGTAAGCTTATCTACTACCACAAGAATGAAATTGTGCTTATTCCTTGACATAGGTAATCCTTGCACAAAGTCCATAATTATGACTTGCCACTTCCTCTCTAGTATGTCATGTGAATATAACAAGCTTGCACTATGATGATGCTCCACTTTCACCCTTTGACATTCTAGAAACCTAGCCATAAAATTAGCAGCATATCCTTTCATCCCTTTATAAAAATATAATGGTTTCACATCAGCCATCATTTTGGTCACTCTAGGGTGTCCAGAGTATGGTGCTTCATGTACTTCTTTCCATACCATATTCCTTAACTCCACTACATCAGGGACATACATCTTACCTTTATATCTAAGTAATCCATTAGGTTCAAATGAAAACCCTCATACCTAGAATCTTGTGGATTATTAGTGAGTTCTAGCTTGACTTTCAAGTAGTACTCATCCTCTTTGCACTTTTGCAACACTTGTCCCTTAAAGTCAGTTTGAATGGCTACTTTTGAAAAAATATGACATCTTGGACTCAAGGCTTCGACAACCCTATTTTCTTTTCCTTTTATATAATTGATGTTGAATTCATAGTCAGCTATTAACTCCAACCATCTTCTTTTCCTAGCATTAAAATTAAGTTGAGTGAAAAGGTACTTTAATTGATTATGGTCTATTTTAAATTCAAAGGGTTTCCCTAACAAGTAGTGCCTCCACATTTGTAATGCATGAACCATAATTGCTAACTCTAAATCATGTGATACATAATTTTTCTCATAAGGTTTCAACTTTCTAGACTCATAAGAAATCACTTACCTATCTTGCATTAACACACCTCCTAAACCTTCCCTGCATGCATCTGTGATGACTGTAAAGTTACCCTCAGGATCTAGTACTTTCAATATCAATGTAGTGGTCAACTTATCTTTAATTAGATCAAAGGCTTATTGACACTTCTCAGTACACTCATATTTCTTCCCTTTTCTCTATAAAGAAGTGATTGGAAAAGAAATCTTAGAGAAGTTTGAAAAAAAAACATTTGTAGTACCTTGCTAGACGGTCCGTAAAACTTCTTACCTTAGACACATTCTTGGGTATAGGCCACTCAATTATTGCCTTGATCTTAGTGGGATCTATGAATATTCTGTCCCCTGAGGTTACATGCCCTAGATACTCCACTCTCCTTTGGAAGAAAGTACACTTAGAGAGTTTACCATACAACTTGTGTTCTCTTATACGTAGAACTATCTCTAAACGTCTATAGTGATCATCCTCATCCTTGGAATAAATAAATATGTTTGTTCGATGTTGCTTCAATATTTCATTTTCATTAATGTCAACACTATTGGCCTTAAGAATATTAGAGGTTGTATATGTCGAGGATATTGAGAAAATTCTAATAAAATAAGTTACAAGTTGTCAATGATGTAGTGAAGTTTAGTATGTTGGATAGCTCAGTGTGTTGATAATCAGAGGTTGTGGATTAAAGGGTTTTTTTCGAGTATATCTAGTTTATCCATGTTAAGTTTCAAAGAACTGCATGAAGATTTGATCGAGTTATGAACAATTGTGTTCTAATAGTTTTTTTGTTGCTTCAATTAGTGTTCCTGAAAGAGGATGATGTGATTCTAGTAAGTTGAGTTGTTGTAGATGCTTCTATGGTGATTCATGATTCTTGTGGATGCTTCTAGATCATTCTCTATCTATGTTGCACATTTGCATTGATCGTTGTGCTCGTGATTGGTAATTTTCTCTTCGTGTTCATTTTTTTGATGTTCATGGACAATAGGGTGATTGTAGCATGTTGTAGATCTTCGAGGCATAATTTTTGAAGGTGGTTCATGTTCGAGGATTTTTTTTTGGGTCTTCACTATGTTGTGGCTGACATTGGTTAATTCGCATTGTAAATTTTTTATTTATTTGGGTCAATAGTTTGTATATGTTTTATATTTTGTTGAAGTTGACATGTATTTGATGTAATCTCTTGTTGCAGATATATAAAAAAAATTGTTTATTCCATTTCAAGGAATGAGTGTGTGAGTGGTGAGTGAAGTGTGTGAGTCCTATGCATGAACAATGTTCTAATATTTCGAATGAAAAAATGAAGTGTGAAGAAAAGTGTGAAGAAGAGTTTATGTGCTTAATTGAAACTGTAATCGGGCATTAGTCGATGCTATTTTCTCAATTCAAAATCTTGCGGATGTAATCCGAATGTTTATGTAAGATAGTGTGTCTTCCTTTGGGAAGTAAGCCTTGTTGTATTTGAGTAGTGAGCTCTAGGAAGTGTTCCTGAATGCATGTGCATTCCCCATTTATTATTCTTTTATACTTTTAACTAGGTATAATCTTGTGGAATAACCTCCACCATTGTTTTTCCCCTAACAGGGTTTCCACATAAAAAATCTTGGTGTTATGTGTTTTTCAGATGTGGTGATGACTTATACTTTCATGTTTGTCTATCATATCTAAGAATAAGGTAAATAAGTTCATTAAGTTTTGATTTCTATGACAATTGATTCACCCCCCCTCTTAGGTGTTTGCCCTTGTGTTGCCAACAGTGTCATCTAGAGAAACAAAGAAAAATTTATCTAAGCAATATCTAAATACACTATTCACCAAATTCGTAAATGTAGTGGGTGCATTTGTTAAACCAAAAGGTAAAACTATGAAATCATAGTGTCCATATCTAGTTCTAAACGTAGTCTTCAAGATACCTTCATCTCTAATTCTCAGTTGGTGATATATGCAGATCTTAGATCTATCTTTGAGAATATGGCAGCTCCTCTCATTTGATCAAAAGTATCATCAATGCATGGCAATGAATACTTATTCTTCACCATGGATTTGTTAAGTATACGATAGTCGATGGACAAACAAAAAGTATCATCCTTATTTTTCACAAAAGTAATCGGTGCTCCCCAAGGAAAAACACTTGGTCTTATCGACCCTTTTGATAACAATTCATCCAACTATGCCTTTAGTTCCAATTGGTTATCATCCTGTAGGGCACTGTGGAAATAGGTTCAAACCTTGGAATTATATCTATAGAGAAATCAAATATCCTCTTTGGTGGTAACCTAGGTAACTCCCCTATAAACACATTTGAAAGAAAAAATTAATACATGATATCTTTCCATGACTGACTTTCCTATGTCATCTATTTCACTGTCTTCCATATCTTGGAAGCTTTGGGAATCCAAGTTATCAAGATATTTTCCAAGTTCTTCTAACTTAACAAAAAATATTTTGCACCCTTTCTTCTTAGCCCCTACTAGTTGCATAGCTAAGATTTAATGAATCTTCACCTCTTTAGGTGTCCCTTGGAACTTCACTCGATTACCAAGATCATTTGGGAATTCTATGTTTTTTTCATGAAAATCTACTTTATCCCTTTATCTTCACAACCAGTTCATACCTAAGATAATGTTATAGGATCCTAATGGCATGACATAAAGGTTTACTTTAGTAGAGAAACAAGGTAGCTCTATCTTAGCCTCAAACAAACATTTTTCCACCTTTTCTCTTGTATAGTTTGCATATTGTACATCCCAAGATGTTTACATGTGTCCAGGATTTCTAGATAATTGCTTATTTATTCTAGGTGAAATGAAATTTTTAGTTGCACTAGTATCAATGAGAATTGAAATGGGTAAAACAAACAAAATACCTAGATTTTCAATGGGAGTTGTTTGATACTCTGCTTGGTGGTCATCCACTACTACATTTATCCTCTATTGGAACATTTCCCATTTAGTAGGTAGCGAACTACTTGAAGGCTTACTAGGAAAATATCTAGCAAAATGGTCTCCCCCACAAATATAACATGTTGTAAATAGTACCTTCTTCCTTGTAGTTTCTCTAGATCCAATAGCATTTCCACCAGCATTGTTGGTATTTTCTTAGTTGGAACCATTCCTTCTTCGATCCCTTCTCGAATCCTTTCCATTATTGTAGTTACCTTTTTATCCTTTCTTAGGTACATTTTGTACAACCTCCACCTTCTTTGGAGTTGGCTTATCAGAAATTTCTGCAATCTTCTTATGGTCTTTATTTTCTTGTCTATTGGAGATAGCCCTAATTTTTTGCTCCGCTTAATTGCTTTTTCATATACAAGATCTATGGTTATAGGACCATGCATATCCACTTCTCCCTTGATTTGATTGTTAAATCCCATTATCAATTTTCTAATGCGTAAGTGTTCATCCTGATGATATATAGGAACATAACATAGAAGTCAAATAAACTTCTCCCAATACTCGTTGATTGCCAAGTTTCCTTGCTTCAAACTCTAGAAATCCATGAGTTTTTGGCCATAGTAGAGTTGGGGAAACCATTGCTTGCAAAAAATTGCAACAAATTCCACCCATATCAACTTCCATGAGTTGATATTGAGTTCCAACTTTTTTTTCATCCACTAGTTTGAAGCTTCTCTAGCTAACTGGTACGCACCCCAAGTGGCTTTAGTGGTCTCAGTGTAATTTCAAATTTTGAAATACTTTTCCATTTGAAGAAGCCACACCTTAGCTTCATCCCCATTGGCACTTCCCTCAAATTTGGGTGGAAGAATCTTCTTTATATCTTTGCAAAGTTTGGAAGTTGTACACTTCTTATTTCTTTCCTCAGATGGTGTTAGTGATCTTTCTTTTTCATGATCATTGGTTTCTTCATGTCCATGAGAAGATTTTTCACCTTCATTCTCATTAGCGGGAACCTCTTTCTCAACCCTAGCTTGTGCCTTTTCTTGTTCAAGGTTATCTAACCTTGCCAAAATTTCATCAAGTCCAGCTTCAATTCCTTTTGGTCCTTGCCCAACTTCTTGGCTACCACTAGGATTGGTTTGTTTCCTCACCGTCTTCACAAGATTAGGTTTTACCTTAATGTTTTATCCATGTTAGACTAAATTACATTATCAATTATCTTTGGAAAACATTAGAAATGGAATTCATACACACATAAATAATTCCACATAAGATTAAGCACATGCTTTTGATAAAAAATTAATTTGATTCATTTCATGAGGATTTCAATATCCTTTGATTACATGGGGTGACTATTTAGATAGTTGAGTGCAGAGTATCCCTCAGATTCACTCTTTGACACATAACTTAATGGATTATATCCTATAGACTAAGATTGTTGCTCATCTCTATATTTTCTTTCATCCCTTAATTGTTCATATCTATCCCAAAATGGAAAGTATCCCAAGGATTTATCACTTGATACATAGTTATGAGGTTCAATTCTAATATGGTGTTCATCAACAATGTAGTCTACCCTTTTCATAGACATTTGTTCATGAGACCATTTCATATCTAGCTGATCTCAAGGTACGTATCCCTTATACTCGTTACTTGAGGAAATTACTATTACTTCTGCCAATGGAAGAACTCTAAGGTCCCTAAAGATGAATGTTGGGCTAACACTTCCTTCCAAGGGCATATCCTTGGAAAGTGATAATGACTCATATTTTTCTAGTGAAATGGAAGGTAGATTCTTTTACATAGCCTCCATCTTCATCTTCCTCTTTAGATAACTAATGAGAGAAAGTGTGTGACTAAATGTTTCGATGTCACTCAACCAAACAAAATTTTCTTAGTTGGTTCCCTCTATGGTTCTAATGATGGCTTCTCTTTCCTTCTTGGCCTTGAGGTATTGCTCATTTCTGATTACTAAATTTTGACCCATTAATCTTAGATGCACCATCCTGGCACAAGAATTCACAACATTAGATAGTGTTGGATGGAAAGAATGACAAGATCATAGGTTCCAGAGCTAAACCCGGTAGCTCTAATACAACATGTAACATGCCAAACATTCATTGACGTAAATTTCCTAAGTTTTTACTATGCAAGTAAGAATAAACCATGTACAATTCATTACAATAAAAATAAAATTCCTTTCTTTATTGAGAATATATGAAAAAAGATGCTATAACAATGTACAATAAGGATTTCCATTCCATTACAATATTTCACCAAGTATAATATTTCCAAGAAAGTAAAAACCTACATACATAGCTCCTTCAAGCTTCATAGTATAAGATATAGATGGTCCATGAATCCACCTTTCAAAACCTTGGTCCTATGTCACCCGCTAATGAGGAGAAGCATCAATCAAGTTCTTTTTCACCAACCTTAGACTCATATGCATTCCCCTACACATCTATCAATGATATATAGCCCTTCCCTTCAATGAAGGTATTGGTTGGGTAACCCCATACGACATACCATTCTGATCTTAGTGTTGTGTCCTAAATGACTAGGATTTATAACCAACACTAGGATAGCCCTCATGGATTTAAATGAACATGGTGAATGGACAGCTGAGTCTCAACATTCACACTATCTATAGTGGAGTCTTTGGACAATCACACTACTGTGGCCAAAGTGTTCTTACTCAATATAATCAAGCGATGGTCTACCATTCTCCTACACTGTGGCAAGCTCATTTTGACTTAAGGCCATTATATCTATTCTTAGGAAATCTCTCTCTATGGGAAAGCTACACTCACCAGGATAACCTATCTCTTTAACACAACCAAAGGTAATACAACTCAATAAGAAAATTACAAGTTCCCTCCCTTCACTGGACAACATTCCCAAGAGTAACCTACTTGCCATCTATCATAATTAATTATCTAGCTATGATTTTTCCCTAAGCTTGTTTATGTTTGATCATATCTAGTATAATAGCAATACCTATGATAAACATAATCTCTTACCCATATCTACTCATGTCTCATATAATAATAATACCCTTGACAAATAGTCTCTCCTATCATGTAGTACTTACAAACAATGCATAAACAAAGTAAATAGTTTCCAATTTTCTTTCAAAGAAAACAATACTTTCCTATATGTGCAAGTGACAAGAAGACTAGTTTAATCAATCTAGACATATCTCACTCAAAAATAGATTAAAAAAAAGTAGAATATCAACATGGTTGTGTTTAAGCTTTCCAATTTGACTAGCTACAGTCACAACACTTTTACATCAACAACTATCCCGATATTGATCCTCAAAAAAGTATCACAACTTTTAACTCAAGGTGGAAAATGCTTCTCCTCAAAGGATAATAAAACTATCTCAATATTCAAGGCTCTCACTCACTATTATGGAAAAATATTGCAGATAGAAAATTATATAAAATGAAAGGACTTTTACACAAGAAATAATGCATGGAAGAAGAATAATGATGTGTCCAAACAAATGAACTCATGCTGATATTTATACAGTAAGTAGGAGATCATACAACCTATATATTAGGCATGTATAATGATAGAAAATTGCATGCATAGAAACACATCTAACTCAACTAAAAGGTGGTGAATTAGAAAGCATAAACTTAGCTCAAACAACTACAGATCAATCCTCATATTCGATAGCAACTGGAGATCAATTCAAATATCCTTGTTATAGAATTCAACTGGAAACTCAAAGAAAACTTCTACAATTTAAAGGATTCAAAGGTGGTGCGGTTTCTTCCTTCATAGAAACAATTAATAACAAAATTCTTCCATCAAAATGAGGCATCGACTAAGTCATGTTGAGTATTGATTCACTCATTAAATCAGTTTAGACAAAGTCATTGATATGTTTCCATATATTTACAACTGTTTGGTTGATGCAACATATCATAGTAATTCTATTGACCAATTTCATGGTTTAATAAGGCATCAACTTATTCTCATTATTGACTTTAATAGTTGAAAATTTTGTAGATTCAAACTCTCTTTTCATTTGAAAGCAAGAGTGGAAAATGTAGCTCAAGAAATATAGTCGTAACCATCTCAAAGTTTAGCCACTAAGTTTTCCATGATAATTGAATTCAAAGCCAAATGTATAAAGCATTATAATTGGATAAAAAATCATAGCTTTAGATAGTCTATCTCAAAGAAAATAATATTTAAATTTATAATTACATAACTTATATATATATATATATATATATATGTATTTATGTATGTATACATACACATATATATGTATATGTTAGTATATATCCATATTTATCATATAACAATAAAGTATATTTATATAATCTATATACAACAGAATACATCAAAATAGGAATCGCATTGTTATATTAATATATCAGTTGTGTGTGTGTGTGTATATATATTCCTCTATGTACATGTATGCATATGTATACATGTACCAATACATTTGTATGGGCATGTCCATTTTCCACCATATGTGTATGTGGATACATACATACATATGGATATATGTATATACATTATATATATACACATTCGATTCTCACACCAAATCATCACAATTACTAGGGTATTGATAAGAGAATATGAGCGATATGTTTATACGTATACATATGCATGTTGTTGGTTCCATCAGATGCTTGCATGCACATAAGCAATTTGTGCATGAGTGTGCATAGGTAGATCTACCTATGTACCCTTATGTATGTGTTCCTTTGTACATATGGTCTATCATCGTCGTGCATGTGTGTATGCATACACATACCTTGTATGTTTTGCACATCAATACATAGTAAAAAGGAAAAAAACTCTCAAGATCAAATGGATAAACATCACCCAATAATTTACTCAATAGTAAATAAGGCTCTTACTAAAGTAGACATATTGACTAGGGATGACTTACCAATTTCCCACTTAATAGCATAACTCAATTATTCTATTGTGGTGTATGTAAGCTCAGATAGGTTATATTAGTGGTTACCCAACCAAGACCTTCTCTTGAGTGATACTTCCCATCTCCTTGGAGGAATTGAACACATACCTGCAAACACTAACACATGTACATGATAGTCAGGTGTTCACAAAATATGCAATATAAATATTACATCTCCAAAGTTAGAATATCAACACAATATTCATCCAATCACATAATTTCATTCCTTCATATAACATTAAATGAGATGAAATTCACTCATTAAACAGTGATAAAAAAGTTCACACACAATTTATTCATCCACTAAATTCACATTACATTCACATTTTACCCTACATAGTAATAATAAATTGTAATTGCACAATTGGGGTGCAACAACTTATTAGGTGCATTTTTTATTCCTATGTTCACCTCTTCTAGGTCTATTGATGTGAACAAGTTGGCTTAACATTACATTTATTAGAATCATATAAAACTCTTTTTGAAGCTACTTCCCTTTGGAATCTTTTTCTTGAGCTAGATCACTTCATCCCAGGTGATCCTACAATACTGGTTTACAATTTTTGGGAGATCTTGATTTTGATTGAAATTTCATATTTCTAGAAAATATAATGATTTAAGACTTTAAAAGTTCCATTTAAAGGATTCCAATTGAAGATGGTTTGATCAAACCACCTTAGACAAAATTCCCTTGGAGAGAACCCCGCTAGTTTTAGATCATACCTATAACGGAGTCTCCTTTACACCTATCAAAATGCTCATAAAAAACCACTTTTGATTTACATTTTGGGGAATCAAATGAATTCATTTTAAATTTTTGTTTTGTAAGTATGTATTTCTTATTATAAGCTTCCCAAAAGTATAATTTTAATTAAATTAAATTTTATTATTATATTTATTTTTTATTTCTTGTGAATGTAGGTTTTTCATCGAAAATCAAGCTCTCTATTCTACGCATGTGGAAAAATAGTAGATTTTCATTTTTTTTTTAAGAATATCAGTGCACTAGATATTGAAGTCCTTGATCCAGAAAAAGATAGTATCCTTCCCATCAATAGTTTATATGATACTCTAGAAGTCAAACTCCTAGATGTGGTACTCATCTATGCAATGTAATAATTTCAACAAATCATGGTCATCACTAAACACTTGCCAGTTATGAATATTATCTAGAATTGATGTCCTTATTTGGAGCTCAACCTTAGATATACCAATAAAACTAATACCATCTAGTCTTAAGGAAATATTTCCAAGAAGGTCAACTATTGCATTTTTTTCTCTTTCCACCCAATCTATTGAAAATGCATCAAACTTTTTCAATAGTATCCCAAACAATATATTTGTTGGTTCAATATTTTGTGCTTTAGCATATAATTTTATCACTTCAAAATCTCCTAAAAATCCAAGCTTTATTTTGTATTTGACTGCCATATTAAGTCCTAAAATAATACCTCATACTCTACTAAATTATTGGTACACTAAAATTTTAAAGAGAATGAGTATTTATAAGACTTACCCTTTGGTGATATAATGATCAATCCAGTTCCTGATCATTCTTTTGAACATGCTCCATCAAAATACATAGTACAAAGGCCATCATCCTAAGCTTGTTATTTTACTTCTCCAACTGTAGGTGCAATTCTACCTTTTATGGGTTATGACACTACAACTCAATTTTTCCACATCAACATCAACAAAGTGTACATGTTCAATTGATTGCAAGTCTTCAATGAGATTGGATGAGTTCTTTTATCTATTTATTTTAAAATATTTTCCATTAATCAGGATTATGGAATATGAGAGATCCAACTACATATTTCCTCCAATTTGTTTTGACCACTTTCTTGAAAAGAACATTCCATGTACTAAGGTGGAAAATCAACAATAGTTGCATTCATTTTAAAGTCATTTTTAGGGAATCCTACTAGTTTGAAATACACATATTTCATTATTCAAATATCTGGAACTCCCCTAAAATATATTGCAATGAATTTTCCAAGTAATTTACTCACTTGTGGTCCCAATTCCTTCATAATGGGTAAAGGCATAACATTGGTCTATATGCCCCTAGGTTAATCATGTATATTTTTACCAATTTTTTATTCACTTGGAGAGTCACATAAAATGGGTCAACCTAATTTGGGTAAGTATTCAAAGCAGTTCCTAAAACACTTCTAGTACTTCACTCCTTTTACCTTCAAATTTAATCTTTCTTGATTTTTCTTTACCCTTTTTAAGTGGGGTAATCACGCTATTTCCATCTGAGGCTAAAGATGCTCCATTTATAAGGTCAATTTTATTCTTGTTGTGTCCATCTATTCTCATCATTTCTAGTAGATGAACAAATATCTTGGTTTATGACAATATTAGAGGCATATTAACAATTTTATATTTAGAAATATCATAAACTAGTGTAATTTGGTCATTTGTCTTATCTTTCTTAACAACTAGCTAACCTTCTTCAACACACCTAGTATATTTCTTTTCTTGTTTAGTTTGCACCTTTTGATATTTGGATTTTATAAGGAGAGAAACAATTCGATCCATAGAATTTTCAAAATTTTATCCCATGCATGGTGCATCATTTCTTTTAGTCTTAACTTCCTCGTTTTTCCTATAATAGTGTTGATACTTTTTATCATTATTATTCTCATTAATGAGGATACTTCTTGCTTTTTCCTAGTCAATTTTGGCTACTCTATTCCTCAAATTATAATTTCTCTTCACTTGATCAATTGTAGCAAAATTAAAGATTTGATTTATTCTTTTGAATGTCTTCTCAATCAATCATCAAAATTGTAGGTCTCAACATTATGTATTTTTTATATTTTCATCTTCTTCATCTTTAGAAAATATTTTTTGACAATAAGCACTTGACTTGTACATCTTCTATCATCCACATCTATGTCAAGACACCATTCATTAGAAGAATATTCATCACTAGTGAAGGTTATCCTATTATATATCATGTTCACTTCATGATCCTCACTATGTGGGTTGTTGCAATCATCACATGGGTTTTGTTGTTCTTTAAGGAATTGTGCTAGGATGCATTGCTAGGGAGAGTGAGGCAATTGAAAAATTATGCACTAGAGACTATCATTAGTAAAATTAGCATTATATTTTCTCAATGGGTCAGAAGTTTGTCTATTTTGTACCTCATTTTGGTTATTCTTCATAGGTTTCTCATTATGCCAATTTGTGTTGTAAGGTTGATCTAACAACCTTGGTATTTTTTCCTATTTTTGATAATTGGGTATATCTTGAGATAAGCCTTTCTCATTTTTGCTACTTTGTAATTTAAATCCTTCATTGTGCTCATGACTTTGTCAAGTTTATCTTCAAAGGATGTAACCTTATTTTAGTGTCCTTTAGGGTTCTACAAAATTTTCACATCATCCCTCTTTTTGACCTTCCCAATAGTGTTTTTTTAATTCTCAATATGCATATCTATTCTAAAGGAATCCATCAAATATTGAGGGTCTTTCTCTCTTATCTCATAACCCATTTTATGATCATATGCATTACAATATAACACAAAACATATAGGTTCACTAGGTCTCATAAATTATGGAATTTTATTCATGACCTTCATAAATCTAGTGTTGAAATTAGAGACCAATTCCTTATGACCCTTTGTTATTCTTGCAAACTCATTAATAGTAAATCTACAATTAATTGTATCAACATATTTATCTCTTAATATTCTTTGAAACTCATCCCATGGCCCATTAATGGTATTTGGAAAACTTATGTACCAATCCCTAGCATCTTCTGTTGATGACTACATAAATAGATTCATAATAAATTACTCATCTTCAATTTCAAACCCATCAATTAATTTCATAAAATCCCTCAAATGGTCTTCACCTGATAGTGCACTATTTCTTGAAAACCTAAACAACACATTTTTGATATCATTAGTCATGGGTTTAGGATACCTTAGATGGCACCAAAATCCAACTGCATATACCTCTCTAATTGTAGTGGTCTTCTAATAGGGAAATTTCCTACAATAATGTTTACTTGGGAATTATCTTGAGATTTTTTATTTTTTTTCAATATTCTTAAGGTTAGTAAATTTTCTCCTATATTATTACCCACATCTGAATTATATTGTTGGTAATACCCATAATTTCCATAACCCGTAGATTTTGCTGTGGATGAATCACTTGACAGTGTAGGTTAGGTTGAGGTATGTTTTTATTTATTTCCAGATTTATTTGGGCATAAGACATTTGAGCAATAATTTTTTATTGAGTATTGTATTAGAAAAAAGAATTTTGTATAGGATTTACCTAAGGATTTGTTGTGACCCTATAATTCATAGGTGGAGAATTTGCATGTGCATTACATTATTGGGAAGCAAAAGGCTAAGAGATTCTATGAGAAACATATTCTATAGCATGTTAAGAAAATCTTGGGAAGGATCACTTAAACAACGATTGCATGGTAATGTACTAGTCACTACAAGATTACTCTAAGTTTTCACATGGGAACTATTGAGAGGGACATTTAGAGGATTACTTCTTGTGATGTGATTTGGTGTTACTAATGCAAAAGCATCACCAGAAGGATAAGAAGATTTTTTATCCTCAATTATTTTATTCATATCATCTCTTGATTTCATGAAATCCCTAATTTTTATTTCTTTAAACTTTCTCAATTCAAATTGGAGATCATTTACTTCTCTCAATGTGAAGTGTCTTTCTAGATCTCAAGGTTTGTGGGATATATTAGGAAATACTAGTATCAATACTAGATTAGCATAATTTTCAAATTAGAAGTGAGTATTCTCTTGGAATAAAGGACCTGAGAACACATTCTCTATCTAAGAATTTAACTTAGGCACATTGGAGTTACTATTTTGATTATATATACCATATCTAGTATTATAATCTTTCTAGAGATGTTCTCTTTTCCTTATTTATTTAGCCATCATTTCAAGTCTTTTGAGGCCACTACCTAACACAGGTGTTTTCAATGTTCTTTCCTAAGTCAACTCATGGATATGATCAAAACTGCAATAAAAAATTTCATATGAAAAATGATTACCAAGAGGAGAAGCTGACTTACTTGCATCCTTAGCTTTCCATGCCTTTATTTTAACTAGTAGCTTTGTTCAAGCTTCTTTGTAGGATTTTATTTGAATAAGGATCTTCTTCAATCCATATCTTATTGGTAAAATTTGTTCTTGAACTTACACCAACAAGGAGAATTTCATAGTTTCCACCCACAAGGGGAATTAAGACATAAATTTATAGAGAGTATTGTGAGAGTAGACACAACTATCAATATTTAAACAATAGAAAATGCTTCACACAAATATACTTCAGATAATTGGAGAACTTGGAAATATAATTGAGTTGGTACACACTACAGTCATTGATCTGTTGGTTCACTTTTTATTAATTCCAACTAGTTCCTAGGAATATCTAAAGGAATAGACAATTCTTATGCTCAACTACTATAGGAGGTCAACGAAAAAACATGAGAAAGGTTTGACAATTTTCTCGTCTATACTTCAAGCTCTATAAAACCTAGGAGGGAGATCCTAATGCAATATCTAATAGGGTTTCATATAATTCATGTAATATTGCCTTAAATAGACATGCTCTCTTTAAATGACCAATTATTATGGATAAAACTTATTTAATTGGCTAGATTCTTAGAATTTTATGCATTTTCACCATGAGAACATGTAAATTCCATTATGCAATAACTTATAACTGAAAGGTAAATTTTTTTTCAAGTTTGATGACCATGGAAGCATAATCAAAACATACATTTAGAATAGTGCATTAGAACTAGACAAGAAATTCAAAAAAAATATAATTAAACTCTACATAATAGTATTTAACCTAGTTTTGAGAAAGCTTAGTACATCAATGCCTTACATTGATACTCTTATAATTTACAATCAACTATTCTTAATAGAATCTGTATACATTCGAAACATTCAATACTCCTCATATAAAAAATTAATCTACTCCTCGAATAGAGACCATAAAATAAACATGAATCAGTTGCAAGAAAAATGTAAAACTGAATAGAAGTGATCCTTGATCGATTTTTATTCATAAATGATAAAGAAGTATAAAATTGGGGAGGAAATTGAATATAAATTTTCACTATATATTCATCTATAGAACTAGTACTATCATACAAAATTAGTAATTACGTTGACATCTTCCTATTAAAACCTAGATAAAACATGTACAAGCTAGAATTATAGATGCTTTGCATAGAAAATTTTCAAGATCATCAAAAAATGTAAACAAATTCCCTATTATACAAACAAGGTCCAAGAAATAAGCTTCGAGCCATAGACATATATCACAATTTCGTTTGACAATCTTGTCCTAGGATCCAATAAAAATAAGAGGACAACTGACTAATAAGAGACAAAATATGTTCTTCTAGAGGAAAAAATAGTTGGATATAGTTTAAAACAATATTTGTTGATGCCCATGATCAAAAAATTGGGAAAGGCTCATGCACTTGATTAGTTGTACTTTTCCACCCATGCAACAAAAAACTCTTCTAATGGCCAAGTGTGTGCGAAGACTACTTTGACAACTATATTTACAGATAAATACTTATAAAGTCTTGTAATGAATCAAAAAAAAATTTGATTAGAACTTGTGAATGGTCATGAAAAAAATAGAAGACACAAAAGACACAAAGGGCTCCTTTTCATTAAAAAGGAGCTATTCATTTATCTTAAACAAAATATGTAGCAAACCCTATCTTTAAAAAATATAGTCATAAACCTAACACTAAAAGAAATAATCATCCTCACTTAAATACATTTGAAAGGAGGTATTTAAATCATCTAACCTAAATAATTTTGCAAGGAGGTATTGAAAACAACTTGAACACTTCTGGTACATGGATTTTAATATAGATCCTCTCCTCTAGAAATTAAAAGAAAATGTTAAAGAGGGGGAGAAAACAAAAGCAACCAACTTGATATATTCCTTACCACTAGAGCTCTTAGGTCCAAGTCCCATGAAATTTGAGTGGTAGCCCTAGTCCAATTCCTCAAGTACAATATTATATAGTTACACTGCGAATGAAGGGAGAAAGCTTTAACAAAAGACTTTTCCTTAAGAACTACGTATAGGGCACCTTATGAGACTTTTTTCATTACACTGCAAATAGCTCACTACCATCAAATTTTCCTCTTCTCTGAAAATCTTGTAGCTTCCATCACAATCAGGGCATGAAACAAACCTCACATCGCCACACCCATCATATGGCTCAAAACAAGTATTGACATGATGAACTATGCAAATAAAAAGCCATTCCAAAATGATAGAGAAGTAAGAAGATGAGTACACAAGCTAGGTGAGATAGATAAGTATGCAGGAAAAAGGAAGTTGATACAATTTAGCATAGATGAGATGGATTGCTTGAATGGTCACTACTGCCATATTTATGGTTAATTCTTTAATGAATAACTAGTTTGTGGAAAGTACCATTGTTGACAAGTTCTCTAGCAAATTTGTAGTGTGAATGGAATGCTTGTACTATAAGAAATTAACGTGATCACTATCACCATATTTGTATGAAATATCTATACAAGTTGTATGACAAGGAATACTAAGAGTCTTCTCATACAAACCAATTCATGTACGCCTACCTACAAATATAAACTACATGGTTGATGAAGAGGATCAATAGATGGGAATCATTTAACTCTCTTGCAAGGATTGTGGTTCCTTTTCAACCATCCTTGGAAAAAATAAGCTTGTAAAGCTCAAATAAAAGTACTCTGACTTAATTATTTTAATTGAATATTACTATGATTTGGGAAAAATCTAAAATTTGTAGATTTTGCGCCTTATGCAAAAGGAGTAGGAGATTCTCCATGACGTCATCTCAATTTTTAACAATATTTTCTAAGTTTAAAGTAGTGAAGGTGGTACTTGAAATAAGCTCACATTAAATTTACTTTTCCTTCCTCTGTTTTGGGCAGCTATGAATAATGCATACAAGGAAAAACATGCAGGTAAAATTTTAAAAGAAAATAACAAAAAATCTAAAAGAAATGGTGATGACTATGTGAAATCGGAAAGTCAGTAAGTAGGGAATGCCTTTGACATAGGGCATGAAAAACCTAACAAAAGGGCGACGAAATTTGATGGTCAATAAGTTTTTAATCAATTTAAAAATGGGCATGAAAAACCTAAAAAATGCAAGAATGAGGACAAAATTGGATGGTCAATAAATTTTTAATCATCTCACACAATTCTTAAACATTCTAAACCATCGATCGTAAAAATCAGCTCAACTCTATTCAGATAGGAAATTCCTTCCACATAATAATACTTCACAAAGAGTAGTGATATTTTATAAAAAACATAATATAACTAGCAATCGCACCTTGGGTTGCAATGGGTACATTGAAGAAATTAAAGTTATATATTATGTTAAATGTATTTATATATAGATGGGAAGAGTTATGAGTCGTAAACTACTAATTTCTAAAAATAAACTACCCATAATTTTCAGATAGAAAGAAAGGTGAAGCAAAAAAGTAGCCATACATGAATGAATGAGCCAAAAAAACATTATATAAACTAATGCATGTACCTATTTTGTTCCATATTTGAATGAATAGAACAAACATATTAAATTATTCCATCCCTTTTCTCAGGCTATAACAGTGCTCATCCTCAACAAACAAGACTCTGCTGGTAATACTGCAGCTTGATTTGAAGAAATAATTACAAATTGAATATATTACATCCTCATCCTTGGCTAGAGTTCCTAAAAGGAACAAAAAATTTAGAATTTCATTTGTTTCTTCAGAAAATAATCATGAATTTTTAAATTTTCCAATTTTCTTTGGTGCATTAGGAGATGCAGGACTTCTTGTTGAAGACCCTTAAAAGTGTTTTAATCAATACAACAGAGGGACATAAAGCACACACCTTGCATGACTATACCAATTATTTGTAACCCTTAAAAATAACTCTAATCAACTCCAACAATAGAACTCTTAGAAAGAGCACTTATTTATATTGAAAGCATAAGGCATATAACATGTGTAAAATTCAATATAATGCTACTTGCACAATTTTCTTAATTAATAAGTTTAGGCTTCAAAACTGCAATTAGTGAAGAGAAAATTTGAGAAGCATACTAAATATGTTATGTCCCAATCTCACATATATTAGTTTAAAGAAACCATCGAAAAACTGAATAAACCACTAGGTGATGTAGAAAGTTATTGCAAGTGGAAATAGAACCACACTGCAAAATTATGTTCAACAAATTTTAATCCACATAATCAACTACTACACATTTCAATGTAAACTAATGAAGCCCAAATACTTATTAGAATTAGAACTTGCAATGAAAGAAATGGTCTATCAATTGATAGGTTTCACTTGATTGTACAATGCAATAAATGGAAAAAATGTCTTCTTACCATCCACTCATGAAACTTTTTGAAACCCAGCTCTACAGAATAACATAAAAAGCCTGGTCAATTCGAAACCACCTATGGACATTAAAATTTGCAAATGGCTAAAATTCTAACACACACCATTAGCATGATTAGTATTTGAAAACAAAGCAAATATTCAATATCCATATGAGATAATCCAACATGCTTTAAAATGCAGTCCAATAACAAGATAACTAAAGCATATAAAAAAAAATGAATTATACCTATCCCATATTGGATTGGTGCCATTTTGATATGAAAAGTAGCCCTTTTCCAACCCTTGACAAGCTCAAATGATGAAGATGCAATGTTATGACAATGAAGTGGAAAAAATTAGCTCTCAATGTGAAGAGAGTAACTTTGCATGAAGATTGTGGATGATCAAAATGAAGGATATTCTCTCCATTTATAGAAGAGTTTGATGAGAGAAGAGGTCAAAGGGATGAATGTGGGACAATAACTAAACCAATAGGAAGGAGCCACTTGTCACTATGTGAATGGGCCAAGGATGTGCAAGTTTTGATGAATGTGCTAATAAATGACATTAGGTGGCTTTTCAAATTTGAAATTTGACTTGTTGGAGGGAGAAGAAGGGGTCTTAAATGCCAACTGGGGGACATGTAAGAAGGGAGTTAATGCTATGTTGGAAGGGACAAGTCATTTGAGAGCGATATTTGAAATGGAGGAATATTTCACTTTTATGGCATGTTGATGGAAATTAGAAGATTTAATAAATCAATTAAATTATTTATTTGTGCAAGTGGGAAAAGATGGAGGATTTGACATGGATTAGATTTAGCTTTAATCATAATTTAGTTAACTTAAGTGAAGATTAGGTGATTTGATTTTTTGACTTAGATTTACGGATTAAAATAAATCAAAAGGAGATGGAAAATGATTTAGACTTAGTTAAATAAATATTTTGATTTATTTAGCTAAAGGGGATGATGTTAGTTTTAAAGATGAATTATTTAATTGAAATGGAGGACTTTAGAGACTAATCAAATAAATTTGATTTATTTGATGAATGGATGAATATGAATTATTTAGATGCATGATGTAAATTTTGCATGTCTACACCACCCAACAACTTTGAATTAAAAACCCGTTCAAGTATTTACTAAGTCTTGAACAACAACAAAAGAAAAAATGATCAATAGAATAACTGGAAACAAAATCATAATTTCCCAACCATTATAAAGAAAACTAAGAGTATGAATTATTTTGACACAATTCATAACTCAGTTGCTAGCCTTAGAAAAACAAAAACTTCCACAAACATCTACAGAGAATTGAAAAGTGTCCTAATATCTTTCCACCATTGGTTCAAATTATCCTCGTGAAGATCAGAATGTGTAGCACATGTAAAGATAGTCACAACATGATACTACCTTATTAGCTATTTCTTTAAGATTTTCCAACAATGTAAAGATATGGTATTACCATGGGTCCACAAAAAAAAGGAAAATTTTGCATTTAAACCTAACTTTTGCCAAGTCAATATCAAAAGAGAATATAAAAAATCTCTTCAACACATGGAATTTAATAAATACTTGTCTACTAACATATGGAAAAATACTATCAAAATTATTGCTGAGCAAAACAATGTTGAAATTGAGTTGGAGAAAATGAAAAATATTGTCAAAATTATTTCCGAGCAAAACAATCATATGGCCAGACGCAATGCCATCATCATCAATGCCATGACTGAGAATTTGGACAAACCTCAATAGGGGTCTTTGGTGGTTGATCTAGAGGATATCAATGAAAGAAACCAGGAGGAGGATGCTAGCATTTCTAAGAGAACCAGGGCCAATTTGAAGAGAACGGCTTCTCCCACTCCACAAATGATTTAAACATTTAAGAAGGGTGTCCAAGATATGCAGATCCTAGAGGCTGAGACAGAGTCTATCCTAAAAACTCTGGGTTAATCGTGGCTGGTATTTTGTTGGTCTACTGGCTTTTTTTGTCTGACCTTCCTGGTCTTTTGTGGGTGGTTGCGGCTTGTTCTGGTTTTTTCCTTTTGTGCATCCAGTTGTGTTTGTTGGACTTTTTTGTCCTTACTTTTTGTTATAAACTTTGTGGTTTCGGGTCCTTGTAAAACCACCTTGTGGTTTCAGGTCCTTGTAAAACCTGTTTTACCCTTTATCAAAAACATATGGACAACTACAAAAACCAAAACTAATCAGAAGAAGCATACATAAACAAGGGTCTATAACGTGACATGAAAAATATTAAATGTTATTTCTACCTTAAATTCAGTTACCATTATACCTGGTTGGGGTCCAATGCCCCTCTTAATCTCCATCATTGCATGTGTTGCTTCAAATGGTAAGATAACAAATAATTAGGTAGAGCTCAAATGCACTTACAAAACTACTTGAAAAAATAGCTAATAAAAAATTAAAAGAAAGAATGAGGATATCTGATATATTCCTAAGTATTTTGCAAGACATCCTTATTTACCATATGAGCCTATTGCCTAGCTGTGATTACAAAAGTTAAGAGAGAGGCATAGGAAAATTAGGAATACAACAATAAAACTCATTTCATATCTTTAAACATAAACCAATATGTTTTCATATCCTGAAAACCAATTCAATGGAGAAGCTTTTAAGATTCAAATGGCAACCCGCAAATGACATGAAGAAGTTGCAACCTAAAGGAATGTGGAAGATATTTGAAGAAGCAAAAAAATGCTTGTATTTGAAATTAACAAAAGCTTACTATACTACTAAATTGAGTTGTTGAAGAAACTCCTACATGACATCCATAAACAAAAGCTATACACAAATTGGGGAGGTCGTTTCATATGATGTTTGGAAAGTCAACCTTTATTTGATGCAAGAGCAGTGGAAGTATCATCTAAGTTCTAAAAGACCAATAAATGCCATTATATGCTCTTTGAAATGTGTATGGTTTGAGCTGAAACCATAGAGGGTGACTTTAAATTAATGAAAGGAGATTCAATAGAAGCTGTGAAGGATCTTAGCAACAAAATTCTTCAAATTATTAGAGTTTTTATGTTACAAGTTCGTTTTTATTGTTCAATCACACATACAATAGTGTTTTTGCATTTCTCATCTTCTGTTATTACCTTGGATAAGAAGAATAGTTAGATCTTAGTAACAAAAAGCTTAACAATAAAGTCAAAATAAATTTAGGTACCTTGCTACATAGCAGATTGAAATTTTGTTGTAGGTTTACAATTACAAATGATGTGATTCCATTATCTAAACTTTGAGCTTAGGTTAGGAGAAAAACAAAGCTACTAATCTCCTTCATATTATCAAATCATCTCCACTTCTAAAAATGCTTAACCACAAACCCCATGCTGCTCCAAAATTCTGTTACAGGCATTTAATTTTTGTACTATCCACCTAAAAACCCTAATCAAACAATTTTAAACAACATATCGTTGTTCTCTCCTGACAAAATCAACAAATCATCTCTCCTAACCAAAAACAGAAAAACCCTAAAAAGTAAAACCCAAAAACTATGTAACAAAGCATTGATTAAAAGGTAAACGAACATACTCTAAAACCCTCGTTGAAACCTTATTTTAAGGCTGTAGCTCAACAAATTGGAGAAGTGAAAGGTCAATACAGTGAGGAAGAGTTTGGAGGAGCGGAAACCAATGTGGACAGTTTGGAGTCCAGCCGAAAATATAATACCCAAAAAGCTATTACAAGGTAAAGAATGCCAGAATGTTTTAAGCCTAAATTTTCACTTTAATTAAGCATACTCTAAAATCCTCATTGAAACCTTCCTTTTAGGCTGCTGTTTGTGAAATTGGAGAAGTGAAATGTCAATACACTGAAGAAAAACCAATTTGCAGAGTTTGGAAGAGACGAAAAGAGAATACCCAAAAAGCTATTGCAGAATACTAAAGCATCTGAAGATAATTCGTCTGTTTATATAGTATTGTCAACGAAAACAAATGAATAAGGGCTCTGACCTGTAAGAATTTCACAGATAATCGTTGCACATTTGTTTTCTGACCTGAAACAGATAAAGTGTTGCACATTCAAAACAATAGAGATAACACAGAGTAAATGGAGATGAATCCCTAAATGTAGAATGGCTTAAAGCAGGGATGTTTACATGTAAAAATGAGGGTGGCGAGAGTAAATGCTGAACATATATATTCACATCGCCACCCTCTAAACAGAAGCATTTAATGAGAGACGAATTTCCTTTTCAAACGAACGGGATTGGGATCTGGAATGGGGTTCTCGTGAAAACTGCTGAACGACTGAGACTCGTTTCATCGACTGAAACTCGTTTCATCGTAGTCTTGCATCATCTCCTGCAATCTCCACTGTTCAGGGTAAAAATGAGTTCGAAAACCTCAGCAAGGGAACGCATTCAGCGTAAAATGAGCTTTTGTAAAAAAACAGAAAGCGAAAAATGGAACGGATCGCTTAAAAACATGATTTTTTTTTTTCTGAATGCGCAACGTCACTACTCACCTAGCAACTACCGTTAAAAAACGAAAACGGCGTTTTGTCAGTTATAACGGGAAAGGTAGCCTTGTGTTGCATTTCTGATAACAAAGACGGGAAATGGAAGTCTCGGCATTTAATAGTCGTTTATGCATCATCATTAGTGTAGAGATTTTAATATTAAATTGTACCACCATATCATTAAGGGTGGCATTCCCGCTGACAACCCCTCTTTCCACTATAAAATAAAATAACAGAGATAAAGCAAACATGGTAGTTTATACCTTGTCCATTGTTTTATGTAGTTTAAATTAGATGAGTGGGGTACCGCTGTAATAAATACCTTTTTGGTTGTTTTTAAGAATTTAGGAATTTTGTCTTGATTAGCTACACACCAGCCACATGAAGTGCCTTACATGTGCCATGATTAGGTTCAAATATTTTGTCTTTTCGTCTGGAACTCTGACTGATAAAAATCCATTAAATCATTCCTGACATCAAGTGTATATGCTGAAAGACAACTGTTATAGTACATGCTAATGCTATACTAGCACGAACTCTTAAAAAGGAAGAAACCCAATAATACAAAAACTTCTGTTTAAAAGAAACACCACCAATATAAGAATTCAGAGGCTATGAACAGCCTTTTCTAATTTTAAAATTGTAAGAACAGAGGCCTGTACTGAGAGACTAGGGTGGCCTACTCTTGTTATTCAAAAGTGCAGCAAATACATAATATGAGAGCGCTATAATGATAATTTTTCTTATAGAAATGCATCATATGAAATTTTCTCATTTAACTGATCATGAAATGTTTGAGCAAGAAATTCAGATTCTTTCTGGACTTCTGCAATTTTTGTTTACCATATTCAAAGGTGGAGAGGTGAACTTGCCATTAACCAACATGTGGGCTATGGCTTTGTAAGCAGATTCTGTAAGATGAACACCATCCCAGTTGAAATATTGCTTGGGATTAGAACACAAAGTAGCATTTCTATCACAACTTAAAGGTGGAGTATAATTATACTTTCCACCTTTTCCACAACATACCCTTAAAACATTTTTCTGCAATCCTGCACCATCAAACACCCAATATTCTCAATTAAATTCTCAACCATTAATATGATTCAGTTTTTTCTTTCAAGATTCAACAGAGAGCATACAAAAGTATAGTTAAAAATTTACATAAATGGCTCACCATATTTCTTAGGATTTCTTAGAATTCTCATTGCAGCTGAATAATAATCTGCATATACAATTGAAACATCCGGATGATCTTTCTGCACATCTTGTAACATAATTCTCAAAAGATGGTTATTATCTTGAGAAAATTTGTTAAATTTGATCAGGCATCCAATATCATCAAAGCCTGATGAAGAATTGATTGAGACTGATGATAAATAGGAAGGTGAACATCCAATAGGAAAATTGCCTGGAACCAAGAACTTCCGTGCATTTTGTTCAATCAATGCCTAACAAACATCAAAGATACAATAAATTTACCTAGGTCATACAGGTAACTTCACATTTCTTGAACCATTGTCTAACGAACATCAAAGACATGATAGATTTACATAAGCTATGCATGTGAATCAAATGTCATAGTCAATAGAAATTCAAAAAATATCTTTAAAAACAATAAAAGAAATCTAACCAACCTCAAGGGCTGTTTTAATAGCTTTGATGATAAAAGGTACAAAAACTTTGACCTTCTCTATTGACATCCCCAGACTGAAAGGGTAATTTAAATCATTTCCACCAATCTCTCCAAGCACAAATAATGAATTTGCAAGATGCCCCTCACAGTCTAGGACAACCAGTACCGTCAAAACACTGTAAAGTAATAATAATTACATCCATATATTCATTGCAATAATACTGTAAAAAAACCACCTACCTTCTGTGCTAGAACAGTACATCTTCTTAAAATTCTTGAACCATTGGATCTGAGTGTTTAGGCTGAAATTTGTGAAGATGGGTAGCTGCCTCTTTTCAAAAAATGAGGCATCCAGAGCTGTGGCACCAGCAATGGCAAAATTCACACCAGAGCTGTAGTCTGCAAGTTTGCTTAAATATGGAGGCAAAAATGACAGTCCATATGCCTTTGCTAACCATACAAAACAAAACACCAATATCAAAATCATAGAAATACCATTATAACCTCAGTAAAATAGAACCCCATATCCCGTGGTTGAGAGAAAGCTTTCTTCCATATTCATGTCTACCTGTAACTTAGCAAAACAATTAGCCGAAAATCTAACTTCCTTTGCTGCAAAAGCAAGACAATTAATAATTCACTCAAGGGAACGATATGAGCATTGGAATCATACCAATAAAATCAATAACAAGTCTGCCATTAGAGCAACGGCCTGTGGACTTGTTAAAATAAGTCTCTCCATAAGGAAGCTCTGTGATTGCCTTTAATACACCAGGAGCAGACATAATTAGGTTCCCTGTATCAGCTAATGAGTCCCCAAACTGGTATATTGAGCTATAACAGTTATCATTTGCATAAACTGAATACTCACTGCCAACTGTGAGGATAACTGAAAACAAAGAAATAAGTTTCCAATACTGCCTACTGGTTTTCCTGAATTCCATTATCTCTGAATTGAAACCTCTCAAAAACACAACTGAGAGATGCATGTGGGTGTATATTTATAATATGAAGTACTCAAACATATAATTAAGAGATTTCAGATGGGCCTATATTTATAATATTTGTATAGTCAAAGTTGTTGGGTATTAATTTGTTTGAGAACTTACAATAGTGATTGATTGGTGTGCTTTACAAACAGTTCGTTGAGTTGGAACAGGAATTGTTTTTCTTTCCTTTTTTGGGGGAGAGGAGTCCGAGAGGGGTACTTCATGTGCAGGAAATGTTACTGGAAGATTGATAATATTTTATGTTTTATAATGACAGTTATAATATTATTGTCTGTATAATAAACTTTGATAGATTCATGTTAATAAGTGATTTTTCAGAGAAGATTATTAGTTGAATTATTTAAATAGCTGGTGGAAATTAAAAAATTGTAATCAAATTAAATAGATCTCAACTATAAATTCATACAAGCAGTTTCATATATTAAGAAAAAAGAAATTGATGATCTTATATTTATTATTATTTTATTTAATTATTGTCTTTTAATTTTTCAACTTTTTAAAATGAATGTCTATATTGTTTAATATTTTTACTTTCATATTTATTTGATCTAAACCACTTTATTTAATTAATTTTCATTATATTTTGCAATTTTAAAAAATGTAAATTAACTTGCTATATCTTTATGAAAATCTACATATGACACTTGAAATTATTAGTAAACAATAATTTATAATATTTTTATATAAAATTGCATATTAATTTAGAATAATTTCAAAGACGAAATATATATTACTTATTTCTTTTATAGAACTATTTTAATTCTTAAATATTTTATGATTATCATAGATTTAATATATATAATTTTATTCTTTTAGAATATTTTTACTTCTTAAAGTATAAGTTTATATTGAATATGTATTCTTAATTTTTAAGTATGTCAATTTAGAAATATTTTGTAAATTGCGAAAGTAAAATTAAGATTTTTGTTTTGTGTGTTAAATTTAAAATAAATAATTTTTATTCATTGTTTTTTTATTTCTAATGTCATTTATTTATATGTATCTAGTAGATCAACATATATTTAAAATCACATAGAGATAATCAAGAAGGGTAGGTTGTTAGAGTGTTCCTTGTTAAACTTCTCCATTATTTGAAACATATTACTTCAACTAATATTAAAGAATTTTTATCCATATTGAAAGAACCTTCAACAATAGGGCGGGGGCCCTAGCTGGGTTGGCTAAGTAATTCCGTTGCGGCTCTGCTGGTCACGAGTTCTAGTCTCCCCCGTCCCGTGGTACCGGAGGGCGTGTCGCGCCAGCGCCGCCGGTCACGTTAAAAAGTTTACCAGACGCACTGCAGTTAGTGCTACCCGATTCCTGCAATCTAAAAAAAAAAAAAAAAGAACCTTCAACAATCAAGGATAGAAAGCAAGCACAATGAACACAAGGTTGCATAAAGTTGAACCATTTAGTTTAGATCAACAAAGCATACATAAATAGGGAAGAAGGAGGTAGTGGACCTACATGAAATAAGGATAGAACTCCTCACTAGTGGAGTGGTGGTGAGTTGCCTACCAAAAATCAAAAGTGAGTTGACACCTCTCAAGACACCTATCTACCTTGATACCTCATGTGAGAAAGGGTCAAAGGGACACCTGCATAGGCTTAAATCCTATGTGTATGCAATATATATACTCACATATTTGATACTAGTGGTTGTAAAAAGGAGTTAAACTTTTTGTTGATTCATTTGAGTGTTGTTATCACAATAAGTTATAACAAACTATTCTCATTAAGATTATGTCTTTGTCCACTATAGTAGGTTTTTCTTTTATTTGGATCTAGTCATGAAGCATTTGGTTATTTTATTTCATGTATAGAATATATTTATAAGATTTGTATAACTCTATTATAAAAAAATAGACAAATTTTGCAATATTCTTACCCTACAAGCAACTGATTTAAAATTACATAATTTTTGTAATGTCTTCCATATTATTAAGAATTTGACTATGGGAAAGGTATCCATCCCTAAATAATTATTAGAGTAATAAAATATTTTAACATATTTTTGATAAAGGGTAAAACGGGTTTTACAGGGACCCCAAACCACAAAGTTTACAACAATAATTGAACTTATGGATCCAATTGCTAGTTTAATTACAATAATTGATATTTCGTAATGCTTATTGTTAGCTTAATTACAATGTTCAAGATTTCATAATTCTTAGAGGTTTTGAATATACAAACTCTAATAAGTAATTCCAATAAAAGGAGATTATATTATAGCTTACATAAAGATAAATTTACTAAATTTAGAACTAGAAGTTACAATAGAAATATAAGATCCTAAAATTGATCTTGTCCTTTGATCTAACAAAAAAGGTGGATAAAAAATGACATTGATTGAGAAATGGTAGGTGAGAATTGCTAAATTGATAGTTGAGAAGTTCTAGTAATTAATAACATTATTATCAAATAATGGACATGACCAATTTTTAAATGTTTTTTTTTGCATTCTTTATGCAATTGAACATTTCAAGAATCTTTTTGATAGACATCTTGATATGCTCTTCAAATATATTTAATATTTTTATTTCTTCATGACAAATCAACAATAGCACAAGGATGACTTACCAAATATTGGTGGTATACATAAATAAAAGAATCATACAATGTTTTAGATATCATAGAGAACCACAAAAGAATTGTGAGAGTTACAAGCTTCTATTCTATATAATAGAAACAACTTATATATTTCATTTCACTACAATATTAATATAATTTAATTGAATTCTCCACAAGAAATAATCTTTAATACAAAAATAACTCTTCAACTCATATTCAAATTTATAATTTTATGAATTTCTTATTAAATCTTTTGTGATCCCTTGAATGCCCATCCATCTAATATAAAATTCAATATATAAATTGAATTAATTATTTTTATAAAAATTGATGATTTATAATTAAATTTAAGTATTAATTTTTAAACTCATTTCAATATACACAATCAAATTATGAGACTTTGTGTCCTTACAATTACATTCATATTTCTGGTTTTGTTCTGCATGATTTTAAAAAGTTAATTGGTTCATTAATGGGTCCTTGGTCTGCTGATGAAGTTAAATGGATGTGAATAAGACTAAATCTTATTGAATGCAAAGACCCAACACCATAAAAAATGACAATGTCTATCCTGCCATCAAGGTTCACATTTGACTATATTTATTAATTAATTGAAAATAAAAAATACATTGTATTCTGATTTTTAATAAATTAATAAATACAGTCAAATATACAGTCTGAAGCTGGCACAGGTCCCAAGTGAATATTGAATAACTCAACAAATCTGAATATGATATAAAACCCCCCCTCCCCAAAATTAAACAAAAAAAAAAAAACAAACAAACTTGTAAATCTGAAAAAAAAAAAAAAAAAAAACTTACTTGTTTGCTGTTCTGCCCAGTCATTATCCTGATAATGCCAGAAATAAGGCGCATGCCAATGGCTGTTACTGCAAAATCAGATACAAGGCAGCGGACGGTCTACATCAACGCATAGCTTTACTCATCGCTGGCCACGTGAATATAGCGAGAAGGCGTTACAAGTTTCTTTCCAACAAATTCCTCTGCCCAATTCCCTGTCTGCTTGCAAGAAAGCTTTAAATCTACGTAACGGCGGATATGGACTTTAAATAACCTTGCATTTAGTTCTCTATTTTATTATTATTTTAGCTCCGAATTATAGTATGTTGCCTTGGTCAGCTTGCTATGAATAATCTGGAACTCATTGCTGGAAAAAGTAGATTATTTTGGCTTATTGCTTGAGATTTTCAAGAATTTATTGTGTGAAAGCTACAAGAAACTTTAACATTTAAAACAGAAATAATCACGGCGTTTCCGAGTTAGTTTTGCTGGCAAATAAATCTTAAATGCGTTTTCCAGCTTTAGCCTGAAATACATTTAATTTCAGTCAAGATTTAAATAAACGGTCATCAAAAGCAGCATAATTAATTTCCAAGAATTGGCCATTATCAGAGCTCTTTTAGTCAACAACCAATAAATACAGTGGCCGATCTTTCTTCCATAGTATTTTAGTCAACAACCAATAAATACAGTGGTCGATCTTTCTTCCATCGTAATTAGATAGGTTTAATTGTTTGTTAAGAATTGGTCGTTATTTGAGCTCTTTTAGTCAACCACCAATAAATATGGTGGTTGATCTTTCTTCCATGGTAATTAGATAGGTTTAATTGTTTGTTCATTTGCATTTAATCATGTTGAGAGGTGTAATTTATAGTGGTTTTTTTTAAGAGTGTGAAATGTTTTTTGATTTAGAGTTATGAATAGATTAGGTCACAAATGGGAAATCTCGTCCACAACATAAACATTCAACAATATCATTTTCATAGAGTCCGACTCTTGATGGAAAAACACCACATTTAAACCATCTAATATTTGGAAAAAATAAATTAACTAACCAACATATGTTCAAATAATAATGATAAAACATTATAAAAGATATAGAGCCCAACAAACTCAATATTAATAATTAAACAATTTGAGAGTAAAAAATGAAAAGAGATGTAAAAATTAATAATTATAATATATTAATAATGTTTCATATTCCATCCTATTGCATATATGATATATAAAGATATTAAATATGTTTCAATAAGTGAAGAATAAATATATGATATGTATTTAAATAAATCTTATATACTAGCAATCACACCTTGGTGTGCAATGGGTACCCTGAAGTGTGGAAGGTCAATTAGGGATTTTTTTGCTCTCTTTTTTACATAATTTGTGTAGTATACATGATGTCAATTGGTAGTCCATTTAGAAAATGATGTTGTTCATGCAACAAAGGTCTCAATGGAGAAGTGATAGATTCAAATAAACTATGTGTCTACTTGTAGGTATTTGAACAAAACTAAGACAACCTTTGAATCGGGAAGATAATAAGGCTCCATTACCAATAGGCTCATGTTATGTTTGCAAATAGGGAGAGGGAGGGAGAGGGAGATATGTGATAGAAAGAGGGAGAGAGAGGTGGGGAGCAAGATATATATATATATATATATGGGATAGTGTTGGTTCTTTTTCTTGCAATCTTCAATCCTAAGGAGAAACACAATGCCTAAATGAGGGGATTAAGTGTTTAGGACAAGGAATTTGCACTATCAAGATATTGAAGACAAGAAAAGCCAACGAACAAGGCTACGAAAGCCTTTTGCTCTTTGAGCTGCACAGGACTCAGGAGGGTGCTCCTAATTGTAGCTCGAAGAATATGATAAAGTTGTCAAACAAAAAATTACCAACCTATAAAAGTGGATAGTTCTCAGATTGCTGAAAACAAATAATTTAGCTATCTTCATCTCAAACACATAGAGGATTAAAAGATGAAATTATCTCAAACTTAGCTGCTATACTCTTCAAACACCATGAAGATACAAGGAACAAAATTAACTTAAACAACAAGCAAAAGGACCAAAGTAACATAGATTTAAAATTATTTAGATTATTTCTGAAAATGTTTGAGGCTTTGTGATAAATCAATGCCTATTCATGGGCCATGGAGTCAAATATAAAACTGCAAAAGAGATCTTATCAACAACTAGGTTCAACCAATGGATTTAAAATATGTTAATACCTTACATTAACAAATCCACTCATATCTGTCATAAAATTCTACTTATCAATCCCACTTGTGCACTTTAAATGATAATTATCTGATCAAAGCAATTTAACTCTTTACTTGGAAGAAAACCTTGGTCAAACAACACAATCACACGAAAGTTGCAATGACAAACTAAAAAATACCTTGATGTATTGAATTCATATGATTAAAAGATTACAAATCTGGAGACAACTTCTTGACAGTGATATATTTCTATACAAACTAGCTAACATTTGCTTATAAAACCCAATTGTTACAATTTACATACTCTATTTACAACTCAAAATCAACATTGTGCTACCTTATTCACCAAATTTAGAATTTCAAAACCTATAGAAATGAGAAAGAATGAGAATAAGAAGAAGATGCAACCCTAAAATTCATCTATGGCTGACACCTAGATCATTCATCGTCTGTTGATTTGTAACTATCCTCTGCTTCATGAAAAATCTCCAATCTTCCCTTTGATTCACACATCTTGCATTTTCCCTATAACAGAAAATATTCTCCTCTAGGAAGACTCATCATTCTTCATCATTTCCCTTTACCTGCAGTTGAAAAATACCTATTTGTGAAAGCCTTCCTTCTTCATTCTGCTATAAAAACTCCCCTTTCACCTATTCATTTACCTTCTTCTCACCCAACAATACAAAGCCTTTTATCATTGTCATTAAAACCCTTCACATTTTACTGGGAAAATAAAAAGCTCACTCACTCAGGCACCTTTATTTTAATTTTCAGCACTTTAAAATTAAAATGGCTCTAGAAAGCCATTCACCCGCAAGTTCACAATGCCCAACAATAAAATCTCTTGATTTATCTTGAAAGATTAAATTTTATTTCACTCAGACATTTACCATTTGATTATTTTCCATTGTTGAATATGATTTGAAATGTTTACCATTAAGTACATATCCACAAGCCTTACCCAGCAAATTAAAATTTTATTTAATTTTCCACTTTATTGGACTGCAAAATCTCTATTCTCGTGCACCATATTTCACACATTATTTACTCACCCTTTAATCCTTTATCAAATATTTTCTTAGACCCCCGGAGTCCCACCACTTCTTTACTCCAGCACTTACCATCACACATCTCTCATAAAATAAGAGAATGGAGTGATAAAACAGTGATGGGAAAACAAGAACGCACCATCCATCACTTATCTCTGATGTAATAAGCAAAAGGAGACACTAATTAGTGATAGGAAAATAAGAAAAGCCTCAACAATTTACATCTTTATCTTTACTATGTCAGGGCCCTCAATTATTTTATCGGGTTGTGAACGCATCTTTTCTATGTATATTTCTTTTATTTATCTCTCCGCTATTTGATTTTTCATCAAACATTAATGCTATATGACTATAGTCCATGGGCCCACCACAATCATTTACCCAACAATTTCCATCACCAATTGCAGATGTATTTGGAAATGGAGATTTCCATTTGCGATGGAAATGAAATCACCTCGCCCATCACTGATACAAAGTAGAAGAAGTGGCATCGATGAGCGATGCACGATGGGAACAAGGTAGTTTTTCTTTATCTCTAATACAACATGGAAAAAATAAAACATAACAGCAATGCACGATCAGGGAAACTCCACTACTTAGTTGCATTTCACATTCCACTACTCCATTACAAACAGTGGCATTTTCCAGCAAGCAATATATCTTCTACATTCCTCAACACAATCCTTTCCTGCAAGCTACTGACTTTGATAATCCATTCTGAGGGTAAAGTCGTTGGAACTGAAGCTATGGCTGTGGCATTTCATAATACATTCGAGCTCAACACAATGAGATTAGGGTATTGGCATTATAACAGAACCTTCTCGAACAATTTTGATACATTTTCACAACAAACACAAACTATCCCATAATATTTGCCTACAATTTTGCATCCACTACTTGGCTTGACAGTGCATTCAAGCTGAATATAATAGAGTTGGGGCATAAAAATAATTTCCTCAAACAAATTTGAAACATTTTCACTGCATGCGCTAACTGTTTTCATGCAAAGTGAAAACGTGCTAGTTTTGAAAACTGTTCAAGTAGTGGCCCTAATGGATCCATGTTAAAGTTTCTTTTGCAATATCCAACCAACTCCATTTCAGCTAGCATGGTGGTGGTGCCAGAGTAGCAAAACATTTCCTGGTTTATGCACCAATCATTTGGCAATACAATTCTCGACTCCTTTCAAGATGTGTTGATGCAGTAGTTGGATCCCTTCTCCCATCGAGCAAACTGCAAAGTGATCTCAATTCCTACAGAAAATTTCAATCATTAAAAACCCCTTGTATCCGATTCACCTTATGCAACCCTTGTTTCATTTGAAGATTTCCTTGCCAATGTCATTTTGATCACCTTCAGCTAGCATACTAGCCACCCCATGTGCGGCACCAATTCCCAAGTCTTTGCCAGTCTTCACTTCATAATGCAACTTTCAAGCCTTTTTAAAATGGTATCCACATTTATTGAATCCTTCCACTCACCGATAAAACTACAGAGTAGTCCCCGCAGACCCAACATAATGTTAACAAGAGAATTCTTCAAATCGAATCCATTTAGTGCAGCTTTTATTGTTTCTTTTGGATTTAAGTAGTCACTGCTCTATTTTTTTTCCATGTTTCCAGGAACCCACACAAACATTTGATAAGTGTGTGTCTATTTTGAACACAACCCTAATCAACTCCAAGCTTAGTTGGAGCTCCCTTCGAGCCTAAGCCATGGCTAAGGAATAATACATATGCATCCTCATAATCGAAACCTTGCACAGTATTAGCCTATATAAAAGATTTGCATTTTTCAACTTCATACATTTGTTCAAGAAACTTAGCAAGATAAGGATCTACATATGTATCAGCAATATATATTCTAAAGAAAAAACCTCCTTAAACATAGTCATGTGAGGATCTTGCGGATTTATTATTACTATCTCATCATTCTCCGATTCATATATTTCAATAAACAAGTCAATGCAAGTATCTTCTTTAGGATTGTAGCCATTAGGAATCTACAAGAATGCATCCAAGAATTTTGCAAAAAAAGGTATACTGACTTTCCCATGAATCTTCTTATGTCAAACAAAGCTTGAACATACACCATAGTATCAACTTTGCTTGACAGGGATAGATGATCTAAATAACTGATTGGTGCAAAAATAAGAACATTAGAACTGTGTTGATCTAGAAGACCATTTTGAGTTCCTTGTTTTCATTTAAAACTTTGAAGGAAATCATGATTGCATATCCCTCACAAAACAATTTACTTGAAGTAATTGCCACAATGCAACATTCACAATTTCACAACTGTGCAAAGTATGTTAGGTTATCATGTGGGCCCGATTAAAAAAAAAATCATTTTGAAACAAAGTTCATCTTCAATTGACCTTGAGGCCGCCTTTGAATGCATCAGAGGTGAAAAAATGAACTGGGTTGTCATTAAAACTACTTTTTAGCATATTTGCACCGTAGTCAAAATAGGTCAAGTGGCCTGTAGAATGTTCCTAGAAAACCAGTCAAATGACCTCCTGGAACCATGAAAATGCTTAGGCATGTAGACATTTGACCCGAGAATACAATGCAACAAACAGTTTGGAAAAATAGATTTCAAGGTGCAAAATATTAACCTGCAAAGTAGCTTAGTCAGACTTTTCTACAATTGCACCTGCTCAAAACCAATTAAAGCTCACCCAGTCACCTTGAAAAAATATCAAATCACCTTCTGGGAAGCTACTACTAGAAACATGAGATCATTTAGATGCACTAAGCATGTATGCAAGAGGGATTTGCTCCTATAATCGCTCTTCACGAGATATTAGGGGTCAAAGTTGACTAACTTGAAATATTTTAGAAATGTAGATGTAAAAGCAGAACAAATTGCATTTTCTTTTGATCTCAAAAAAATAACAAATTTGATCATGAGGATCTGAAACTAGACTAGGGAGCATATGAATGTGGTGGGAATGGAGGGCAATAATCTATTTATGTTGAAAATCATTTAGCTATGAAATATCATCTTGAGAGGAGGCCACTTCGTAGGATAGAGAGTTTGCAAACAACAAAATAGTCCCAAAACCCTCCAACTTTGCATTTCAAAACCTTATCAAAACTCATTAAAGGGGATTGAAATATGAAATTCATGTTCACATATTCACAGTAAATATGCTCACCAAGAAGTTTGGCATAAAAATCAAATGGCTCCGAGTTATGACCCTCCAAAGTAGGTCACATGGGTAGATTTTTCAGGTGCACTTATGAATGTATAGGGAATTTTTTTTCAACATAGGCACTTCAAATTTGCAAAATTTGAAAGTTCCATCAGTTATAGAGAGAGAGAGAGAGAGAGAGAGAGAGAGAGAGAGAGAGAGAGAGAGATGGAGATGGAGATGGAGATGGAGGAGATGGATATGGAGAGAAGGAGAGGGAGACATAAAGAGAGAGGACAAAGAGATAGATAGAGATGGAAGAGATAAATATATAGAGAGGGAGAGATAGCAGATGAGAGAGGAAGAGATAGAAATACAAAGATAGAGATAGGAAGTCATATATAGAGAGGGGTAGAAAGATATGGATAGATAATGAGATAGAGATAGAGGGAGATATGTAATAATTTAAATATGAAGAGATAGAGATAGAGATAGATATAGATATAGGGAGGGAGAAACAAGGAGTGTGTGTGTATGAGTAAGAGAGATATGGAGAGATATTGTGGGAGATATATATGTATAAATAGATAGAGAGGGAGGGAGATGGAGGGAGAGAAATAGAGATATAAGTAGAGAGGTATAGAAAGAGGAAGTGATAAGAAGAGGGAGAGAAGGAGACATGGGGATATAAAGGAGAGATAGAGAGATAAATATATCTTGGGAAAGATAGAGAGGGTGAGAGAGAGAGACAAAAAAACTACAAAGAGAGAAATATGTAAAGGGAGAGATGAAAGGAGAGAGGAAGAGGAAGAGGGAGAGGGAGAGATAGAGATAGAAAGAGGGAGACAATGAAAGAGAGAGGTGATGGAGAGAGAAATATAAATATATAGGAAGTGATATATAGAGAGAAGTAGAGAGAGTGATAAATATAAAGAGATAGTAGGAGATATGGAGGGAGAGATGGGAGGATACAAATAGAAGGGGAAAGAGTGAGATAACAGTGGTGATAGAGATAATTAATAGAGAGAAGGAAAGAGATAGAGATAGGGAGGGAGAAACAATGAGTGTGTGTGTGAGTGAGTGAAAGAAAATATATAGAGATAGAGATATGGAAGGAGAAACAAGAAGTCTGTGTGTCTAAGTGAGAGATATTGAGATAGATATAGAGAGGGAGAGATAAATATAAATAGATAGAGAGGGCGGGAGAAAGGAAAATAAATAGAGAGAGGATAGAGAAGTTGAGAGATAGAAAAAGAGAGTGATAGGGAGAGAGGGCGAGATAGAGACATATATAGTGGGAAAGATAGAGGTGAAAGAGAGAGATGTAAGGAGAGGTAAGGAGATAAAGATATGGAGGTAGATAGATCTTGAAAGATAGAGATGGACATGGACATGGAAATGGAGAAAGAGAGAGAGACAAAGAGAGAGGGAGAGAATGAGAAAGGGAGAGATGGATGGATATAAAGATATAGGAAGTTATATAGATAGATAGAGAGAGGGAGATAGATATATAGTTAGGGAGATGTCCATATGGGGATATATATATGGTAAGTGCAAAAAGGTGGGTCCTAAAAAGGGGGCTTAAGTGGCCACTTTTTTTCTAAAATCAGGAAATACTGACCTTGGATGTGAAATTGAGGATAGTTACACTGAAAATTTTGAGATGCAACAAAAACGAGGATCATAGTGCTTCGAGTCTACTTTCTAAACTACTAATTTATTTTGAAAATGGTTGAGGTTAAGGGGTTCAAAAGAGTGACATATAGAAATTGGTGGTTTTTTTGTCAGAAAAACACAACATAACAACTTTTGTATATCCCTAGCACAGTGAACTTTTTTTTAGTACTTTTAAAATCGCTATGATGAGAAATTAGCTAATAGTATGTAGTTGATGCACATTTTTTCTGATAATTTTTTAATGAATATTTAATTTTTTACTAATTTTCTAAGTGGACACTTCCTAAAAGCAGAATTTTGGCTGTGCTACCCTTACAAATTTTGGAAAGTAATCAAATTTTTTATTATTATTTTTTAAATTTGTAGAATGGAGTCTAGTTTCTAAAAATACAATTTATTTGAAATTTTGATGAATGGTTAATTTGTAATGAAAAAAACACCAAACACTCCTTTTTTCCAAAAAAGAGACACACAAACAAAATAAATTATTGATCAAAGGCTTAACATTGTCAGAAAGTTAAAACAAATACATTGTTGGATAGGTAAGAGAGAGCATAACATTACCCAAGTGTTCAATTTGTTTGAAATTGAAACACGTGCAATCCTAATGGTGAGCACGAACCTGATTATGTGAAATATTGTAGAATTTGTAAAAATATATCTCTGGTCGTTGGGAAGGCCCTACAAGCCTTTGGGTTGGTATTCCAAGGAAAATGCCAAGCCCAAGGCTTGGGGATTCCCAAAGAAAGCTATAATGTGAGTTTGTTACAATGCACTCGTGTTATTTGAATGCATTGACAAAACACAAGCATGTTATAATGCGCTTGCGTTTTGGTCTACATTGAATTTAGTTTTCTTCTCTCTTTTTTTCTTTATTCTTGTTATCTTTTAGGGAAACTATATACATGTAATAAATATTTCCATATGGATGTTTACTTTCTTATACTTTAAGTTATATTTCATGTATATAGTTTCAGGATGTTTTATAGTGCTTTTGGATATGTAGGAGTTATAATGCAAATTCTAGTTTTTGGAAGATCTCACAAATTTTAGACTTAGTCAAATTTCAATAATCAACATGTCAAATTTCAGTAATCAGCAAATTGTATTATTTTTCTCTCTATCTCACTCATTTTTTATCCCTTACACTCTATACCTCTCTCTCACTATCTCCATCCCTTTATCCGACTCTCTCTCCCTTGATCTCAAGAACTCTATCTCTATCTATATCTCTATCTTCTTTTCCATCTAATTCTCTCTATCTCACTTCTCTCTCGCTCCCTCCCTCCTTCTGTACCATAGAAAAATAGATCATTGACATGTTCATGGTCTTATAGATCTTTCTCTTGTGATGCTTGACCTAGTTTTCTTTAATTTAATGTTGCATTGTAACTTTTACATTCACATTAGGTCCTAAACATTAAAATTATGACATCTTGTTAAGGTGTTGTGAAGTGTTGTAATACATTTCTACACTTTTCTAGACTCTGCTCATTGCAATTCACCTAAAAAATCACCTTTTCATCACTTATCAAGTCCTATTTTAAAGTGTTGTAAAGTCTTGTAACAAGATTTCATGCTTTTCAAGGCTTGATTTCACTATTTGCACCTTTCGTATGTTTTATTTGACTCCTTTATGCACTCATAAGACTTAATTAAGTGTATTTTTGAATGTAAACCCGAAAAAAAACATTAAATGTGACTTAATTCCCCACACCCAATTAGAAGCCCAAGGTAGGACCCATTCACCATGGGTAGCGAATGAGACCCTCTTTGCTCCAAATACAAATTTTGGAAAGTAATCGATTTTTTATAAAAAAAAAAAATTTGTAGAATGGAGTCTAGTTTCTAAAAATGTAATTTGTTTGAAATTTTGATGAATGGTTAATTTATAATGAAAAAAAAACACTCTTTTTTTCCAAAAAAGAGAAACAAAAGAAATTATTGATCAAAGGCTTAACATTGTCAAAAAGTGAAAAAATGACATCGTTGGATAGCTAAGAGAGAGCCTAACATTACCTAAGTGTTCAATTTATTTGAAATTGAAACATGTGCAATCCTAATGGTGAGCATGACGAACCTGATTATGTGAAATATTGTAGAATTTGCAAAAATATATCTCTAGTCGTTGGGAACGCCCTCCAAGCCTTTGGGTTAGTATTCCAAGGAAAATGCAAAGACCAAGGCTTGGGAATTCCCAAAGTAAGATATAATGTGAGTGTGCTATAACGTACTTGCTTTATATGAATGCACTAACAAAATAGAAGCACGTTATAATGCGCTTGCATTTTAGTCTACATTGAATTTAGTTTTCTTCTCTTTTTTTTCTTTCTTCTTGTTATCTTTTAGGGAAACTATATACATGAAATAAAAATTTGCATATGGATGTTTACTTTCTTATACTTTAAGTTATATTTCATGTATATTGTTTCAGGATGTTTGAGAGTGCTTTCAAATCTGTAGGAGTTATAATGCAAATTCTAGTTTTTGGAAGATCTCACAAATTTTAGACTTAGTCAAATTTCTGTAATCAACATGTCAAATTTTAGTAATCAGGAGATCAAATTTTAGTAATTAGCAAGTTGTATTATTTGTCTCTCTATCTCGCTCATCTTTTATCCCTTACACTCTATACCTCTCTCTCACTATGTCCATCCCTTTATCTGACTCTCTCTCCCTTGATCTCAAGAACTCTATCTCTATCTATATCTCTCTCTTCTTTTCCATCTAATTCTATCTATCTCACTTCTCTCTCGCTCCCTCCCTCCTTTTGTACCATAGAAAAATAGATCATTGACATTTTCATGGTCTTATAGGTCTTTCTCTTGTGATGCTTGACCTATTTTTCTTTGAGTTAATGTTGCAATGTAACTTTTACATTAACATTAGGTCGTAAACATTCAAATTATGACATCTTGTTAAGGTGTTGTGAAGTGTTGTAATACATTTCTACACTTTTCTACTCTTCTCATTGCAATTCACCTAAAAAATCACATTTTCATCACTTATCAAGTCCTATTTTAAAGTGTTGTAAAGTCTTGTAACAAGATTTCATGCTTTTCAAGGATTTATTTCACTATTTACACCTTTCATATGTTTTATTTGACTCCTTTATGCACTCATAAGACTTAATTAAGTGTATTTTTGAGTGTAAACCTGACAAAAAACAATAAATGTGACTTAATTCCCCACACCCAATTAGAAGCCCAAGGTAGGACCCATTCACCATGGGTGGTGAATGAGTCCCTCTTTGCTCCAAATACAAATTTTGGAAAGTAATCAATTTTTTTTTTTTTTTTTTTAAATTAGAATGGAGTCTAGTTTCTAAAAATGTAATTTATTTGAAATTTTGATGAATGGTTAATTTATAATGAAAAAAACACCACTCCTTTTTTCCAAAAAAGAGACACAAACAAAAGAAATTATTGATCAAAGGCTTAACATTGTCAAAAAGTGAAAAAAATGACATTGTTGGATAGCTAAGAGAGACCCTAACATTACCCAAGTGTTCAATTTGTTTGACATTGAAATACGTGCACTCCTAATGGTGAGCACGAACCTGATTATGTGAAATATTGTAGAATTTGCAAAAATATATCTTTGGTCGTTGGGAAGGTCCTCCAAGCCTTTGGGTTAGTATTCCAAGGAAAATGCAAAGACCAAGGCTTGGGGATTCCCAAAGCAAGATATAATGTGAGTGTGCTATAACACATTCGCTTTATATGAATGCATTGACAAAATGGAAGCACGTTATAATGCGCTTGCATTTTGGTCTACATTGAATTTGGGTTTCTTCTCTTTTTTTTCTTTCTTCTTGTTATCTTTCAGGGAAACTATATACATGAAATAAAAATTTGCATATGGATGTTTACTTTCTTATACTTTAAGTTGTATTTCATGTATATAGTTTCAGGATGTTTGAGAGTGCTTTTAGATCTGTAGGGGTTATAATGCAAATTCTAGTTTTTGGAAGATCTCACAAATTTTAGACTTAGTCAAATTTTTGTAATCAACATGTCAAATTTTAGTAATCAGGTCAAATTTTAGTAATCAGCAAGTTGATTTATTTGTCTCTCTATCTCACTCATTTTTTATCCCTTACACTCTATACCTCTCTCTCACTATCTCCATCCCTTTATCCGACTCTCTCTCCCTTGATCTCAAGAACTCTATCTATATCTATATCTCTCTCTCCTTTTCCATCAAATTCTCTCTATCTCTCTTCTCTCTCGCTCCCTCCCTCCTGTACCATATAAAAATGAATCATTGACATTTTCATGGTCTTTTAGGCCTTTCTCTTGTGATGCTTGACCTATTTTTCTTTGATTTAATGTTGCAATGTAACTTTTAAATTCACATTAGGTCCTAAACATTCAAATTATGACATCTTGTGAAGGTGTTGTGAAGTGTTGTAATACATTTCTACACTTTTCTAGACTCTTTTCATTACAATTCACTTGAAAAACACATTTTCATCACTTATCAAGTCCTATTTTAAAGTGTTGTAAAGTCTTGTAACAATATTTCATGCTTTTGTAGGCTTTATTTTAGTATTTACACCTTTCATATGCTTTATTTGACTCCTTTATGCACTCATAATACTTAATTAAGTGTATTTTTGAATGTAAACCCGACAAAAAATATTAAATATGACTTAATTCCCCACACCCAATTAGAAGCCCAAGGTAGGATCCATTCGCCATGGGTGGCGAATGAGTCCCTCTTAGCTCCAAATTTAAAATAATTCAAATTTTCTTTCAATTTTTTATTCAAAAAGATCTTATGTCATCATGTGATGAGATATTATTGGGTTATTAGGGCATAAGTGTGTATAAATAAATGATTTTCTTCTCATTTTACACCTAATTCATTTTTCATTCACTCATTCAACATCAAATAGCATTCTTGCATTCAATTCACCAAAGTATCATTCAATCAAATAATCATTCAAGCATCTTGGAGCAACCATTGATATATCTTCATATTTCTTCAACAAGTTTAACTTTTGTATGCAAATTTGCTAAGGAAATAGGTGTTGAAAGGTGTTCAAGAAGTCAAAAAAGTGTTTCAAGTCAACTAAACCCTATTTCAAGCTTGGAGACAACCTATAGTCCATTTTCTACAAAATTGACTCTGTCAACTCGACAAGAAGACAAGTGCAGATCTAGAGTTACAAAATTAACCTTTGATTTCATAGAATTTTGGAGGACTGATTTTCCATCTATGGTGAATGAGTCCCACCTTAGGGCTGAAAAAGTTGATTTTTTCAGATTCCAGTATCTGACAGTTGGAAAACAATTTCAGGTGTTTTTGTTAGTAGTAGGATTGATTCACCATCAGTGGCAAATGAGTCCCACTAGTGATTTACATTCATTTCTACCAATTTCTAGAGCCTTCCAAATTCAACATTCATTTCCCAGGTGCACTCTGTTCTGTCTCTTCCAATTTTGTTTATGTTTGTTCATGTTTTTGTTCATTGTTGCATACCTCACTATTTTTTCAAACATTGCATATTTCATTAGATTTTCATTCATAATCAATCAATTACACAACTTAGATGCACTTAGATCATTTCATTTACCCTTAATTACATCATACATACCTTTCTTTGAGTGAACCACCTTCAATTTTAGGGTTCTATCTCTCTCATTTTGGGTGAAAGATCCTAAGAGTGCAAGGGATGATCCCATAATACTGGTTTACAATTTTTGGCCAAACTAGACACTGAACTATTTTTTTCTAACTAAATATTCACTTTTGAGCACCTATAGCGGCTAAACTATGAGGAATTTGAAGATGATACAAATTAATGATTTGTAAAATTTTGTCTGTAAATTCTAAATATATTTTTTTCAAAATTTTTGGAATCAGATTGCACTTCTTTTTCCATCTCCTTCGAAAACTAGTTTTTTTCAATAAACACCATTTTTAAGGAGTGATGTTGATTGTATAACACAACTTTTTTTCCATGAAGGTATATTTAACTACAATATTTAGTGCTTCTAATTGGTTTCATAGTGTCTTATTGAATAGTTTTTTCCTTAATCAAGTTTTGAAGTCAATCCAATTACAATTCAGACATAGGCGGATTGTATAACACATAACTTTTCTTGTATGTATCAAATATGTGCAGGATCATGATGGGCCAAAAAGTGACAATATGATGGGTATGCATGGGGGATATTGCTGACGACTTTTCTTTTACCCAAAATTGATAAAACATAAAGGGTTTTTAAAGGAGATTCTCAGCTTTTCACCAATATAAATTATGCTTTACTTTGAATTTAATAAATAATTATTATTCATTTTCTATTTCAATTACGACTAAAGTCCTGATTGATAGACTGATTGAAAAACATCTATAGCTTTCAAATAGTATCACACTTTTTGAATCCAAAACATCTGTATCATTCTATGCTTTGCATACTATAGGATAAAAAAAAGAATTTATGAGGTTTTGACCAAGTTAAGGTGGTTAGACATACAAATTTTTATATTTTTTTAAAAGTTGTAATAAAAATTCATAATTAATTATTTAATTGAAAAAAAAAATGCATCACATCGAGACATGAGTCCTCTACTTATATCTAAAATCTTATAAAAAAATATTATCATTTTTTTGTGGTTAGTGTGGTTAGACAGACACCTACTTATTTTTTTCCTGAAATTTAAGTACAATTGCATTGAAATTTCAAATTTTCACCAAATATATATATATAAAATAAACCTAGTATTTTAGAAACTACATTCAATTTGCTACATATTATATTCTTACATATTTTTGAAATAATATAGATAACTTATTCAAATTTTTATGTCAAGTTTCCTAACTCTGATTTTTTATAAATTTTTCGCCACTTAAGGGCCTATTTTTTCCATGATGATCCTACACATACCTTATCGAAATTCAATTTTTTTTGTTGGATCAAGGACTTCAAAATATGGTGCACTCATATTTTTCATTTTTTTTTTATAATCTTTTATTTTTCCACATGTGTAGAACATAGAGCTTGATTTTCAATGAAAAACCTACATTCACAAGAGATAAAAAATAAATATAATAATAAAATTAAATTTACATAAAATTATACTTTTTGGGAAGCTTATAATAAGGACTACATACTTACAATTTTTTTTTTAAATGAATTCATTTGATCCCCCAAAAGGAAAATCAAAAATAGTTTTTTATCAGCATTTTGATAGGTGTAAAGGAGACTTTGTTATAGGTATGGTTTAAAACTAGCGGGGTTCTATCCAAGGGGGTTTCATCTAAGGTAGTTTGATCAAACCCTCTTCAATTGGAATGCTTTAAATGGAACTTTTTAAGGATTAAATCATTATATTTTCTAAAAATATGTGATTTCAGCAAAAATCAGAATCTCCCAGAAATTGTAAACCACCTTTGTGGGATCACCCCAAGAGAAGTCTATAGAATCCACAAAATTGATGGTTCATTTTGGTGAACCTGCATATTGAACACATTATCTTTCTGATTTTCCTTTCCATTCACATCCTAGGACTCATAGCATTAGTTTTTGCACTATTTTTGCATCTTAGGGTTTCTCAAATTTCTTTAGTGAAAGACTCATATAGATTTCATTTTTGCATATCCAATCATTAAAAAACTGACAATTTGCATTTGCATCTTTAGTTTGCATCTAAAAGGCATTGAAATCATTTTAAATATTTTGAAAAACACAAAAAATATACTCCCTGGACTCATTCGCCACCCTAGGTGAATCAATCCACTTGCACATTTTGAATTGCATTTTCAGGCATTTTTTGGGTATTGTCTGTGTTATAGTTATTTTAGTTACTTTTTGTTAGTGCTGTCACAATAGTGGTTTACAATTCCTGAGAGGAATGAATTTTAGCTGAAATCACATATTTTTAGAAAATATAATGATTTAAGCCTTAAAAAGTTTCATTTTAAGGATTCCAATTGAAGAGGGTTTGATCAAATCACCTTAGATCAAACCCCCTTGGATAGAACCTCACTACTTTTAAACCATACCTATAAATGCTCTCCTTTACACCTATCAAAATGCTGATAAAAAATTAACTTTTGATTTAGCTTTTGGGGAATCAAATGAATTCATTTAAAATTTATTTCAAATGATTATGGTATTCCTCAGAACAAGTTATCCAATGAATATAATTTTAATATGTTTTGGTTTTGTTATGTATGTTTTTTAAGTTTTATTAAACATAGGTTTTTCATCTAAAATGAATTTCTTTGTTCTTCACATGTGGAAAAATAGAAGATTATCAAAAAAAATTTGAAAAATATGAGTGCACTAGATATTGAAGTCTTTGATCCAACAAAAAATAATTAAATTAAATTTTGACATATACAAAAAAGTTACATCGCTATACGGTCACGTCTGAATTATAATTTGTTTGACTTTGAAACCTGATTAAGGAAAAAATATTCAATAAAAACTATCTAACTAAGTGGAAGCACTAGATATCAGAGTTACAAATCTAAATTTGAAAGAATTAGAATTTTATCCTTCATGGAAAAAAAGTTATGCATTATATGTGTGTCACTTTTTAAAAATGTTGTTTTCTCAAAAAATTAATTTTAGTGGGAGATGGAAAAAAGAAGTGCAATTTGATTCCAAAAATTTTGAAAAAATATTTTTAGAATCTACAAACAAAATTTGATGAGACTCTAGTTTGCACCATCTTCAAATTCCTCACGGTTAGCCGCTATAGGTGCCCAAATGTGAAGATTTAGTTAAAAATAATAATTTCAGTGTCTAGTTTGGCCAAAAATTGTAAACCACTATTATGGGATCACCCTTAAATACTTTCCATATTGGCAGTTTAATCTTCTTTCTTGCATCTTAGTTTAATTTTATTCATTGTCATCATGGCTTTTTATATTAACAAGTTTTGGAATTCAATGAAATCCCTTGTAGACATGTCAAATTGTGCCTTTGGTTGTGATCCTAATGACCTTGAGCTTCCTAATGCTCCTTCAACTCCAAATGAATGTCCTCCTCATGCTATTGAAATCATTGGAGAAGATGGTGATAGCATGAACAAGTTATTAAACTCATGCCTTGATAACCCTGAAAATAATGTTGCCTTTTACCCATCTATGAAGTCACAAAGCCTTCCTACTGTTGCACCTCCTGATCACCTTGGATACCTACATCCTAAAACAAGTGAATGACCTAAGTTCCCTCCTACAGGTGGACCTAGTTCCTCTACACATCCACATCCTCACCCATTTTATGATAACAAAGTTACAAACACAACAATCAACCTTGAAGAAACATATGGTAAAGGCTTTACTATCTTAAACTGTAAACAAGGTTGTGACAAAACAAATGAGCATAGCATTCACCAACTTCTAGAAAAAAAACCAACAAAAGAAAAAAGAATAGGATTAGGATATCAAGATCCTCCTCATGCTAATAGGCCTCCTTTTGAATATTGGAGACTTCAAGATGATGGTATAGTGATCTTTGCTTCTCCTCCTGACTTGAACATTCTCCTTCCACATGAACAAACATTACCTGATTATAATGACAAGGATGCTAGGATCCCCATGGGTCATCTTCCTCCTTCTATACATAGAAAAGGAGAATCTAGTAAACACAAACAACCTTACAAGTTAAAAAACCTCAAGTTTCCAATCCATCCACCACCTGAATGTGAAAGGAGACTTCAATTACTTTTAAACAAAGGTCTTATACTCATACCACCTTCAAATAGGTTGGTCATTTGTCCTAAAGACTCTAACATACCATATTGCAAATATCATCATGTTCTCAGCCATCAAACCAATGAATGTCAGACATTGAAGGACATATTGAACAAGTATCACTTCACTGATACCAACTACTTTCCTATCATCCCTTAAAAAAAAATCCCTTCCTCATGCCATAGTCATAGAATTTTCTATTATCACTATTGCATGATCTTTCCCATCACCCTACCTCAGCTCATTCTTTCCTTACACTCAGTGGGGGGAAATAAGTTGTTAGCCTTGTCCTCGTAATACATTTGTCCTTGTCTCTTAACTGTGTTATTTCTCTTCTGCTTATCCTACTTTATATTGAGAAGCCAATAACTCAGTTAATGGTTGAATTGCATTTGCATTACTAGCCTTTTACATTTTTCATGTATGTGTGTATCGTGTTCCCTCGTAATGTGTGTTTGATGTTCTCTCTCTCTTTGTACGTGCTTCTTCTATTTGTACCTCTATTCTTCTATATCTCTTACATTGCTTTTTCCTTTCAATTGTATTTTGTATTTTCCTTTTGGGGATGACACAAAGTGTAGAGACGACCTATGTCTCTTCCATGTTGACCCAATTAGCCCCTATTTCTTTGTCTTTTCTTGCATTTTCCTTTTAGGGATGATGCAAAGCATTGAGACTGTAATGTCTCTTCCATTTTGACCCAAAGCAGACTTTATTTCTTTTTGTTTTTTCTCTCTTTGTGTCATTCTTCCAATTCTATGTTCTTTGGGGAATGATGAAAAATCCAAGCTCTTTAATCAAAATATTGCAACAACGAACATACTAATTCCAAATCCATATATCCCTTATATGTTTGGTGTGTTCCTTTCTAGGGGGAAACCTCCCTTTCTTTTATTTTCTTGTTCATTCACATGGAGCAACCTTACTCAGAAACATATGACTTGGCATAGGGGCTTTCCAAGTTGGATCTCATGTATTGTTTTCTTTTAAAATTTTTCCTGTGCTACTTTAAAGTAATTGCTCACCAAACAGTGTGTAGCAATTCCTTTAAAGTGTGGGGAATACATTGGTATTATTCATTTTCATTCTTGGTTCTTAGTGTAGCCGTGTTACTTCATATGACACGATTGTCACTATGTGGATGACATTAGGTGTGATGTCCTTCATAAGTGTGATCTATCTTAGCATATTAATTCCTTTTGGTGGCCTAATACAATGCACTACATCCCCTAAGGTGTGAATATACTATTCTTTGATTGGTCCTCTCTTAGATATGTTAGACACAATGTTCCCTAAGAGATAGACCTCATATGAACTTAACAAGACTAGACTTTGAACATCTTTTTCATTTCACATTTTTGCATTTTACATTTTACATTCATATGGCCACCTCGCATAATGCAGCTTGCATGCCTATGGTACAATCTTGTTTGTTCATGATTTCTAATCATACATAGCTTTGCTTGTCTCATGAAGGACAAATTGATATTTTCTTTTGTGGCACCTTATTAAAGTTATCAGGAGCTATAACTTTGATATGGTTGAGCGGGAAGCCCATTCTGCGACACGAATTTCCCCATAGCCACTTATGTGTTTGTGAGTGCATACCAACTAGCATATGTACTTAACCCTTTTTGGTTTTCTTACCCAACAGACCACTATGAGTTTTGTCACTCCAAAGTGAGTATGCATTCTCTATTTCAAACAAATAGCCTAGATCTTATTCACAACTAGTTGGACAAACAATCGAAGCTTGATCCAACTTTTCCTTTTCCTCTTCCTTCTCTCTTTCTCTTTCAGACATGTGTTCCTTTGTTCTTATGTTTAGTTTTCCATGGGATCTTTGTCCTGGAGGCTTGATCATCCCTCTTGATCATTGCCATTCCATCTTGCTAGCATAAGTGCATTTGGACCTCCTTCTTGATATGCATGGCTACTTTAGTGTGATTTTGAAGCAACTTCATCCTCTCACTAAAGTGGGGGCTAAATGTACCATAGAAAAATGGATTATTGACATTTTCATGGTCTTTTAGGTATTTCTCTTGTGATGCTTGACCAATTTTGCTTTGATTTAAATTTGCAATGTAACTTCTACATTCACATTAGGTCCTAAACATTCAAATTATGATGTCCTATGAAGGTGTTGTGAAGTTTTGTAATACATTTCTACACTTTTCTAGACTCTTATCATTACAATTCACCTAAAAATCACCTTTTCATCACTTATCAAGTCCTATTTTAAAGTCTTGTAAAGTCTTGTAACAATATTTCATGCTTTTTTAGAATTGATTTCACTATTTACACCTTTCTTATGCTTTATTTGACCCCTTTATGCACTCACGAGACTTAATTAAGTGTATTTTTAAATGTAAACCCAAAAAAAACATTAAATGCAACTTAATTCTCGACACCCACTTACAAGCCCAAGGTGGGACACATTTTCCATGGGTGGTGAATGAGTCCCTAGTGGCTCCAAATTCAAAATAATTCAATTTTTTTTTGGGGGTTTTATGCAAAAATACCTTATGGTCCTGTGATGAGGTATTATTGGGTTATTAGGGCATAAGTGTGTATAAATAAGTGTTTTTCTTCTCATTTTACACCTAATTCATTTTGCATTCACTCGTTCAATATCAATTAGCATTCTTGCATTCAATTCATCAAAGCATCATTCAATCAAGTAATCATTGAAGTATCTTGGAGCAACCATTGACATATCTTCAGATTTCTTCAACAAGTTTGACTTTTGTACGAAGATTTTTCAAGCAAATAGGTGTTGAAAGGTGGTCAAGAAGTCAAAAAAGTGTTTTAAGTCAACTAAAGGTTCCTATTTCAAGCTTCGAGACAATCTACAATCTATTTTCTATAGATTTGACTTCATCAACCCGACAAGAAGACAAGTGCAAATATGGGTATGTGCAGGATCATGATGAGCCAAAAAAGTGGTGATATGATGGCTATGTGGCTGACGACTTTTTTAACCCAAAATTGATGAAACGAAAAGGGTTTTTAAAGGAGATTCTCAAGTTTCCACCAATATAAATTATGCTTTACCTTGAATTTAATAAATAATTGTTATTCATTTTGTATTTGAATTACGACTAAAGTCCTAATTGATAGGTTGATTGAAAACAATCTATAGCTTTCAAACGGTATTGCATTTTTATAATCCAAAACATGTGTCACATTCTATGTTTTGGATACAATAGTATTAAAAAAAATGAGTTCCATGAAGTTTTGACCAAGTTAAGGTGGCCAAACATACGAGTTTTTATATTTTTTAAAAGTTGTAATAAAAAATTCATAATTAATTATTTACTTTGAAAAAAATTACAAAAAAATAGGCATCACATCATGACATGATTCCTCTACTTATATCTAAAATATTATCATTTTATTGTGGTTAGGGTGCTCAGACAGATGCCTTCTTATTTTTTCCCTAAAATTTAAGTACTACTACATTGAAACTTCAAATTTTCACCAAATAGATTTTTTTTGTTTTAAATAAACCTAGTAGTTTAGAAACTACATTCAATTTTCCATAAATTCTATTCTTACATATTTTTGAAATAATATAGATAACTTATTCAACTTTTTACATCAAGTTGCCTAACTCTAATTTTTCTGATTTTTTCGCCACTTAAGGGCTTGTTTTTTCTATGATGATCCTGCACATACCCATATGGATTTACAGAATTGACCTTTGATTTCATAGAATTTTGGAGGAGGACTGATTTGCCATCAGTGGTGAATGAGTCCCACCTTAGGGCTAAAAAAGTTTATTTTGTTAGATTCTAGTTCTCAACAGTTGGAAAGCAGTTTCAGGTGTTTTTGTCAGTAGCAGGACTGATTTGCCATCTATGGAAAATGAGTCCTATTGGTGATTTACATTGATTTATGCCAATTTCCAAAGCCTTCCAAACTTAGCATTCATTTCTCAGGTCCACTCTCTTCAATCTCTTCCAATTGTGTTTATGTTTGGTCATGTTTTAGTTCATTCTTTCATACCTCATCGTGTTTTCAAAAATTGCATATTTCATTAGTTTTGCATTCATAATCAGTCAATTTAATAACTTAGTTGCACTTAAATAATTTCATTTAGCCTTAATTACATCATACATACCTTATTTTGAGTTAACCACCTTCAAATTTAGGGTTCTATCTCTCTCCTTTTAGGTGAAAGGTCTTGAGAGTGCAAGAGAAGTCTATAGAATCCACAAAATTGATGGTTCAGCTACCCTCTCTACTTATCTCTCTCTCTCTCTCTCTCATTATCTCCCCTCTCTCTTTGTACCTACCTCTCACTCCATCACTCCCTACCACTCTCTCTATTTTTTTCTACCTCACCTCTCCCTCACCTCCATACTCTCTCCCTCTCTTCTTCCCTATCTACTCTCTATCTCCCAATCACTCTCTCTACCTACCTCTACATCCATCACACCATACCACTCTCTCTCTACACCTCTCTATCTCACCTTTATCTCCCTCCCAACCTCTCCCTCCCTACCCCCCTCCCTCATTCCCTCTCTTGTCTCCTCCTCTTATCTCTCTCACTTAGATGCCCTCTCTTATCTTTATCTCCTCTCCTCACTACATCCCTCCTCCCACCATCTCTCTCTCCCTCTCCCCTCTGCCTCTCCATCCATCACAGCCTATATATTTTTCTCTTTCTATTTGTACTATCTATCTCACCTCACACACTCAATCATACTCTCCTCCTTCCCATCTCTACTCTCTATCTCCTAATCCCACTCCTCTGCCTCCATCAATCACTCAGTACATTCTCTCTGCACTTGTCTCAGCTATCCTTCTCGTCCTTCTCCGCCTCTCTCACCTCCTTCCCTCTAATTATCTTTGTCTCCCCTCATTCTCTCCTCTCTCTCTCTCTCTCTCTCTCTCTCTCTCTCTCCTCTCTCTCTCTCTCTCTCTCTCTCTCTCTCTCTCTCTCTCTCTCTCTCTCCCTCCCTCCCTACCATTCCCCCTATCTAGTCTCTGTCTCTCATCTCCCTCCCTCTACCTCTCTCTTGCTCTCTCTCCCTCCTCCCTCACCCTTTTTCTCTCTCACTCTCTCTTCTCTATCTCACCATTATCTCTTTCCCTCTTTGTAACTCTTTCCTTCTATATATATCACTAATATCTCTCTAATTATCTTTATCTCATCTATCCCTCTTTACCTCTCCCTTCCTCCCCTCTCTCACCCACCCTCCCTCCTTCCCTCTATCTCTATCTCTCTCTACTTCTCTCAATCTCACCTATCCCTCTCTACGTGCATATCCCTCCATCACTCCCTACCACACTCTCTCTATTGCTCTCTATTTCACCTCTCTCTAACTTCCCTCTCTCTCCCTCCATACCTCTCCCTCCAGCTGTCCTTCCTTATCCACTCTTTATCTCTCATGTCACTCTACCTCTCTCTCTCTCTCTCTCTCCCCAATCCCTCCCCCCCCTCTTTGTCTCTCAAACTATGAAGGTTTAGGTTGTAAGGTTTAGTGTTTAAGGTATAGGGTTGCAGTTATAGGTTGTGCATAGGTTATAAGGATTAGGGTTTTGGATATTAGGTATAAATTTGAGGGTATAGGGTATAGGGATGAGGAATGAGGGTTTAGGGTTTAGGGTTTAAAATATAGGGTTGAGGGTTGAGGGATAGTGTTGAGCGTTGAGGGTATAAGGTTAAGTGTATAGGGTATATGGATTAGGTTTTAGGATATTGGGTATATGGTTGAGGGTATTGGGTTGAGGATATTAGGTTTAGGGTTGAGGGTTTAGGGTTTATGATTGATGTATAAGTTTGAGGGTTGAGGTATAATGTTCAAGGTTGAGGGTATAAGGTTAAGTATATAGGGTATAGTGATTATGGTTTAGGATATTATGTATAGGTTTTAGGGTGTAGGATTTTCCATTTAAATATAGTGTTGAGGGATAATGTTTAGGGTTTAGGGTATAAGGTTGAGGGTATAGGGTATAGGGATGAGGATTAAGGGTGCAGGGTTTAGGGTTTAAGGTATAGAGTTGAGGGTTGAGGGATAGTGTTCAAGGTTGAGGGTGTAGGGCTAAGTGTATAGGGTATAGGGTCAAGCGTATTGGGTTTAGGATTGAGGGTTTACGGTTTAGGGTTTAGTGTATAAGGTTGAATGTAGGGTTTAGGTTTTAAGTATAGGGTTTATGGATGATGTTCAACATTTAGGTTATAAGGTTGAGGGTACAGGGTATAAGGATGAGGTTTGAAGCTGTAGGGTTTATGGTTTAAGGTATAGGGTTGAGGGCTAAGGTATAGTGTTCAGGGTTGAGGGTATAGCCTGGGTTAAGTATATAGGGTATAGGGATTAGGGTTTAGCATATTGGATATAGGGTTGAGGGAATTGGGTTTAGGGTTGAGGATTTAGCGTTTAGGGTTCAAGATTTAGGGTACAAGGTTTAATGTAAGGTTTAGGGCTTAATTATAGGGTTAAGGGTTTTGGGATAATGTTTAGGGTATAGGGTATAAGGATGAGGGTTGAGGGTGTAGGGTTTAGGGTTTAAGGTATAGGATTGAGAGTTGAGGGTTGAGGGATAGTTCTTAGGGTTTAAAGGGTATAAGGTTAAGTGCATAAGGTATATGTGTTAGGGTTTAGGATATTGGTTATAGGGTTGAGGGTAATAGGTTTAGGGATTAGGGTGTAGAGTACAAGGTTGAATGTAGGGTTTAGGGTTTGAGTATAGGGTATAACATTGAGGGTATAGGTTATAGGGATTAGGGATGATGGTTTAGGGTTGAGGGTCTAAGGTATAGGGTTGAGGGATATTGTTTAGGGTTGTGGGTATAGGGTTAAGTGTATAGGGTATATGGATTAGGGTTTAGGATATTTGGTATAGGGTTGAGGGTATTGGGGTTTAGGCTTGATGATTTAGGTTACAAGGTTGGATGTAGGGTTGAGGGTTGAGGGTTGAGGGTATAAGGTTAAAGTGTATAAGGTATACAGATTAGGGTTTAGGATATTGGGTATAGGATTTAGGGTGTAGCGCTTAGGGTATAAGGTATAGGGGTAAATGTTGAGAGTGTAGGGTTTAGGGTTTAAGTATAGGGTTAAGGGATAATGTTCATGGTTTAGGGTATAAGGTTAATGGTATAGGGTATAGAGATTAGGGTTGAAGGTTTAGGATTTAGGGTTTAAGGTATAGGTTTGAGGTTTGAGTGATAGTGTTCAGGGTTGAGGGTTGAGGGTATAAGGTTAAAGTGTATAAGGTATAGGGATTATAGTTTAGGATATTGGGTATAGGATTTAGGGTGTAGCGCTTAGGGTATAAGGTATAGGGGTAAAGGTTGAGAGTGTAGGGTTTAGGGTTTAAGTATAGGGTTAAGGGATAATGTTCAAGGTTTAGGGTATAAGGTTAATGGTATAGGGTATAGAGATTAGGGTTGAAGGTTTAGGATTTAGGGTTTAAGGTATAGGTTTGAGGTTTGAGTGATAGTGTTCAGAGTTGAGGGTATAGGGTTAGGTATATATCATTTAGACTATTAGGTATAGGGTTGAGGGTATTGGGTTGAAGGTTTAAGGTTAAGTGTATAGGGTATAGGGATTATGGTTTGAGAGAGAGAGAGAGAGGGTGAGGAGGTGTGTGGGAGAGACATGAGAGAGAGAGAGGGAGAATTTTATAGTTAGGGTGGGAGGGAGAGACTTGAGAGAGAGGGAGGGGGTGGGAGAGAGAGAGAGAGAGAGAGAGAGAGAGAGAGAGAGAGAGAGAGAGAGAGACTTGATAAGAGGGTGAATGGGGAGAGGGAGAGACAGAGACAGAGATAGAGACATAGACAGAGACAGAGACAGACAGAGACAGAGAGAGACAGAGATAGAGACAGAGACAAAGAGACAGAGAGAGAGAGACAGAGAGAGCGGGGGGGTGTGTGTGGGAGGGAAAGACCTAAGAGAGGGAGAGGGGGTGGGAGGAAAGACTTGGGAGAGAGGGAGAGAGAGGGAGTGGGAGAGATAGAGGGAGTGTGTGTGTGAGAGAGAGAGAGGGAGTGAGTTTGAGAGAGAGAGACTCTAGAGAGGGGGAGGGGGTGTGAGGGAGAGACATGAGAGAGAGACATAGAGACAAAGAGACAGAGAGAGGGAGTGAATGGGAGAGAGATAGAAGGTAGAGGGTTGAGAGTAGGGGGTTTCAAGTTTAAGGGTTTTGGGTTTAAGGGTTAATGGTTTAGGGTTTATGGTTAAGGGTAGAGGGGAGAGAGATAGAGGGAGTGAGTTAGAGAGAGAGACCTAAGAGAATGAGAGGGGGTGGTAGGGAGAGACTTGAGAGAGAGAGAGAGGGAGTGAGTGGGAGAGATATAGAGGGTAGAGGGCCCAATAGCTTGGAAATTTTGTGAAATTTTCAACCTAACTTTGCCTGTTTGAGAAAATGGGTCCAAGAAGTGGGGTCTCCCAGTTATTTACATCATCGGGAGACCCCACTTCTTGGACCAATTTCACTAAATTGGCAAGCTAGTGTGTCCACTAACTTGCCAATTTGGTGAAATTAGCAACCTAACTTGGCTTGTTTGAAAAATTGGGTCCAAGAAATGGGGTCTAATCACCATTTCTCTAAACCATTTTTTCAAATAGGCTAAATTAGGTTGACAATTTCACTAAATTGGCAAGTGAGTGGGCCCACTAGCTTGCCAATTTGGTGAAATTGGCAACCTAAATTTCCCAATTTGAAAAAATGGGTGCAAGAAATAGGGTCTCTTAGTGGTGTAAATCACTGGGAGACCCCATTTCTGGAC